>CM070778.1:35487545-35560045 GCA_036346955.1 Dipus sagitta | reverse complement strand
GCTTTAAAAACGTGTAAGCTTCCTATAGCAGAGATTCTTGCACGTCTGTGTGCATTGCTGTTCCAGTCACGATAGCTAGGAAGTGGAACCAACCTAGAATTACATCAGCCCATGAATGGAGAATGAAAATATGGCACATACATGCAATGGAATTTTATTCAGCAATATAGATAAATGAAATTTAGAGGGAAATGGGTGGATCTGGAAAAATGTTATACTAAGTGAGGTAATCCAGGTCCAAACACCACATGACAGCTCTCATATGTAAATCTTACTTCCAATTTTAAGATTTGTTGATTAACTTGGTATATCTATAGAGACCAGGAAGCTAGAAAAGGGCCAAAGGAGGAGAAAGAATCTTTAAAAGGGCTGGGGAGAGGCTAATAGAACACAACTGACATGAAAGAAATGGGGGTACACCGGGCATGTAAAGGGTTAAGTAAGGATGAGGGCAGGGCAATAGGGAAGATGGGGGGGTGCTGGGGAAGGGTTAATCAAAATGTAGGAGCTATGAAAAGGCCATATGGAAATCTATTACTTTATAAACTAATTTAAAATATAACTTAAAACATAAGCCAGGCATGGTGGCACACACCTTTAATCCCAGCACTCAGGAGGCAGAGGTAGGAGGATCACTGTGAGTTTGAGGCCAGCCTGGGACTACAGAGTAAATTCCAGGACAGCCTGGGCTAGAGTGAGACCCAACCTTGAAAAACTAGAAAATAAAAAAGAGGCCAGGCCAGGCCAGGCATGGTGGCATACGCCCTTAAACCCAGCACTTAGGAGGTAGAGGTAGGATGATCTCTGTGGGTTTGAGGTCAGCCTGGGACTATAGAGTGAATTCCAGGTCAGCCTGGGCTACAGTGAGACCCTACCTCGAAATAAATAAATAATGAACGAATGGAGGTGCTCTGCGTGGATGAATAATGCTGCTCCCTGAGGCCATGATCTATGAAATGAAAATAACAATGACAGGTGTGGAATTCCTCCCCGTGAGTTGTTGGTCAGGAGAGCCCCAGAGGCCCCCAAAACACTACAGGCTATTACCATTGCTCTTGATTGCCCACCAAAACTGAACAGTAAGACCCTACTGCTGAAGGTAATACATACTGCTTGGCTGTGGGATGTAGAGAAATCCAGCGCTGAACTAAGCTGAAAGCCTTCCTCCTCCTGTCTAGCTTTTACAGCGTCAGAAGTTGCTGGGCGAGCTCCTGGGGAAGAAGAGTCATCAGCCGTCTCATCCAGCAGTGAGCCCCGCGTGCTGCCAGACCGACCTGCCGGGCCAGCCGTATCTACTGCTGCGCTGGTGGCACGACTGCTACCAAGGGAACCAACCGCTCTCCGATCGGATTTGAGGCTCGCCCTATAAGAAAGAATTGTGCTATAAAACAGGTCGAAAGTCCATAGCCTAGGGTTGTATTGTCAAACCGTATTCTAAGTACTTATGTTTATACCCACAAATTAATGCTACTCTTAGCCTTGGGTAGAAAAACTGTTTTTTGTTTGTTTGTTTGTTTGTTTGCTTGTTTGTTTGTTTGCAGTGGGTGCTGGTTAATGCAGATACTTATAACTGGTCAAAGCACTGAAAGTAAGTGACCATTGAGTGATGTGCCCTCTATGGGGCATTTTCAAATCCTCTCACAGGTTCAGGGTGCATCATGGAAGAAGGGATGGAAAGAATGTAAGAACTGGAAGGTGGGAAGGAGCGCCATGGAGCTCTGCCATTTGGGCAGTACATGCCCATTGCATTCATAAACTCCTAAAAGCAAGCTATGGTCACCTCACAAGACCTGCGCAAGATAGGGCCAGTAAACAATATGGATGGGGGTAGAACATGAGGCCTTACCGCTTCTGAAGAGCTAATGGTATTTAATGGGTGCTGGGGTGGGGGGGGCTCATTCTCTTCTGTGGTATATCTGCTGGCAAATGGTAAGGGGCAAAAGGGATTCAGTGGGAGTGGGATGGGAAAAAGAGAGTTTTAACAGAAAGTCTATATGGTCAAAATACAATATATTATATACATGTGTTTCAAATTGTTAAAACTATAAATAAAAGGGTGTAAGTTATTATTTTACTTTTGTGTTTGTTTGTTTTGTTAGGGTCTCATTCTCACCCAGGCTGACCTGGCAATCATTATATAGCTCCAGGCTGGCCTTGAACTCATAGCAATCCTCCTACCTCTGCCTTCTGAGTGCTGAGATTAAAGGCATGTGCCACCATAACCAGCTCTATTATTATTTTATCATTAGCACTGCTATTAATAAAATCCCAATGAAAGGTCCATTTTCTTCCCCTTCCCATAGGCACCCAGTACTCAAGTACAGTCACCAACTCCACCAAAGAGCCCAGATCCCTCTCTGACCACCAGGAAGCAGTTTTCCTCATATATCCTACTTGAAAAGGATCACCACTCAAAGCTCCTCTCTCCATAGAAACCCAGAGAATAAATAGAAGCAGCAGGTTTTCAACAGTTTCCACTCTGACTGTTTCAATTAAATAAGCCCACACAACTCCTCCATTAGCATGTGGGTGGAGAAGCTGGTGGTACTGCAGTGACCCTTGTTCCACAGTTCACCCAGACCTTCCAATTATTTTCAGCGAACATATCACCGCCTTGACTGCCATTGTTCCAAGTCACCTGTGAAGAGAGGTGGTTGCGACAAATCTGCTGTCACCTTCACATCTCTTTCAAGTGCTGAAATTAGAAATATGTTTGCCAAATTCTTTTTCAAATGGTCTTCTTTTTTTCTTGCAGTAAGCTGTCTCTCCAGTGTCCCCTGCAGAAGAACACTCAGAGTCCCACAGCCACTAGTCACTGTGCCCTTTATGAGCTCCACAAAGCCTTTCCTCTGAAACTTCCTTTTAGAAGATTCCAAGCACTTTGTTCCCATGAGACATAGGCACGTTGCATCTCAAAAATCTGGCTTGGCATCCCAGCATGGTAGGGCAGACCTTATAATCCTAACACTCAGAAGACAGGAAGATCACAAGTTCAAGACCAACAGAGACTACATAGTGAAATCTTGTCTCAAAAAAAAATTTAATTTAATTTAAAAAAAAAAAAAAACACCCTCTGGCATGCCAGCTGCCAGGAGAAGAACTTTACCTACATAACATAAAGGTGCCAGGGAGCAAGAGAAATTCCAGCTTCAAGGTCACTGGGAGACATGGGAGGAGAGGGGGAGACCGCTCAGCTCCTGCCTGTTGCAAGGGAAGTGAGTCTGCGTTTAGATTTGGAAATCTTTATTTCATTTTATTTTATTTGTTTGAGAGAGTGAGAGAGAAAGAGGCAGACAGAAAGAGAGAGAGAGACAATGGGGGTGCCAGGGCCTCCAGCCACTGAAAATGAACTCCAGACACATGCACCACCTTGTGCATCTGGCTTATGTGGGTCCTGGGGAATCGAACCAAGGCACTTTGGCTTTGCAGGCAAATGCCTTAACCGCTAAGCCATCTCTCCAACCCTGAATTTGGAAATCTTGAGTGTGAGATAGAACAAAACAATGCAATGAGGAGAACAATACAGCCTTATAAAAGAATGAATGGGACCAGATGCCATGGCATACACCAGCACTCAGAAAGCCAAGGAAAGGTCCTCTAAGCCTAGTAGTTCAAAACAAACCTGGGCAACACAGTGAGAGCTGACCACTATGTATATATATATAGAGAGAGAGAGAGAATCTGATCTATACAAACTACCATAGTACAATCTCCAAAAAAAAGATTATTAAAAGAAAGAATGCAAATTAAAGTTTTTTTCCAGTGCTGGGGTTTGAAACAAGAGCCTTGTGTTTGATAAGCAAATATTCTACCACTCAGCTATATTCCCCAGCCCCATTTTTTTCATGACAGAATCTCACTATGTAGCCCAAGCTAGCCTTAAACTCCTGCCTCAGCCTCCTAAATTCTAAGACTACAAGTGTGGGTCACCACACCCAGTTTCAACTATAATTTGTGAACAGTATTCTGTGAATGAAAAAAATGCAAGTGTATACAAAACTATATGTATCAATGCATGTATGGATATGGGTAGGGAAAAGCCTTAAACTATTAACAACAAAGTCTCGGGAGGAGAATAATTTCGGGATGAGGGGAAAAGAATTCAAATCCAAGGGTTCTGGGGAGATGACACAACAGGTAAGAGCATTTGCCACTCAGGAATAAGAACCTGAGTTCAAGGCTGGAGAGATGGCTAAGTAGTTAAAGCACTTGCCTGCAAAGCCTAAGGACCCTGACTCAATTAATTCCGCAGTACCCACATAAGCCCCATGCATCAGGAGTTTGTTTGCAGTGGCTGGAGGCCCTGGCATGCCCATCCTCTCTATCTATCTATATCTGCCTCTCTCTCTCTCTCTCTCTTTCTCTCTCTCTGTCTCAAATAAATAAACAAAATATTTAAAATATATATTTTTTAAGAGCTGGGCATGGTGGTGCACACCTTTAATCCCAGCACCTGGGAGGCAGAGGTAGGACCTTGAGTTCAAGGCCACCCTGAGACTACATAGTGAGTTCCAGGTCAGCCTGGGCTAGAGTGAGACCCTCCCTCAGAAAACCAAATATATATGTATATGTATATTAAAGAACCTGAGTTTAATCGCTAGCACCCATGTAAAAAGCCAAGCATAACCATGCATGCCTGTCACCACAGCACTGAGGGAAGCAGAGGCTGGAGGATCACTGTCACTCCCTTATCAGTCAGTCTAACCAAAAAGTAGGGACCTCCAAATATAGAGTCTGTCCCAAGGAGATGAGGAGAAAGAGTGATACAGGAGAATGTCAACATCTTCCTCTGACTCCACACATGTATGCACATGCATATATCTGCCCAAACATGTACATACACCCCCCCACACACACACATACACATACATTCTCTCTCTCTCTCTCTCTCTCTCTCTCTCTCTCTCTCTCTCTCTCTTTAAAAGGAAATAAACACAAATCCCACTACTTCGGACATGAACATCAGGCTCATTCTGATTCCCCATTTTCCATCTTTCCCATCTGAACTCTTTAAAAACTGTACAGTGTCCCCAAGACATCTCTGGCTTTCTTCATAAACATTGAACACTGTCCCTTATTCCTTTTATACCTAATAACAGTGTTCTTTGCTCCCTGTACACACATGTGTCACAGTATACATGCATCCTGCTGACTGGTGGAGGGCAGACTGCCATCTTCAAGCTCATTCACATACTACTTCACCTCTGCATCACAGTTCATTCTACCATGGTCAGACTGTCCTCATCTCCCACTGTTCATTCTACCGTGGTCAGATCGGCCTCATCTCCTACCAGTTCATTCTACCGTGATCAGATCATCCTCATCTCCCACTGTTCATTCTACTGTGGTCAGATCATCCTCATCTCCCACTGTTTATTCTACCGTGGTCAGATCGGCCTCATCTCCTACCAGCTCATTCTACATGGTCAGATCATCCTCATCTCCCACTGTTCATTCTACCGTGGTCAGATCGTCCTCATCTCCCACTGTTTATTCTACCGTGGTCAGATCGGCCTCATCTCCTACCAGTTCATTCTACCATGGTCAGACCGTCCTCATCTCCCACTGTTCATTCTACCGTGGTCAGATCATCCTCATCTCCCACTGTTTATTCTACCGTGGTCAGATCGGCCTCATCTCCTACCAGTTCATTCTACCATGGTCAGACCGTCCTCATCTCCCACTGTTCATTCTACCGTGGTCAGACCATCCTCATCTCCCACTGTTCATTCTACCGTGGTCAGATCATCCTCATCTCCCACTGTTCATTCTACCGTGGTCAGATCATCCTCATCTCCCACTGTTCCTTCTACCTTGGTCAGACCATCCTCATCTCCCACTGTTCATTCTACTGTGGTCAGATCATCCTCATCTCCCACTGTTCATTCTACCGTGGTCAGATCATCCTCATCTCCTACCAGTTCATTCTACCGTGGTCAGATCGTCCTCATCTCCCACTGTTCATTCTACCGTGGTCAGATCGTCCTCATCTCCCACTGTTCATTCTACCATGGTCAGATCGTCCTCATCTCCCACTGTTCATTCTACCATGGTCAGATTGTCCTCATCTCCCACTGTTCATTCTACCATGGTCAGATCGTCCTCATCTCCCACTGTTCATTCTACCGTGGTCAGATTGTCCTCATCTCCCACTGTTCATTCTACCGTGGTCAGATCATCCTCATCTCCCACTGTTCATTCTACCGTGGTCAGATCGTCCTCATCTCCCACTGTTCATTCTACCGTGGTCAGATCGTCCTCATCTCCCACTGTTCATTCTACCGTGGTCAGATCGTCCTCATCTCCCACTGTTCATTCTACCGTGGTCAGATCGGCCTCATCTCCCACTGTTCATTCTACCATGGTCAGATCGTCCTCATCTCCCACTGTTCATTCTACCGTGGTCAGATTGTCCTCATCTCCCACTGTTCATTCTACCGTGGTCAGATCATCCTCATCTCCCACTGTTCATTCTACCGTGGTCAGATCGTCCTCATCTCCCACTGTTCATTCTACCGTGGTCAGATCGTCCTCATCTCCCACTGTTCATTCTACCGTGGTCAGATCGTCCTCATCTCCCACTGTTCATTCTACCGTGGTCAGATCGTCCTCATCTCCCACTGTCCTCATCTCCCACTGTTCATTCTACCGTGGTCAGATCGGCCTCATCTCCCACTGTTCATTCTACCATGGTCAGATCGTCCTCATCTCCCACTGTTCATTCTACCATGGTCAGATCGTCCTCATCTCCCACTGTTCATTCTACCGTGGTCAGATCGTCCTCATCTCCCACTGTTCATTCTACTGTGGTCAAATCGTCCTCATCTCCCACCATGATTATATCAAAAGACTCCTAAGTGGTCTCCCTGCCATTATCTATTTTAACCTATACTGTTCTCCAGGGAGAGTAACCAAAAGCACAGATTCAGCACCATGACACTTGATTCTTGTCTCCTTCAGCAGTAGTTCTCAACATCACAGAATACCAGAATCACCTGGGAGATTATTAGAGGCGCTTCCTTGGCTCTGATTCAGAAGCCCTGAATTTTTTTTAGGCAGGGTCTCACTCTAGCACAGACTGATATGAAATTCACTTTCTTGCCCAAACTGGCCTCAAACTCATAGCAATCTTCCTACCTCTGTCTCCTGAATGTTGGAATTAAAGGTGTGCATCAACACACCCCACTTAAAAAGTCCTGGATTTTTGACTAGCACCTCAGATGGTTGGGATCAAAACTAATGATAAAACTTTGTTAAATACTCAACTTAGGGTAAAGGTAGCCCTGGTCCCTCAGCATAGCAAATCACTTCCCTCGTTACCTGGTAGTAATTTACCCCTCCAGTCTCCCCTTCCCCTGCTCCACCTCACACATATCCTTCCAAGGACACAGGGATGACTCATCTCCAACTCACTTATTTTCTCCTCAATGCTGTTATTCTCTAGACAGTATGTTTTTCTTGCTCTCCTAACAGCATTTTTGGGCCAGACAAGGTGGTTCATGCCTTTAATCCCAGCAAAGGCTGAGGTAGGAGGATCACAAGTTCAAGGTCAGTCCTAGATTCTAATGTCTTTGCAGCAAGACCTCATCTGACTCATCCTTCACCTTCCCCAGAAGCTACCACAATAGCTGGCAAGTTGTAGGCAGGCACCTTGGTACTCTGCAGGCAGTCTGCTGGTGTTTAGATGAGGATAGCCAAGAAAAACCATTCAGACAGCACCACCTTGAATCCACAAGAACAAGTAGGCCAAGAGAACATACACACAAACGTCCAGCCCCTCCTCCACAAAAGGATGCTACTGTTCAGCCAGCCCAAAGGTGTTTTCAACACCTTCCTATCTCCAACCCCACCTACAACTGTCTATAACTTGTTAACTTGTAGTTGTTTGACTCTGAAACTTTAATAATTACTGCTACTGAGAAAGAGGATTTTATCTGTGTCCCTCAGTGAAACAATCTTTCACTGGACAAGGTCCTTTTCCCTCCATAGTTTGCCACCATACTATCTCATGACTCCATCCTCAAGTTCTAGACCTTGCTGTCTTGAGACCAAAGGCTATTTTTTGTTGTTGTTGTTGTTTGTTTTGTTTTGTTTTGTTTTGTTTTATGAAGTAGGGTTTCACTCTAGCTCAGGTTGACCTGGAATTTACTATGTAGTCTCAGGGTAACCTCAAACTCATGGTGATCCTCCTACATCTGCCTCCAAGTGCTGGGATTAAAGGTGTGTGCCACCACGCCCGGTTCCAAAGGCTATTTTTAAGGACAAAAGGAAAGAACCAGCTCTTCCCTATCTTCTTGCCCACAGCATGGGTCTGGTGATCCATTGTGTTTTAACCCCTAAGAATGTTTATCTCATTCCTGGAAGATTGGTGCTACCCAGTCATAACCCTATTCAGCTCCAGGTCACCAGTTTCTGACTGAGCATGGCTAAGAGGGGATGAGGAACGACTAGTGTCCCTGAGATACATGTTGGCAAGCACTGCTACTCAATCTCAAGATGGATACAACAAATGTTTCAGTTACCAAGTGTCTCAGGATCAAATGCTTCATCCCATCTCCAGGACAAGGCTGGAGTTGGGATACAGGAAAGAACTGATCTCACTGCATTGGGATTATCCTGTTTTGCTGAGGCTCCTGGCAGAGTGGAGCCCTTCAGACAATGTAAAAAGTAGAAGGTATCTCAGGGAATGGACCCAGGTCTCTGTCCCGTCCCACCCCCATATCCCCCACAAAAGCTTAAGAATTTCATCTAAGTTCACAACCCTTTATTCAGTCATGGATGAGGGCCAAGGCAAGGTTCTGATTCAAATCCAGAACTCTTTCTACTATGTCATGCTGACTCTCAACAAGTTCTTATGTCCATAAGACAGATTCTCAGCTCTAGTGGAATAAGCATGGGATAGTGGCACTGGGTGGTGAAAACATCATAAATGGGTGCTGTATTTTTGCAAGACTTTCCTCTCCTTGGCCTAGATTCCAAGACCTAATCTCTCATTTGCAGAATTGACATCACATATGCCCCATTTCTGAGTTTGCTTATTGCTCTCATCTCCCTGTTCCTGTACTTTTTTTAAAGCTCTCCTATTTATAGGAAGCTTTGTTTTGTTCTTATTTTTAATGAATTCTTTGTGTTCTAAAGTAATATTAATTAATTATTTAAAAATCATAGTTCATGTGTATCATTTGCTTGAATTGAGTATCTCATTTGCTGTTCCATTAGTCCATAAATGCTTCAGCCAATGTCATCTACGTCTGACCTCATCATTCTATTGAAACTATTCTCACAAAGGTCACTGGTAATCATATGTCTTATGCCATATCCAATGGCTTTCTCCTCTCAGCTTGCTGCATATTTAACTTCTCTATAGTTTTTCCACTGTTAGATACTGAATCTTTATTAAAATTCTGTCCTTCTTTAGTGTCTGTGACAGCATGCCTGATTTTCCAGCCACTTCTCTGGCAATTTCTTTTCTGTCTTTTTGCTACTTTTACCCAGGTCTTACATAACGACATTCTTCAGAATTCAGCCATTTCTTTCCTCATTTTGTGTCTTCTGGGGCCCTCAAAGCCATTTCTTATTATCAATTAAATATCTAAATATGCCCTTGTTTGCAGTCCATACTCTCATCCAAATGCCATTCATATCTGACAAAAAGAAATTTAGGGGAAAGATTTATTTTAGCCCCCAGTTTCATTTTGGGGGAAGTTTGCTATCTAGGGTTCTACCTAGGGTGGCTGCATTCCTGGATCAGGAAGCAAAGATGGGACAGGAAATGAGGCTGAATTATAAACCTCAAGGCTCATCTCCAGAGGTCCACTTCCTCTAGCTAAGTCCCACCTTCCAAAGGTTCCACAACTTGCCAGCTGGTCCACCAGCTAGGGACCAAGCATTCAAGCATATAACCCTGTGGGAGACTATTTGATATCCAAGCAAGGGGCTATCATCCTGACAAATGAATTATTTCCATCTCACAGGGTGGGTTAGTTGTCACAAGAAGAGGCTGTTAGAGTGTCCAGTGTCTATTTGCCCCTTTCTCCTGAAGCCACTTGCTGTTCCTTTTCCCTTCTGCCACAAGTTGGTGAAACATGAGGCTTTTGGCAGAAGCTGAACATATACAACCACCCAATGTTAGGCTTCTGTTGTAGTGACCATCTCTTTTCTGGCATGAAACACCCAGCCAGAAGCAAATGATGGAAGGAAAGGATTTATTTTGGCTTTACAGTCTAGAAGGGAAGTTCCATAATGTCAGGAGAAAGGATAGCACAAACAGAGGCTGGACATCACCTGTCACAAGTGGTAACAGCAGCAGGAGAGTGAGCCAAACTAACACTGACAAGGTAGGGCTACAAAACCATCAAGGTCCACCCCATACAACACACCTGCTCCAGCAAGGCTCCACCTCCCAAATTGCCATCAGCTGGGGATCAAGCACTCAGAACACTAATTTATGGGGGACATCTGGTTCAAATGACCACAGCTTCACAACCATGAGCCAAAATAAACCTCTTGTCTTTTTACATTACTCAGTCTTGGGTATGCTTTGATACCAACAAAAAACAAACTAAGACACTGTTGAAACAAAGAACCACAACCTTGGTGACTTAGGACAGATTTATGACCTTTCGTTTCTGGAGGCTAAATGCACACACACACAAAAAAAATCCTCTTGTGGAGAAATCCACTTCCTTGCCTGCTACTATTTCTGGGGGTCACTCACAGTTTTGGTTCCTGGTTACTTTCTCCATCTCCAAAGCTAGTTAAGTTCAAAGTGAGTGAAATGCTTCTCACTTTACATTCCCTTGACTCCCTCCGCTGCATCTGTCTTCCACTTTGAAGGAAATCTATGACTGACACTGAGGTTACCTGAAAAACCAACTGATTAGTACCTTAATTCCCTGTGCATGTAAAGTAACATATTCCCAAAGACTAGGGATTTGGATGTGGACATGTGGGGAGCTCATTCTACCCATCACAGAATCTTTTCCATCTCCCCTCCTTCCTCCTGCAGTACATTCTACTGTTCTCACCAAAGATGCCTATTATTCTCAGAGAACAAAATTTATTTTTGTATCTCTAGTTTCCTCTACCTCTGTCATGAGTGTGCTGTCAGAAAGAGATGAACACTCTTATGTCTTTCCACAACGTCATAATTTATTGAATAGCAATAAATTCACAAGGCACAGTGGTTTCAGTGGAAGCAATTTTCCAGATACTCCTGCTCTCCTTGATAGAGCTGGCCAGGCAAACACAGTTCTTTTATTCCAAATCACACAACATCACACAGTGAATATATGTGCATTTCTGTGTGTGTGTAGGTTACAGAATGACTACAAAAGGTTCAAATGACAAGTTTCAAAAGAGGCAAGAAAGCCAGAGCTGGGAAAATGAGAGAAATACACAAGTCTTTGTATTGATCTGCTTAAGGAGAGGCTGGAGTTGAACAACAGGTGTCAGGTAAAGTGAAGGTTAAGTCCAGACAAACAGACAAAAGAATGATGGGTTACAGATAAACAAGCAGACAGGCAGATGACAATTGAGTAAGCAGGGGTAACAGCAGGGACAGAACCAAGCTGAAGTTCCAACAACAGTCGAGCACTCATTGATGCACATACAAGGTGACCCAGATGATGGGTCAGTGGGGGCTGTCACCATGGCAGTGCTGGGTGTCCACTTCTTTATGGGGTCCAGGTAAGAGTGTTTCCAATAAGTTCGTGGGCCAAGACGTATGGTGGCATACGCCTTTAATCCCAGCACTCTGGAGACAGACATAGGAGGATCACCATGAATTCAAGGCCAGCCTGAGACTACATAGTGAATTCCTGGTCAGTCTGGGCAACAGCCAGACCCTACCTTGAAAAGCCAAAAGAAGTTCTTGGGCCTGGTTTTCCTAATATGATTTTAATATAACCATGTATATCTATAATCCCAATTCAGTCTGATAAGTTCATAGAGTGGCACCCTTTCTGCTCCCAGGTCACTTAGTCTGTGCCACGTGGGTGTTGAACAGATGATGCCATTCCTGTGTGCGCTCGGAAGCAGAGCTATCCTCCACCATCAAAATGGAATCAAAAGTTGCCTGTAAAATGGAATTCCCTCAGGGCAAGGCACAGTCTGGATTTTTGCCTGTTTGTTTGGGGGCCTGAGGGTGGGAGGTTGGTTTGGTTTGGTTTTTGTTTTTGTTTTTTGGCTTGGTGTTTTTGAGGCAGGGTCTCAACCCTAACCCAGGCTGACCTGAAACTCACTCTGTAGACCTCGAACTCACAGTGATCCTCCTACCTCAGCCTCTGGAGGGTTGAGATTAAAAGGTGTGCGCCACTAAGAGATTCAGTGCACGGTCTGAAAATCCACTGTTTTACACAATATATGGAGTCACTTAGAACAAGGCACAGCTTTATATCAACACTCTCTTTTTTAAAATATTATTTATTTATTTGCAAGCAGAGAGAGAGAATGAGAGAGAGGGGGAATGGGAATACCAGGGCCTCTAGCCACTGCAGATGAACTCCAGATACATGTGCCACTTTGTGCATCTGACTTTACATGAGCACTGAGGAATTAAACCTGGACCATCAGGCTGTACAAGCAAGTGCCTCAACTACTGAGCCATCTCTCCAGAAGCTGATCTCAACACTCTCTAAAGCCCCTTCTACGCTCACCACTGTCTTACGGTGATGGTTTGATTCAGGTGTTCCCCATAAACTTAGGCATTCTGAATGCTAGGTTACCAGCTGATGGAGATTTGGGAATTAACACCTGCTGGAGGCAGTGTATTGTTGGGGGCGGGCTTATGGGTATTATAGCCAGTTTCCGCTTAACAGTGTTTGGCACACTTTCCTGTTCCTGTTGTCTACCTTATGTGGACCAGGGGGTGATGTTCACCCTCTGCTCATGCCATCGTTTTCCCTGCCATCATGGAGCTTCCCTCTAGTCTGTAAGCCAAAATAAACCTCTTTTTCCCACAAGCTGCTCTTGGTTGGGCGATTTCTACCAGCAATGCGAACCGGTCTGCAACAGTAAAGTGGTACCGAGGAGTGGGATTGCTGCTGGACACCTGACTGTGTGGCTTTGACCTTCAGAACTGATTTTCAAGAGGAATGTGGAAGGGTTTGAAACCTTGGCCTAAGAGATGCCTTGCAATGCTGCAAGTACAGCTTGATGGTCTATTCTGGTCAGAGTTGAAAGACCTGAAACAGTAAGAACTATGGACTGTGAGGCCTGGCTTATGAGGGTGAGGATGAGCTTTGCCTGGACTGGGCCAGAAGTTTGTGTGAGAAGCTTGTTGTTATGCCCATGTCCTGAGAAGTTGTGCAGGATTGCTTTGCGTAGAAATAAACTGGTGTGAGCAGAGGGATATGGCACAGAAAGAAAAATCTTTGGGTAAATTGATGCCCATTCACCTGAAAATTGTTTGAGAGATTACAACGATTGAGATTGGCCCAGCTGTCCTGCACTGTGGCAACATGAAGAATGTCGACTCTTTTGAAGGGGTCTGAGTGCTCAAAGAGTGTCCTGTTCTTCAAAGTCTGCTTTATTCCCCCCTGGGTTAACAAATTGGCACCCTATCTGGTACTGAGGAGTATAAGAAATGCAGGAAAAAGAGGGTCATTGAGCTTGCAACATGGTCTTGTGTTTTGGAAATGGCTATGGACAAAGTGAAGCAGGTTTGCTGGATGCCTGCATGGAGACCCCATGGGGCCATGAGGATGAACCGTGGATTGCAGTGGAGACCCAGTGGAGATGCCGGGACCACGAGATGCCTGCTGAGGAAAGCTGCCGCCCTGACGAAGTTTTCCAGGACTGTGAGTAGCCTAGCTAGAGGGGTGGAATTGGAATGCCAGAGACTTGTTGCTGGTTAGAATTATAGGTCTTGGAGATTTGTCACTGGCTAGAGTTGGTGGACTTGGAGCTACAGAGTTTGATGTTTGCCCTGATTGTTTTAGATCATGTATTGGCTGAATATTTCTTTGCTATGCCCAATGCCATCTTTTGTAGTGTGAGTATGTATTCTGTGCCATTATGGGTTTTTTGAGGTTATTTTTTGGTATCATGGCTCAGTTAAAAATTCTTGGACTACGGGGATGTATGAACATCATTGGAATTGATAAAAACTTTGGGGACTTTTAAAGTTGGACTGAATGCATTTTATTTTATATCATGTATGGATATCAGTTTATGGGGCCCAGGGGCGGAATGTGGTGGTTTGATTCAGGTATCCCCCATAAACTTAGGCGTTCTGAATGCTAGGATCCCAGCTGATGGAGATTTGGGAATTAACGCCTGCTGGAAGCGGTATATTGTTGGAGGCAGTGTATTGTTGGGGGCGGGCTTATGGGTATCATAGCCAGTTTCCCCTTGCCAGTGTTTGATACACTCTCCTGTTCCTGTTGTCCACCTTATGTGGGCCATGAGGTGATGTCCACCCTCTGCTCATGCCATCATTTTCCCCTGCCATTGTGGAGCTTCCCCTGACAAAATGAACCTCTTTTTCCCACAAGCTGCTCTTGGTTGGGTGATTTCTACTAGCAATACAAACCGGACTGCAACACTTACCTAGTCACCCGCTGAAGTCTCATTCAAATCTCACTGCCTCTGTGAATGTCCCCCTTGGCTCCCCAAGCACAACTGGACACTGTGATCCTATAGTGTTTTGTTCATGTCACCATGATGACACCCATCACACTGTACTGCATTCATAACCTAAGCCTAAGAGCGCACTTACTCACATGCCCGCAGTAGCTGTGTGCTTTACCTGCACTGGCTCATTTCCTCCTCACAGCAACCCCATTGGGCAGGCTTTACCGACCACCCACCTCCCCCTCCCAACCCCAGCTGGTGAGCATTTCCAATGTACAAACCCTCCATGAATTGTTGTGCATCTCTGTGTCACTGACGGACACCTCACTCTGGGCTTAGCACATGATTGAGGCTCTATTCACTTGGATCAATCTAACTGCACTGCAGGTTCTCTGAGCCCAAACAGTGCTATTGCCTATCCTATTGAATGGCAAAAACAAAGATTTCTCAAAGGTGAAATTAAAGCATGTGACTTCTGGAGGGTCTCAAATCTTGGGTTCAGGAGCAAGCATATCGGCGTTTGACAGGTGACAGCTCACGGTGCAGCCCAGCTGTGTGAAGACAATCATGCCATGTTCACAACAACCAAAAGAGAACAGCTTGCAAGGCAAGTGCAATGTCAGATGCAGGTTTCCGCTGCAGCATCAGCAAATACCACTGGGAAGTCTAGCTGGTCATGTACTCAGCCTGAAAGAACAATCCATCCATCACTGACTGATGACTCAGTTCTTAAACCGTTGTGGAGTATGCCCCGTTATGGGTTAGTACCAAGTAAATTCACCAATCGATAAATACATTAACATTGAACGGCAACCTTTCTCCATACAATAGACAGTTCCTGAGGATGTGTCATATTTCAGGCAGTGAGGATCAGTAAAACCAGGCTCCTGCCTGCATGGGTCTCATGGGTCCATAGAACAACAAGCCTAAAAGCAAATCATACAACGGACTATGGTACAATTCTAAAGCCCTTGGACATTCGCTTCATTTCATAAGCCTCGCACTTCTCATCTTTGAGTTGGGAGAATAGAAGTACTCACCTCATAAACAGCCAATGGTGGGGGCTGGAGAGATGGATCAGAGGTTAAGGCTCTAAGGACCATGGTTCAATTCCCCAGTAATCACGTAAAGCCAGATGCACAAAGTGACACATGTATCTGGAGTTCATTTGCAGTGGCTAGAGACCCTGGTGTGTCTATTCTCCCTCTCTCTCTCTCTCTCTCTCTCTCTCTCCCTCCCTCCCTCCCTCCCTCCCTCTTTCTCTCTCTGTCACTCTCAAATAAATAAATTTTTTAAAAAAATGAAAAATTAGATGTGTGAGAGAAAAGGCTATAAATGCAAGGGATGCCTACAATTTGCAAAGGAGCCTAAATGTCTCACTAAGTACTTCAGACCCTGCTCTGTGGGTGATAGGAAGTTATTAAAGGGTTTTAACTAGGAGAATAGCATAGTCAAATGTTTTCTTTTGAAAGATTTCCCTGCAAACAGGAAGCAAAGAGAACCTGGATAGAGGTGAGGCTGGAAACAAAATGGCAGTCATGAAAGACCTTGAGGATAAAGAGCACATCACGTTCAGCACTGGGTCGCTGGGATTAGTCATGGCGCACAGCGGGGACACAGTTCAAGTGGACGGAGTGATGCGTGGATGGAGAAGAAGGGAGGGAGGGGTGAGTGAGTGGATGGGCCTATTGATTGTAGCAATCCTAGAGAGATGATGAGACATGAACTAGGATGGAGGCAGTAGGGACAGAGAGGCAGGAACAGACTGGAAGGATATCAAAGGAGTCAGAGTAGACAAGGCTTAGGGACCAGTTGGCTATAGAGGATGATGGATTTACAAGAAACATCAAGTTCTAGAACTTAAATTCAGAGCCAGAGGCAGGAAGGACAAATAATACATGAGAGCCTTGTCGCCAGCCAGGCTTTTAGAAGGACCATCTTGAGACCTGGCCTTTTGCCAGGTATTCAATACATATTTTCTCATAATCTCTTCAAATGGCTTTGTATCCCCCAAAGAGACAAAGAAATTAAAGAAAGCAGATTTATAGATTTCCCAATATTTCCTGGCTGGTCTTTGAGGGCTATTGCCAGGTCTGTGAAAAGTCTATATTAACTCCTCCTCCTTTTTGCTGAAAAGTGATATATCCTCCCAGATCTTCCCTTCTTTAACCTTTTGAGAGTTTCCTTGATTTTCCGACACTATGATTCCCCACACTGAAATTCCATCTAAGGCAATGATGTTTTACACCAGGGATCAGTAAACGTTTTTCTTTAAGAGAACAGAGAGTAGCTCTTTTAGGTTTTGTAAGCCATGCAGACTGCTACACTACTCAGCTTTGTTGTTTAGCCCTAGATATATCAATGGATGAACATGGCTGTTTTCCAAGAAAACATTACTTACAAAAACAAGCAGTGGGCCAGATTCAGCCCCTGGGCCATGATTTACCAAATCCTGCTCTAAAGAGCCCATCAACATTTTGACTTGACATGGAGGATAGAGGAAGACAAAAGGAATGAAACAACAAAATGGAGGAAAGACTACCTGGAAAGAGGAGGCTACACAGTGGAATAGGGGCGGAGGGAGGGGGGACTAAAGAGGAAAATGGGATGGGACTGTAATCAAATTATGGTATGTTCATATATTAAAGTTCTCTTTTTTTTAATTTATTTTTTTTTATTCCCAAATCATGAAGTTTTATTTGTAAAGTGCAGGAATCCACAAAGGCAGAAGTGGTATGCTCAAAAATATGAATTCTAGCCAGTCGTGATGGCATATACCTGTTTTTTTTTCTTTTTTCTTTATTAGTCAGTTCTGTATTCAGCAAATACAGTCAGTTTGGTACCATTATTAGGCTCATCCGTGACCTATCCCCTCCCCTTGACCTCTCCTTGTTGAGGTATACGGGTCATGCATTGTGGAGTTAGCCCACAGTTATGGGTAAGCTAAATGTCTCTGCATATCATGTCCCAACATGTGACTCTGACATTCTTTCCACCCTCTCTTCCGCAAAATTTCCCTGAGCCATGTTGGGTTCATTTTTGGTCTGCTTCAGTGATGAGGTGTTGGGGGCCTCTGAGGCTCTGGCTCTCTGATTTGGTAGGAGTTGATTTTTCTCTGTGCTGATCTCCTTCCCCCTTGTGCTGGTATCCGGTTCATCAGGAAAACAGCCCCCTTGCTTGTTCTCAATTTTTTTTTTTTTTTTGCCTTTTTGAGGTAGGGTCTCACTCTATCTAGCCCAGGCTAACCTGGAATTCACTCAGTAGTCTCAGGGTGGCCTTGAACTCACTGCCATCCTCCTACCAATGCTTCCCAAGTGCTGGGATTAAAGATGTGTGCCACCACGCCGGCTAAAATTCTTAACTTAAAAAAGAACCATGGCCAGGTGTAGTCAGAGATAGCAAGATCGGCATGAGTTCCAGGTCAGCCTGGACTAGAGAGAGATGCAACCGTGAGGACAAAAAAGCATCATGGCTGGAGAGGTGGCTTAGCGGTTAAGGCGTTTGCCTGAAAAGCCAAAGGACCCAGGTTTGATTCCCCAGGACCCATGTTTTAGCCAGATGCACAAGGGGACGCATGCATCTGGAGTTTGTTTGCAGTGGCTGAAGGCCCTGGTGCGCCCATTCAATCTTTCTCTCTCTCTCTCTCTCTCTCTCTCTCTCTTCCTCTTTCTCTGTCAAATAAATAAATTAAATTAAATACAAATACTTTTTTAAAAAAGAATCATGTTGGGACTGGAGAGATTGCTCAGCGGTTAAAGACACTTGCTTGCAAAGCCTGATGTCCCAGGTTCAATTCCCCAGTACCCATGTAAAACCAAATGCACTGGGTGGTACATGCAGCTAGAGTTCAGTTTCAGCAGCAGTAGACCCTGGAATACCAGTACCCCTATTCACTCATACTCTCTCTCTCTCTCTCTCTTTCTCTCTCTCTGTGTGTGTGTGTGTGTGTGTGTCTTTCTATTTGTCTCTAATAAATAATAAAAATTTAAAAACACATACTCTGTCTCTGGGCCCAGCAGAGAGACTGGAATTCTCCAATAGTACTTAGCCAAGAGGCTAAAATGCAATAGGGCCTGGAATTCTAATGCCCCATATTCAAATCTCATTGACTAGAACATTTCTTTTTTTTTTTTTTTTTTTTTTTTTTTTTTTTTTTTTTTTGGTTTTTTGGGGTAGGGTCTCACTCTAGCCCAGGCTGACCTGGAATTCACTATGTAGTCTCAGGGTGGCCTCGAACTCACAGCGATCCTCCTACCTCTGCCTCCCGAGTGCTGGGATTAAAGGCGTGCGCCACCACGCCCAGCTTGACTAGAACATTTCTGTATGAAGCTCTTTTCCGTTTCCGCCTCAGCTCCATTTTCCTGAGATTGTTGTTAAATGCTTCCCTTTGAATAGATTGTGCTTCCTTTCTTTAATAAATTTTTATTTGTTCCAAACATAGAATTACTACAGAAAACTTCAAAAAGTAATACAGTTTTTAAAAAAGTTTCTAGTTCAGGTGTGGTGGTTCATGCCTTTAATCCCAGCTCTCAGGAGGCAGAGGTAGGAGGATCGCCATGAGTTCAAGGACAGCCTGAGACAACATAGTGAATTCCAGGTCAGCTTGGGCTTAGAGCAAGATCCTACCTCAAAAACCAAAACAAAACAAAAAAAAAAGTGTTCTAAACCATCCACAATTCCACAACCCTAGGATAAGCACAGTCAGTATTTTGGAATATAAACAACCAGATTCTTTCCATGCACATAAATACATAATATGCATATACATATGTGCACTGATGCACTTTTATAAGAATGGCATCATGTTGTGCATATTTGCTGGTCATTTTGTCTTCATTAAAAAAAAAATCTCTAAAGCCGGGCATGGTGGCGCACGCCTTTAATCCCAGCACTTGGGAGGCAGAGGTAGGAGGATCGCTATGAGTTCAAGGCCACCCTGAGACTACAGAGTGAATTCCAGGTCAGCCTGAGTTAGAGTGAGACCCTACCTCGAAAAAAAAAAAAATCTCTAGGCAGTAACTTCTCATGTTACCAGGTATCCTTCTTGCTCATTAATTAATGACTGCATGGTGGCCTGTTATAAGTATGTGCCATAATTCATTTAGCCAGCTCCCCTGCTGCTGGACTCTTTCTTTCTTTAGCTGCATTAATATCCACCAATTTGACTAGAGCTTGGCCTGGAAACTATTGAGTCCCTTAGTCCCTCGGCTTATTTTTATTAGTCATGCTCCTTGCCTTCCCCATCTGAACCTGTTCTTCCCTCGCAGCACGCTCTGCGGTCTAAATGAGGTGTGAGCATTTGAGCTGTCCCTGCGCTGAGAGCGTGGCCCCCGAGGAAGGGCAGGTTGCGCCTGCATGTGAGAAGTCTGACAGGAGGCCGAGATTAGTGCCTGGCATGAAAGGGTTGTGCGGTGGAGAAGACCTTGAGCCCTCTCTCCTTGGCCTTCCATGCCGAAGGTGCTCCAGAAACCCTCACTAGAGAACAGGAAGTGAGAGTGGGATGAGCCAAGGCAAGGTGTGTCAGCACCCAGCTCCCCATGCTCCACACACATGAGCACAGGCACTCACGCTCACGTGCACACACAACAGCAGAGTCTTCTGGGCCTGACAACGTCAAAGACAGATGGTCCACCCTTCCTGTGGCTGGTGGCAGAGCTGTAAGAATTCAGGCTCCGGGTTCTGACTGTACAGCTTTGAATTCACAGCTCAAATCCTTCCAAATGTGCGGCCTTGGGGACACCACTTAACTTCAACCTGCCTGTGTCCCCACCTATAAATTGGTGATAAAATGATGTCAACTTTACAAGACTATTTAAGAAGCATATATGCAATGTTAACAATCATGCCAGGAATGTAGCAAAACCTGAGCAGGCCTCCTCCTCCTCCTCTTCTTCTTCCTCCTCCTTCTCATCTTCATTATTATCCCTGTTGTTGGAAAAGGCTGTAATATCTCAGAGCCAGCTACACAAAGAACCTGAGCTTTGATAAATTCCAGCTCACTGGGGCCCGTAACAACTCCATTATCACAGCCATAAACCACTGGGGGCACCTTCAACACGCTGGCTGATATAATGCTGTACTCTGGGTGACAGAGGCCAGCCCATAAATACATCAAAGCTTCGAAGCCACAATACTCAGACTCCTGAGACTTAGTGATGTGTTCTAGTTGCAGTATACCCCTCCTTCCCAGAGGCAAGGTCCCTGGGCCTAGGTTTCTGCACTCCGTCACTACTCATTGGTTTAACTCAGGTGAGAAGGATCGTGATGGAAATAGGACCCACGAGTAGGGGTGGGAACACAATGTTACTGGTGGCACACGTGTCTGAGTACAGATCGTGAAACAACCACTACCACAGACCCTGAACCTTCATCTCCATAGTAATCAGAGCTCATAGAAACAGACCTGAGAACAGCCTGAGGGATGTGAGTTAGACCTAAGGCATATCTTGTGGCTAGAGCCATATCGTTTTCTGTCTCTCTATTTGTTTGTTTTTCAAGGTAGAGTCTCACTGTAAGCCAGGCTGGCCTGGAATTTACTATGTAGTCTCAGCGTGGTCTCAAACAGATAGCAATCCTCCTACCTCTGCCTCCTGAGTGCCGAGACTAAAGGTATGAGCCACCACACCCTGTTAAAGCCATAGTTTTTATGCAGCAGGCTGACGAACCAAAGTTAACTCTACTCCGGGTCATCACTAAAAAGAAAAGTAGATCAGATCTCCCTAGTTCAGGCCAGCCTTCCGTGAGCTGGAAAAGAAGCGGGTGGGAGCTGGGCGAGGGAAGGCAGTGGATAAAGTTTGAAGTGTGTGACCTGTCCCTCTTCGCCACACTCTTACTCTGCGTGGAGAGCAATTGCATAACAAGCTGATGTGCTCCAAAGTCAATCATGGCATAAATTCCTAAGAGGGATTTATTTCCTCATCTAAACTGAAAGTCTCGTATTGACACATGTCTTCTACTTGGCACCTTTCTTGTAAATTGGTGCCTCTTTTCATCAGGGTCTGCATGTTGATGAGAGCAGGTGGTTTTCAGTAGCAGAGTCAGGCTCTGGCTGCACGGTTTGGAATCACACTCCAAGGTGCAGCTGGATCCAGGCAATTCACTTGCTCTAGGCTGACATCATACACAACCAATGAGCTTGCTTTGCCTGGGCCCCATGAGATAGGAGCGAGGCTCTTACCTGCTCCCTTGTTCTCTTCTTTCCACACTCACCCTTTCCTGAATAAGAGTCTTTAGCAAGGCAGAAAGAGAGGCACTTAATTAAGACAGGAACACCCCAGGTTCTCCTCTAAGAGGCTGTCGATGATAGCAAAGCCAGGTTTAGAGTCTCATGGAGGTTTCACTACCAAAGACTTGGCAGAACATGTGGTGCCTAGAATGTTATCTATGAGAAAGTCCTTCAGGATGGAGCCATGACTCTGTATGGAGAATAGAGGCCCTGGAAAGCCCGAGGGTCTCCCAGGCAGGAAGAGGAGGAGAAAGAGAACAAAATGGTCAGACCAGAAGAGCCTCCAGGCACCCAGCAAGCAGAGTTCAGTACCCACTGAGCAGTGGCTGCATGGGAATGTCTTTCTCCCTCTGGCCTCCATGTGTTCTGCATGGTTGACAGAGAATAACACTTTCTTCTGGAAGTAGTCTACATCACCACTGCACTGCATGTGTCATGGATATTGCCAAAGTTTCTGCCCTTTGCTGAAACTCTGTCTGCCGCTTTCTGATGGTCCACTGCGAGCCCAAGGACAGCACAGCCACACTCATCTTCATGATCGTAACTGTAGCAAATAAGGATCTAGTCCAGTCTAAACCCTGTATCAGTCCCATCTACTCCTCAGTGCCCTCTGATAGACTCATATCTTGCCCTCCTTTTGCAGATGATGATACTGAGCAGCAGAAGGATTGAGAAATTTTACCAAGACCACACAGTCAGATTGTAGGTGAAGATGAAATTCAAATCCAGGTGAGTCTTCATCTCTGGGGGGGGAAAAAAAACAGCCAGGATTAAAGTGTGCAGGAATGGAACTTGTGGTCAGGACAAGGAGTTTGAGACAGGAGACAAGAGAAGAAAGGAAGTCAGGTGCAAAGGAAAGTGATAAGGCAGGATATGAGTAAGCTAAATGGAGCACCCTTGAGCAGTTTTGGCTTCCTGTTTGGAGGCTATAAAGAAATATGAGGGGCTGGAGAGATGGCTTAGTGGTTAAGGCACTTGCCTGTGAAGCCTAAGAACACATGTCCGAATCTCCAGGTCCTACATAGCCAAACGCAAAGTGACGCAAGCATGCAATGTCACACATAAGCACAAGGGGGCACACATGTCTGGAGTTCATTAACAGCAGCTGAAAGGCCCTGGTGTGCCCATTCATTCTCTCTCTCTCTCTCTCTCTCTCTCTCTCTCTCTCTCTCTCTCTCTCCATCAAAAAAGAAAAGAAAAGAAAAGAAGAAAGAGAGAGAGGAAGGAAGGAAGGAAGGAAGGAAGGAAGGAAGGAAGGAAGGAAGGAAGGAAGGAAGGAAAAGAAAAGAGAAATATAGGGCATGTTGTATGGAGAGTTTCACCTGGCTTTCTGTACCAGGAGTGGTAAACAAACCAAGTAGACAGCACCCACTACCTGGGAGTGAGACGCTCCTGGGTTCCCACATCACCCCCTGTTCCGACATGTGACTGCTCTATCCCATTGAGATCCTGTCACTGCAGTGAGTGGAAGAAAGAAGCCCATCAGTGGGCTGTCAATAGTCACCAAGAGCTTCCTGAGCTGGACACTGTCCCAGGTGCCAGAAGCACATGGCAGGGGACAAGACGCCATCCTGCCCTTCAACTGCTTACACCCATATGGACCCAGAAGAATACATTTTAAGAAAAAAAAATGGATAAGTACATACAAAGGAATGCTTTGAAAATAAAGTTCAAATACAATCTGGAAACAAAGCAATGTTTTTACAGCCTTCTGTGACAATCTGCAGGGAACATCTGTGTTAAGAAAACTAATTTGATCATTTTAGGGAACCTTCTTGCACATGATACAGTAAATCTTTTAAAGGTTTGCTGAGCACCAATAGGCTGTCCCAATAAACTCATCACAATCAGTCACTTGCATCACCTTTCATGCATTCCACATTTCTCAAGTGATATTAGAATGTACTTTGCAAATTATAGTGCTGTCCCCAAATGCTATCTGAAGTTCATGGTAATTGTCATGACAATATTTGTGTGCGTGCCATTCATTCATTTATATAGTCAATAAATCATGATGGAGGGCCTGCTCTGGGCTGGACAGTCAGCATGTACCGTTTACTCTCAATCAAACCATGCCAGACAGGGAGCACAGGCAGGAGCAGAGACGGGCATGCGTGACACTGAGTGGGATAAGTACCCAGGATAAAGGAGAACCTAGACTTGAGGTGAGGGACGGCCGGCTGCATGAAGGAACAGCTCAGTTGATACCCATATGTATGGAGAGGCCCACAAAACAGCCAAGTAAAAACATTGTATTTGGAAGGTAAGTGCGATGCAGTGGATGGAGTGCTTGTTGAGAACCTAAGCTTGGCTCCCTACAGCCCATGGAAGAGCTGAGTGTGACAGTGCATGCCTATAATCCCAGCACTGGGGAGGAAGAGACATGAGAATCCCCAGAGCCCAGTGGCCAGATAGTCCAGCCAAATCAGTGAGCTTTGGAGTCAGTGAGAGACCCTGCCGTAAAATCTAGTGGAAAATACTTAAGAAGACACCCAATGCCAACTTCTAACCTACAGATGCACACACCTGTGCACACCCATGCACTCACACATATACATATATTACACGCATGCACACACCCATGTGCTCACATACATACATATATTACACACATGCACACACCCATGTGCTCACACACATACATATCTACAAAAAACATCAAATTTCCTGGTGTGTAGTTGCACGCACCTGCAATCTAGGCTCTCAGGAAACAGAGGTAAGAAGATCATAAATTTAAGGTCAGCCTGGGCTACATAGTAAGATCGAAGGGCTGGGTCAGTTCAGTGGAAGAGGGCTTATTTAGCATGTGCAAGGTCCTAGGTTTGATCCCCAGTACTTTAAAAAAGAACAAAAGAAGACTGGGGAGACGGGTCACTGGTTAAAGGCGTTTGTTGGCAAAGCCCGTCAGCCTGGGTTCAACTCCCCTGTACCTTTGTAAAATACACAATGTGGCACATGTGTCTAGAGTTAGTTTTCAGTGGAAGAGGCCCAGGTGTGCCCATTCATATTCTCTCTCTCTCTCTCTTTCTCTCTCTCTCTCTCCCTCTCTCTCTCTCTCTCTTTAAGAAAGAAAAAGTATATAAAAGGAAGAAAGAAAGAAGGAAGAAGGGAGGGAGAGAGGAAGAGAGGGATGGAGGGAGGGAGGGAAGGAAGAAAGGAAGGAAGGAAGGAAACGTTTTTAAAAAGAACAAAAGAAGGCCAGGCATGGTGGCGCATGCCTTTAATCCCAGCACTTGGGAGGCAGAGGTAAGAGGATCACCATGAGTTCAAGGCCACCCTGAGACTACATAGTGAATTCCAGGTCAGCCTGAGCTAGAGTGAGACCCTACCTCAAAAAAAAAAAAGGAACAAAAGATATGATATCACTCTAGAGGGAATAAAAGTTCCAAAATCAGAAAACCTAGGTTTTAACCCTAGGTTACTAGTTATGCATGTTGTCTTCATAAAGTCTCTGAACCTCTGTTAGCTGGTGTGTGAGATGAGCATAGCAACATTCGCTTTGCGTGTTCAGTTCAAAGACTACTTGTAAGTTGCTTAGGTGCCTGGCTCACAGTACATGCTTAGTACCTGAGAGCCACGGTTTTAATGATAGAAAGTCAGTAAACTTTTGGGCTGGAGAGATAGCTTAGCGATTAAGGTGCGCTTGCCCATGAAGTCAGGTTTGACTCCCCAGAATCCATGTATGGATTCTGCACACATGTGGTGACGCATGTGTACAAGGCTATGCATGCACACAAGGTGGCACACATGTCTGGAGTTTGATTTCAGTGACTAGAGGCCCTGGCATGCCAATTCTCTCACACACACATAAAAAAAATTAAATTAAATTCTTAAAAAGTCAGTAAATTTCCTTCAATAAAGCAGGAAGAACCCTGAGTTGAGAGGCAAAAAGCAGCCAGGGAGAACAGTCAAAACATTGTCATATTTTTTCATGAATGTCTGATTTTGGTGTGAATATAGAAAGATTTTTTTCTCCCTCTTCTTTCTCCCATGTATTATGACTAACTATCCTACTCCAAAGTGGGAGAAATGCTACTCTCCCCTCTAATAAATAATAAGGTGAAATTTCCTTACATGCTCCAGGCCACCACAGTCTCATCTTCGTGAGCCAGCGGGAAGCCTCTCCTAAGTACTGAGGGTGGCTGTAATTGAATCATTTCGGCATGAAATTAGGGAAGGCACCATAATAAATCAAGCCCACTTCTGCATCCTGAAAGAGGCGGCCACCTAAGTGGTCCTGATGCCAGATCTAGCCAGGTAGAGCCAGCTGCTGCACCTGTAGGTCACATGCTTTTCTGCCCAGAGGTTGAAAGGAAGGAGGTTGAAAGGTCATCCCACCTGTCCTTATGGCTCCAGATAGCCCCACATTGCCCCACTGGGTCCACACAGAGTCTGATGTGTCCAACAATGTGCCTGGGAAGCAGATTCCTCAGGCAGCAAAATCACATAATGAAGAAAGCAGAGGCTTCCAGCTTGTGCTTAGTCTTTGGTCCATCTCTTACTATCTGTGTGAACTTGAGCAAGTTACTTGACCTCACTGAGTAGAAACGGAAATGATAAAAAATATTGTGGGGCTGGAGTGATGGCTTAGTGGTTGCCTGCAAAGCCTAAGGACACAGGTTTAATTCCCCAGTACCCCCATAAGCCAGATACACAAGGTAGTGCATGTGCCTGGATTTCATTTGCAGTGGCTGGAGGCCCTGGCACACCTATTCTTTCTCTCGCTCTCAAATAAAAAATAGGCCGGGCGTGGTGGCGCACGCCTCTAATCCCAGCACTCGGGAGGCAGAGGTGGGAGGATCGCCGTGAGTTCAAGGCCGCCCTGAGACTACATAGTGAGTTCCAGGTCAGCCTGGGCTAGAGTGAGACCTTACCTCGCAAAACCAAAAATAAAAATAAATAAATAAATAAATAAAATATTTTTTTAAAAAGTATTGTGGGCTAGAGAGGTGGCTTCATGGTTAAAGGCACTTGCTTGCAAAGCCTGCCAATCTGGGTTCAATCCCCCAGTACCCACATAAAGCCAGATGTATAAAGTGGCACATGCATCTGGGATTCATTTGCAGTGGCAAAAGGGGCCCTGGCATGCCCTTTCTCTCTCTCTCTCTTTCTCTCTCTCTCCTTGCAAATAAATAAATAAAAATATGTTATTGCTGCTCTAATAAATACTGAAAATTATTGGCTTAACATAGCACAAATGTATGTATTCTCTTACAGTTCTGGAGCTCAGAAGTATGAATCAAGCTCCACTGGACTAAAGTCAAGACATCATAAAGAGCTGCATAATATTGGGCCCATCAACATGCTGACATGGAGGATGGAAGAGAGGGAAGGAAAGGCATCAAAACAGAAAAGGGACTAGTTGAAAAGAAGACAGGGTTCAGTCGAGGTAGGATGAGGAGGTGGGGGAAAGGAAGCTGAGGTGATTATGATTAGGGTACATTGTTTATATATATGGAGGTTGTCGATAAAATATTAAAAGAAAAGAAGAATCAGGTGTGATGATACACACCTTTAATCACAGCACTTGGGAGGCAGAGGTAGTAGGACTGGCATGAGTTCAAAGCCACCCTGAGACTACATAGTGAATTCCAGGTCAGCCTAGGCTGGAGTGAGACCTCACCTTGGGGAAAAAAAAAAAAAAAAAAAAGACCTTTAAAGAAAAAGAAAAACACACAACAAAAGTCAAGGTGTGAGCAGGGGTGGTTCTTCTAGAAGTTCCGAGGGGAAATCCAAGAACCTATTTCCTTGCTTTGTGCAAGTTTTGGTGGCTGCTTGTCTTCATGGTCCCCTCTTCCATCAGTAGAGCAGTTCACACTAACTTCTCCTTCTTCATGTGATCCTCTGACCCTCCTGATGCTGTCTCGAGATTTTATCAAGGTTTACCTAGAGAATCCTTTAGCAATCCCATTTCAGCTTTTAATCTCATCTGAAGTCTTCTTTGTCATTAAGGTAATATTCCCCAGACTCTGGGCATCAGAATGGTGTATTAGTTACTTTTCTCATTGCTGTGACCAAACACCTGAAATAAGTCACTTAAGGTAAGGGATTCAGCCCATCGTGGTAAGAAGGCATGGCTCCCGAAACAAAGCAGCCGGTCATATTGTATCCACAACCAGAAAGCAGAGAGAGCGGGATGAATGCCGGTGCTCAGCTGGCTTCCTCCTTCTTCCCGTTTCATTTGTTATGGAGTCCAGTCCCCACACTAATGCTTCTCACATTCAAGGTATATCTTCCCTCCTCAGTTAAGCCTCTCTGGAAATGTCCTCACAGACACATCAAGAGGTGTGTCTCCTAGATGATTCCAAATTCAGACAAGTTGGCAATGAAAAAGCCATCACAGATGTGATGAGGACATAGATGGATACGGACACATTTGTGGCGGTCATTATTTAGCTTACCAGAACTACTAAAGGACAAACAAGACATGCATAAAAAACGGTTCAAACAGTGCCCGGGATCTAACAGGCCCTTGGTGACTATCCATCCTCCTCTCTTCTTCTTCTTGCCTCTAGGACACCTATGCCCAGAGCACCCCTTGCATGATGTGCCTTGCTTGATGTAAGAAGCATGCTCTGCCTCCAGGACAGATTCACTTAACCCCCTAGAGCTGCTCATCTTCTCTTTTAGACCCTGTTCTTAGCTCTGTGATGAGTCACCTCTAATCTCACATGGGCATTCTTCTGGTCCAAGATCATTTGCAAGAAAAAGAAACCATTTCAGGCTAGATGGTGCTCACTATAGAGCTACCCCAAGCAATTGAGCATAGCCTTTGCACCAATCCTGGCCCCAAATGGCATGGCTATCCCTTGTCCAATCCCATTCCACTCAGCTAGTCTCTGAAGACTTTAATTTATCAGGGTTTAGGGAATGGATTTCCTCAACACATCATAAATCCTCTTCAGCTGTGTGTGGTTAAGAGCTGAGTTCACAAGGCAAGACTTAGGCTGTTGAGTCCACACCTTTCCAGAAAAAAACAAAAGGCAGTCAGGGCTGGACACTCACTCTAAAACATGTACTTCCAACCACCCATGTACAAAAGGACCCAGAAAACACAAAAATGATCATTTAGTTTGATTAGTTCTTAGAATACCAACAACCCTTAATAACAATCTACCTAGTCATTAATAATAAAAACTCCAGGCTGGAGAGATGGCTTAGCAGTTAAGTGCTTGCCTGTGAAGCCTAAGGACCCCAGTTCGAGGTTAGATTCCCCAGGACCCACGTTAGCCAGATGCACAAGAGGGCGCACGTGTCTGGAGTTCGTTTGCAGTGGCTGGAGGCCCTGGTGCACCCATTCTCTCTCTCTGTCTCTCTCTCTCTCTTTCTCTCTCTCTCTCTCTCTGCCTTTCTCTGTCTCTCACAAATGAATAAATAAAAATTGAAGTAAAAAAATTGAAAAAAAAAATCCCATGAATTGCTAGTCACAAGCCCTCACTTCTGGAGGGTTTCCATAGTGTCGGGGTTATCACATTCACTTCACAAGTTCCCATTTCCTTGCCCTATAGCTGCCAGACATTCTAATAAGAGACACCATGCAGGCTACTGTGCCTCTACAAGCAGAAAATGTTCATTTCCTCCAAATGTTCAGGAAGCCCAAAGCATGCATGGGAGTGGTTGATTTGGGGACTTTGGGATGTCTTTTTATTGTGATTCCACATTATAATACTGTGCAGCAAGACAAGTGACACAGTCCCTGTGGTCTGAGCATTCAATGATTAATGCAAAAGTTGGCTGCCCCAAAACATCCAAGAGTTAGAAAGCAGGCAGAGAAAGAATCTGATCAATGAAAGACCAGAATTGTAAGGGACATGTCATCGTGCCCCAGCAGTATCAAAAGTGTCAATATAACTTATATCTTGTGGGTTCCGTGATCTCATGGCTGTTCTCACAAAAGATTGGTGAGAATAGTCCTGTGTAGGTAAGCTTTCCCCAACCTCTCCCCATGGAGAAGTAGCCAAGTGAATGTGAGCTTGCTCAGATCCGGCTCATCTGTCAAACACACAGACGTGGGGTAGCTTAAGGGACTCTTCACTGGGACAGTGGAACTCATATCCATCGTAAGCTGGAGAGGGGGGTGTCGTAGGCCACCGCTGACAGGGTTCTGCCTCACCGCTGAGCCCAGAGTGATGGAACACAGAGAAAACGGGAGTGAGATTCGTGCTGCGTATGTTTATCAGCCTGTTTCCAATTTTGTGCCTGAAATCAAACAGCCAAGATCTGCATGCTTTGAATTTCAATCTGTCCCTTTAGAGCAGTCACAGGTTATGAACACAGGCATGGTGAGCCAGCTCTGCACATAAACGTACCCCATGTGCTTCCATTAACCATCAGCCTCAGTAGAAAGGCCCAGCCGGGCTTAACCAAAATTCTTGCACCTTCCCCCAAAAAGGGCATTTTGATTTCTACCCAATAAAGGCCATCTGACCATGCTCTAGAGGTGACAGGGTAGCTGGAGAAATCTCATTTCCCCTCTTGAACAGTTATCTACTCTGACTTGTCCATCCCCAGGTGATTCTTAGGAAAAGATTTTGCTTATCGCTTGAGTTGGGGACACCATGAAAATAGATTCTTAGTTTTCAAAAAGAATCTTCTCTAGATGTAGATCCTAAGGAGAGAGCCACCCCATCATACCTCAAAAGGGCCCCAGCTGAAACTAAGAAAAACTGGAGAAACAAGCAAGGGGGCTGTTTTCCTGATGAACCGGATACCGGCACAAGGGGGAAGGAGATCAACACAGAGAAAAATCAACACCTACCAAATCAGAGAGCCAGAGCCTCAGAGGCCCCCAACACCTCATCACTGGAGCAGACCAAAAATGAACCCAACATGGCTCAGGGAAATTTTGCGGAAGAGGGGGTGGAAAGAATGTCAGAGTCACATGTTGGGTCATGATATGCAGAGACATTTAGCTTACCCATAACTGTGGGCTAACTCCACAATGCATGACCCGTATACCTCAACAAGGAGGGGCCAAGGGGAGGGGGTAGATCACGGATGAGCCTAATAATGGTACCAAACTGACTGTATTTGCTGAATACAGAACTGACTAATAAAGAAAAAAAAAAAAAAGAATCTTCTCTACAGTGGCAAAAAGGAACCAAATGTTCATTCTATGGGATCTCAAAATTTCAATGGCAGTTAAAATGGACATCAAAATGTAAAACAGCCAGCATGGTAGCACACACCTTTAATCCCAGCACTCAGAAGGCAGAGGTAGAAGGATTGCCATGAGTTCAAGGCCACCCTGAGACTACATAGTTAATTCCAGGTCAGCCTGGAGCAGAGTGAGTGAGACCCTACCTCAAAAAATATATATACATAGAGTTATAACTGTGAGTAACCATTGATTTTAGATATTTTGAATTTATGGATACCTTTTATGCTGCCCTGTGTTATGCATTAATAGTACCTTTGGCCATGCATTCTCAGAAATTACATGCCATCTACAGATGTGAAGGACTGAGTTGTACTTTATGAGGATTAAAAGATGGATTTTTATCAGTAGGAAGAAATGGTACCACAAGCAGCTCCAAGAAGTTTAGATGCTCAGTCAATGCCAAGTGTACATTTTGGCAAATGTCTCATAAATGGCTTATCAGGATTTGATCCCATTTAATGTGCAAATACAAAGAAGAAATTAAGTTAACTTTTTTCAAGGTAAATAGGTTTTATTCTTGCAGAATCCAATGTCAATCTGCTCTTTTTTCCCATCCTGGGCCCTATATGAGATGTCATTGTGAGTCTGTCAAAGGCTTTTCCCCTTGCACACTGCACCAGTGTTTCTGAAATTAGGTTTTCCTGCATTGCCTAACTACCTGGGCTTGATTCCTGAGTACCCACATAAAGCCAGAAGCACCAAGTGGTACATGCATCAGAGTTCATTGACAGTAGCTAAAGGCCTTAGCATACACTCATTTTCATTCTCTCTCTCTCTCTCTCTCTCTCTCTCTCTCTCTTTCTCCTTGCAAATCAATAAATAGAATATTTTTAAAAGATCTACTTTGATCAACTCTTGAGTGTGATTTAAATATGAAACAACCCCTATACCCATATGCATTCATGATTAAACCTCAGACTCGATCCCCAGCTGGTGGAACCTTTGGGACGTGGAGCCTTGCTAAAGGAGGTGTGCTGCAGGGGAAAGACCTTGAGGTGTATTAGTCCAGTCCTACTGGTGTTCGCTATCTAGCTCACTCATGCTGCTGTGACATGATGTAATGCCCCAGGCTTCCTCCTTTGCCATGTCTTTCCCACCATGATGAAACTGTAAGCTGAAATAAACCCTTTCCTCCCATCAGCTGCTTCTGGTCCCAGCAAAAAGAAGGTAACTGACAGTGATAAAGGAGAAAGCAAACTCAACCTTCTATAGAGGGAACTAAGGCCATGAGACACTCACACACACATACAAGTGTAGAAAAGAACCCTATTTGCACACAGACATTCATCTCTGTACCTTTCTCAGGTTAATCAGTCTTGATGCTAAATGAACCTCTAAAGTTCATTTATATCCTTCTCTGTTGCCTTCAAGGACAAGATTTCCTAGAAATAGAGCAACTAGGAGACTCAGCTCTACAAAGCTGACTAAGAAAGATTTTTAAAAAAATAGTATATTCTCATAGGTGATGGGCAGCATGGGATAGTGCTGGACCAAGTGAATAAGACCAGTAGAAACAGAGAAACCAAAATCCAGGCTCAGCAGCCTAACATGTGAAAAATACACTCAGCCTACTCCTTGCTCTGCCTCTAATGCCCTTTTTGGTCTCTTCTCTCATCTTTTTCAGGTGGACAAACTGTCCACCTTTCAAAGCCCACACAAATTGGCATCTCCCTTTTACAACCTATTTGGTTCGTTGGCCAGATGACAAGGACCTCATGAGGATGGATGAGCAATGATGGAGGATGAGGAAACTGGTCCTGGGTGTAAGAGAAAAGCTGGTACTTATTCCACTCACTGTGAAACAAGACCAGTAGGCTGGAACATCCACCGGAGGAACCTCTTACAGTGCCATGACTTAAGACGTTGTCCTCCAAACCACTCTGTGTCTTCCTCACCTGCTCAGTTCTCCAAGGTCTAGAACAGTATTCCCAGGATCTCACACAGAACCGAGCCTGGAACATAATCACCTCTCAGCTGTCAACTGCATGAATGTTGAAGGTCAACTACTCTTAGATACAAAGAAATCAGGGTGTTAGTATTCTCTATTCAGAGCTCTTAAGAAGAACAAACTTCCAGACAGTTCTAAAGGCAGGAAGCATTGAAGAAGGAAGTGCTGAGCAGGCCCACAGCTATTTCATAAGCCATCACTTACCATCTCAAGTGTTTGTGACCTCCACCCATAAACTCATGATCATCTTGATTTCCCTAGCCCAACTTCAAACTTTTCTAAAGTTAATTTAAAAAAAAAAAAAAAAAAGAGGCCTGGAGTGATGGCTTAGCAGTTAAGGCACTTGCCAGCAAAGCCAAAGGACCCAGGTTTGATTCCCCAGGACCCACATAAGCCAGATGCACAAGGGGGGACATGCATCTGGAGTTCGTTTGCAGTGGCTGAAGGCCCTGGCACATCCATTCTCTCTGCCTCTTTCTCTCAAGCAAATAAAAAATAAATAAATATTTTTTTTAATTTAAAAAGAAGAATGTTGGGTCCACTATTCCCATACCCTCCATAGGAGCTAAGGTCAGAGGCAGCCCACAGTGGTTTGTGGGGAAGGTGAGCAGAGAATGGGAATTCCTACATTTCAGTCCTCAGAACCACTCCCTCCACTCTGTAATGACTCTTCCCAGCACTCCTATCTGTACTGTCCACACATCCCCCGACAGGTGTGGCTATATTCCAAATGTGCGTACACACACACACACACACACACACACACACACACACACACATATGCATACACAACTCCTCCCATCCAATGTACTAGCTGAACACATGTGATGGCTCTGCAATGCGTCAGCTTACCTAAGCTGCGTCTGACTTCCCAGAATCTCACTCCTTGAGTGCTTCCTGTCAGGATGGACCATGAGAGGGATTTTTATGGAGGACTTGAAATGAGGAATGCAAACATCATACTGTGTTTTGACACATGGAAGGCTAGGGCACATCACCAACTACTTTTGTAGCTCAGCAGATTGTCCCTTACCTGGCACTGGGACAGCAGATGAATCTGCAACTGACCAGCCCCTCTTCTCTTGAGCTTTCCTTCACATCCTCCTGTTCCTGGGCCAGAGTGTGTCTATCTCTGCGATGGAGAGCCCTAGCTTCCACAAGACGGCCACAGCACCAAAGGTGGGGACAGTGTGAAGTGAAATGTGTTCTCATCTGCCCTCATTGGTTCAAACACACTTTAAACCCATCCTCCCTCCTGACTTCCTACCCTAAGAACTTCAAGCTGTAACATATGGCATTAGCCCCCAAAACAATAGCCTAATAAGGAATGCTCAGGCAACTCACACAACTCGGAAAGGTCAAGTCCTGTCCTATGTGTACATCTCCAGGGATTCTGCTTCTCTGACTGAACGCTGTGTTGTCTATTTTTCTTTTATTTTCCATATATAACATTTTGACATCTCATAATCATAATTTCATAATCCTTTCTGGCTAGGAAAAGGTTGTTCCTCTTAAAGTTTAGCAATCTTTAGACAAAGAAAAATGCTCATCCCTGAGCATGTCTTTATCATGGAAATTTCTCAGTCCAGAGCTATACTTAGTCTATCTAGCCCATGTATTCCAGGAGGCAATATTCTTCTGCCTCAATTATCCCAGGGTCACATACCAGGCAATTAGGGACCACCTCTATAACTCTGAACCCTCTGCAACTCTTCAAATAGCCAGTCTGAAACTCTTCACCTGACCTGTCTTGCCTCACCTTCCCTGAAGAAACTCCAGCAAAGGCATGGCCTGGAGTCTCCTTCTTCCGGCCTCTCCTGCTTCCTGGCTACTCCATTGCTTTCTCAAGTAGTTCTGGATAGTAGACCAGGTGTCCTCTTTCTAGGATGAAGTTTGCTTTTTTCTGAGCCTCTCCTGAGTCTCCTCTCCATGACCACACCTGATTGACCACCACATTTATTTGTTTATTTATTAAGGGAGAGAGAGAATGGGCATGCCAGGGCCTCTGCCTCTAGCTACTGCAAACGAACTCCAGACACATGTACCACCATGCTCATCTGGCTTATGTGGGTATTGGGGAACTGAACTTCAGTCCATAGGCTTCTCAGGCAAGTAAGTGCCTTTATCACTAAGCCATCTCTCCAGCACTGACCACCACATTAAAAAAAAAAAAAAAAAAAAAAAAACAGGTAAGACCCTTCCCTTCCCAACATCTTTGCATCCCCTGGGTCAGAGTATGTCCTTCAATATCACTGCAGAGACAGGCTCCTCTCTTCTCTGCAGTTGGTGTTATCGTTACATGCTTCATGTCTCTCATTCCCACTTCTGGATTGTAGCAAGCTCAGCCAATAACAGAAGCAAGTATCTCTTAGTAAATGTGATCCAAGTAGAGGACATTTGAGTCTTTTATTCTTCAGATGACAAGGAATACTATCCTGCTTAGGACCATAAAGAAAACCTCTCAACAAGAAAAACAAGGAAATGAAACCAAACAAAGCCAAGCAGAGAGAAGGAGAGCTAAGGGAGAAACCAAGAGACAGAGAAGTGGTGACTACATTCCATCATATACTCTTGATTTTATCACTCCATGACACAGACAATCTATGGACCTTGGTACAAGCCCAGGTCTCTTCACAGATGTGGCCTTTTGATAGTACTAACCTGATGCGCCATTTCCCTAAAACGCAAATTCCCATCAACCACTGAGATGGAGACACGCTCATTTGTAGGCTAAACTGTATCCCTCATCATTCTTTTGCTGCAGTCCTACTCCCAGGACTTGAGTGTGACTACATTGGGAGAAGGAGCCACATAGCAAAATATGGAAGTGTGCCAGTTCTTTGCTTCTTAATGAAAATCTTAAACCTCTGTGGATTTAGGCTATGGAAAATATATGAAGAAAATATATGAAGACTTTAAGAGGTGTTAAGTTAAAATGAGTCCCTTAATAAAATTTTTTAGTCTTTAAGAATCTGACCATTAAAGAAAGAAAGAAAGAGGGGAAAGAAGGAAGGGAGGAAGGAGAAGGAAAAGGAAGGGAAGGGAAGGACGCACCACAAAGGTGGCCATCTTTAGGCCAAGGAGAGAGGTCTCAGGACATAAAACCTGCCAGCACCTTGATCTGGGACTTCCAGCTTCCAGAACAGTGAGAAGATAAATTCCTATTGCTGAAGCCGCCTAGGAGGTGCACTCTCTATGCATCCCAACATGACTGAGCGTGTCTCCATGAAGCCACACTGTTCACAATAAGTGGATGGCTCCAAAGTCCTGCTGCAAACTACTGCTGGCTTTATGCTGCAGGCTCAATTCTGCATCTATTCTCTGTCCAGAGCTGCCAGTATGGAGGCCAAGCACAGACAGCAGGCCATCTAGATGTCAGTAAAAGTCATGTTCCTATGCTCTAGAAATAAAGAGGTTAATAAACAATTAGCCAAAATATTTATCAAATGACAAAAAGAGAAGTGTCACCAAATGTAGATGGATGGCTTCATAAGATGATAATGCACCAAAGGTGAAACCCAGGTTCAGAGTCCATCTCAGCTCTTACCCGGCCAGGTGATCTTGATCAGGTCCCTTCCCTGCTTTAGCCTCCATTTCTCTCTCTGTAAAAGGAATGGTCCGATGATCTCTTTAAGTATTCCCTGTGTCATCAAACTGTTGGCACAGCAAGATTCCTGAACGATTTTCCCTACTAAACCTACCCATGGTTCTTGTCTTCTGCCATTCAGGTTGGAGTCTTCTTGCTACCATTTCAAATTTGAAAGCATGCCTCTCAACTTTGTTTCCAGCTCCTCTCTGATGTTTCCAGCATTTCTAATTCTTAATTTTTTTTCTGTCTAACTCTTGTAGCAGAATATCATTTTGATAGAGTCCACATGTTTCCTTCATCTTTGTCCTTCTTTACCTTGAGCCTGGGCATTCTTTCTATAGTCACCATCTCTGGGGAAGGAACCACATAGCAAAATAGAGAAGTGTACCAGTTCTTGGCTTCTTAATGAAAATCTTAAACCTGTGTGGATTTAGGGCATGGAAAATGTATGAAAAAGAATAAACCTAGACTAGCTGGAAATTTCCTGGAAAGACTTCTGGTTCAAAATTGTTAATAGCAAACCCTTCCCACCCCTTTCCTGCCTCAGAACCCAACCCAAAATAACAAGGTGAGAAAAATACAGAAATTCCTACTTAATAAGACTATAAGTTATCCGTAAAATTAAAGCATCACATATGAAAGCATGAAAAGGACCTGGGGAGCAAATCAAAACTGAGTGTTGAGCTATTCAGCCTGATGGAGGAGAAAAGTCAGTGACAGTCTTAACCAGCAATAGACCCTCATGAACTACACCACTTAGCCAGCCAGGCAAGATGTGTCCACCAGTAAGAGCAATAGTGACATGAATGTCATGGAAATAACCAACTACTCTCTGACTGGATTGGAGGCCTGTTCCACAGGAGGAAATATATATCTAGTGCAGAAAACCTAATCAAAAGCCTATAGATAGGAGAAGCTGCTAATGCTGTTTGATAAATGGATATGTTACATCCATCAAAGTTGTACCCATCAAATTGTCCCCTAAATATCTATTTTTATGCCCATAGATTAGTGCTGATCTCACCTTTGGTCAGAGAAGTTTCTTTCTGCAGATAGCAGTAACAAGTGGGGAGATCCAAAGCTCATCAAAGTGCTGAGAAGTGACTGTTGAGTGCTCAGCACTACATGAGACATCTCTGTAAAAGCCAGAGAATGGGGAGGAGAGCTTTGAGATGATGTCTTCTGAACAGGAAGTCAGGAAGTAGCTGCCGCATTTATAACCTCACAATGACATCCATCACATTGCATCACATTGCAGAGGTTAAGAGGCTTGCCTGAAAAGCCTAAGGACCCAGGTTCGATTCCCCAGGACCCACATAAGCCAGATGCACAAAGTGGAGCATAGATCTGGAGTTTGTTTACAGTGGTTAAAGGCCCTGGTGCACCCATTCTCTCTTCTCTCTCTCTCTCTCTCTCTCTCTCTCTCTCTCTCCATATATATTTCTCCCTCAAATAAATAAAATAAATTTTTTAAATATTTTTTTAAAAGACATTGCAGTTCCCGTCTTTCTCTTTCCTACTTCCTCTTCTGTTTTGTCCTCATTCTCCCCTCTTCTTTCCTTCACCCTCTTCCTCTCCCCTGCCCTTGTCTCTCCTTTCTCTTCCTCCCACATCACTGACTCTATAAAGTAGTATAGAACTTCTCAATAACAACCTGAAAGCTGGAAAATAGTGAAGAAACATCTTAAAAGTCTGACTAAAAATTATCCTCAGCTGAAAAATTTTGTCTGAACCAAATTATCCATCAGGTCTAATAGAACAAAAGAAACCTACACACACTCATATAGTCAAGAATTCTACCTCCATGGACACCTGTCTTGGAAAACTGCTTGACACTGTACTCCACCAAAATGAATGACTTAGTCATAGAGATCGGAGTGCTGAGATAGAAGAGGCATAATTTCTAACACAAGAGAGAAGGAAGACTCAATCCAGCATAAGGCCATGTAACAGGTCAAGGCACCAGCTGGAGACAGTTGGAGAGGAAGACTAGGGGGCCCCTGGAGAAAGACCTACAGGGTCAGGGGAAAAAGTCAGACTACATGGAAATTTTTAGGGGGTCTGGAAAGGGACTGGAGAGATTGCTCAGTTAGAGGTGCTTGCTTGCAAAGACTACTGGCCTTGGTTCAATCTCCCAGTACCCATGTAAAGCCAGATGCACAAAGTGACACATGTGTCTGGAGTTCATTTGCAGTGGGAAGAGACCCTGCTGTGCCCATATACTTACTCCCTTTCACTCCTCGCAAATAAATTAAAAAAAAAAGAAGAGTGCATGAAAACAACTTTACATCCTGCTTATAAGAGCAAAAAAGAAAATACAAGATAATTTATGAGGAAAAAGTTGTTTAGAGGACTAGGAGATGGTTCAGTGGTTGAAGCACTTGCCAAACAGCCCTGAGTACCTAAGCTTGGATCCTTGGAGCCCATGTAAAGCTGGACACTGTTGTGGGCACCTGCAATCCCAGCATGCCTATGGATAGAAGGGAGCTGGAGACTCTGGCAGCTCATGGGCCAGCTAGCCTGTAAATGGAGCAGGGAACAATGAGAGATCCTACCTCAAAATGAGGTGGAAGGCGAGAACAGACACCCAAAAGTTGTACTCTAACCTCCACATGTGTGTCGTACACACATGAGCATACATTACACATACATGAACATGTACACATACACACCCAAGAACATATGTGTACATGCTCATGCACACCACGAAGTATTCAGTATAATTACTGGATGAAATGAGGAAACTTAGCCAGAAATGCAAAGGAAACGTAAGCCCAATAAGATGTCACAGCTATTAACATTTTAGGAGAGTTGGTCAAGAAAATATCATAGTACATTCAAGAGTGAACAATGATAGGATAACTAGAATAATGAAACATCATTTTGGCAAAAGTGTGTGACACACTGGATCAGAAGGATGAGAGACTTGAAGCGGTTGAACAAAAGCAAGAACACCTCTCCTCTACCATTCTAAGAGACTAGCAGAGAACATCTAAAGAGGGGAACTCAAGAGCGCTATATACACACATTATTTATGAGACTGGAGAAATGGCTTTTTAAAAATGGAAAAGAATGACCCTGGGGAATGAAAAGGAGTGAGGAGGGAAGAAGGGAGGCCTTGGTTGCTTCTTCTTTTTATTACAAGACTTCTAGCACTATTTGTCCTTCACGGACTAATAATCCAGCGAGGAGAAGGACACCTCAGGAGTGACAGCAGGGCTGGTCCCACACTCTTCCACCCATAGACCTCTGCATTACCTGTGACTCTTAGAATCTGTGCCTCCACAAGAAAAAGCAGAAGGTCTCCAGAAAGACTATTAAGCTCCTCTCACCTAAAACAATAAAGGTTTGAAATAAATACTAAATTCAGTTTTATGAAAATAAAGTTTATACTTCTTGACTACCTGAGTGAATGGATGGATATTTATCCCAGTTAGACGCACGGTCCAAAAGAACCTTCTGGAATGGAGGACATGTTCTGTACTGTCCAATGAATGTAGTGATAGCAGAAAAGGGGACAGGTTTGCATGGGTTACCATGGAGATGAGAGGAAGATGACAGTGGCTCTGACCTCCACCATCCTGGAGGCAGCTGAGGTGGTGTGGGAGAGAGCTCTAGCTGCTTGTGGAGAAGAATCACAACCAGGGTGGATGGGCTGTGGAAGGAGAGAGAAGGAAATGCCAAGGCAGATACTGAGGTACCTATGTGAAGAGGAAATATCATGGACTGATCCCTCTAGGGGTCTCTTGAATTTGAGTCATAATCTCAGACGCAGGTTCTGTTCTCAACCCAATCTTGAAGGAACGAGGGAAACAGAGCTCATTCCTTTCTGCCCCTGGTGTTCCAAGGGCATCTTCTGACAGCTCATTCCTCTACATCTCTGCCATAGGAAGCCAAGCTTCCTCTCCCCTCTTCCAACTCCTCAGATGCCAGTCTTGCCCCTGGGTTTCACACAGGTCCTTTCTTTCTGGCCACCAGTGGTGTCTCTCCACACCCCATCTCTCACTTCATGAGCCTGTCTTGTGCTTTCCAGAACAAAGACTCCTGTTCATGGCAGGACGGCAGGAAGTGAATTAGATTCAGAGTGAGGGCACCTTAGTCAGTTTCCCGGATGAAAGTGTGACAGGACATCCAAAGAAGAGCCAACACCGTAGAGTATACAATAAATGGAAGGGGCAAGAATTGAAATCAGGCCCAATGCAAGGAGAGGATGCCACAGATCTGACAGCCCTTTGGGAAGGGTCCTTGAAAAGACTCCCCTGGTCAGAGGGATACACACAACACAAGGGGACCCTAGAAGATCTTCTCAGGAAGTCGTTCTGAACTGAAATAGATCCTCAGGAAAACACTTCCTGGTTAACTGGGAAAAGTCAGGCTGTTCTGTATACAGAAAAGACAGTGACCCTCAAAATGTCACTGCAGGGCTGGAGAGACGGCTCAGTGATTAAGGCATTTGCTTGCAAAGCCTGATGACTAGGGTTCAATTTCCCAGTGCCCACATGCAGCTGGATACACAAAGTGACACGTGTCTGGAGTTCATTTGCAGTGGCTAGAGGCCCTGACATGCCCATCTTTCTCCCTCTCTCTCTCTCTCTCTCTCTCTCTCTCTCTCTCTCTCTCTGTCTTCCTGTGCTTGCAAGTAAATATTTTTTTAATTTAAAAAGAAAAGCACCAAAAGAAGGGTAGGAGTCCTTACAATGTGCTCCTCCAGACACAAAATGGCCTGGATATCCATGACCTAACAGTGCCTGACACTATCTACATAAGACCATCATAACGGGAGGAAAAGATCATGACATCAAAATAAAAGAGAGACTGATTGAGTCGGGGGAGGGGATATGATGGAGTGTGGTGTTTCAAAGGGGAAAGTGGGGGGAGGGAGGGAATTACCATGGGTCATGTCTACAATTATGGAAGTTGTCAATAAAAAAATAATAAGAAGAAGAAAAAAAAAGAAGAAAGAAAAGCAATATATTTTTCAAAAAAATCTCACTGCAGTGGGGGCCTGGCCTCAGCATCTGTGCCTTGAGTGAATCAGACACACGGGCACTGCACGGTTCCACGTCCTTGGCCGTGTCCCTCTGGTCCTGCCATCCACGGGCATAGTGCATTCCGAAGAAGGCTTGGGGCTACAATTAGGACCATTCCTGACTTCTGACACAACTTGTGTGGGGCTTTTCTCTTCCAACTCCCAGTAGCAGTTCTCCAGGATGCACACACTTTCCATCTGAGGTGAGTCCTCATCTCAGCGGCTTCCCTGAGTTATCCCCAGCATTGAACACACGCGGGAAATCTTAAGACTCAACAGGCCAGTACAGAGAAGAAAAACGGGGCTCCTAGGGTATATGGACTTTGGCCTTTGAGATAAGGAAGTACAGTAGATAAATATTTGGGCCCGAAGAGATGGCTCAGTGGTTAAGGTGCTTGCCTGCGGAGCCTAACAACCAGATTTTGATTCCCCAGTACCCACATAAAGCCAGATGCACAAGATGGCACATGCATCTGGAGTTTGTTTGCAGTGGCTAGAGGCCCTGGAATGCCCATTCTCTCTCTCTCTCTCTCTCTCCTCCCTGTCTGTCTCTTTCTGCATATACATAAATAAAATATTTTTAAACATAGATAAATGTTTGGAAAGAGAAGTTTTTGGAAAGGTTAATGAGGGTGGCTGATGACCACAGTCCTGGGAAGAGGGTTGGCTGGAATGGCATCTCCATTGCGCCAGTAACAGCATTTTGAACACCCTAATCAAGCTGGTGTGAGCAGAAGCCTGCTCTGCTTCATAGCTTACATCCCCAGACTTCCAATGTGATCAGCACAGGCCTTAGCATGAATGTGCCCTCCTCCAGCGGGCCTCCAAGAACCCCAGATGAAGTAAAACCTCCTATCATAAGAAGATGATGACATCAAAAGGGAAGTGAGATGAATTGGAAAGAAGGGATTCAACAGAGAGTGGGTTTGAGAGGGGAGAGTGGGGGTGGGGTGGGAATTATCACTGTTTGCTAGCTGTACTTAGGAATCTGTCAATGAAAAGCTTTCTGTAAATGCCCTGTTATATATTCCTACAAAGCCCTGTAATTTCTTCCCTCTCTTTCTAACATTTTCCTGTTGAGTTATCTATCTCCCCCACCGGATGGAGCCACCATGAGTACAGGGAGCACGCCTGTCTGGTCCACTGCTGTATGCCCAACACCTGCAATGGAACCTGGCAGGTCATGGTACAGGGTAGGAACTTTCTCCATTCAATAAGAGACCAAGTTCCTTTCTCAGGGAAGTTACCTTCCCTAGCCAGCCAGTTCCCTCCAGAGCCAGGGGCCTCCTTGAGAAGCTGCCAGGAACTCAGAGGTAGCTTCAGTGTCCATGGTTCTAAAGCAGAGCCTGTTAGCGTTTATGTGTCTGATACCTTCAAATGAGGCAAGTTAAGAAACCACTGCACACGCTTGAGTATCCTAAGGCAAGGTGCCAAGGTCAGAGCTGCATCTTGTCCACTGCAGGTTAAAAGAGTGTAGACTAAGGAGCTGCAGACAGATGTACAGTAGAGCATCTAATGGACACAACATTTCTTAAGCTTCACAGATGCTGCCACATGTCATTATAATATTCATTGTCTCTTCTCCTGACTTAAATCATTTCCTCAGCCACGAGATCATCAGGTCAGAATATGATGTACAGCTATCAAAGAGAATAAAAGACACTTGCTGCTTCAACCTTGAGTCCTAAAATAAGATAATAATTCTTCTGACACCTCAGAGAACATTCCATCAGTTGGTCAAAAATGGATGAAACCATCCAGATATATTTCCAGGACCCAACAAGAGTTTAGCACATATGTTTTTAAAAAAAAAAAAAAAAAACTGAAGAGGGAGGGAGGAGATTTTGACTCTTAAACCCAGAAAAGCCATGGATTTACTACTTGACTGCAGGCTAAAACCATATTAATTTTATTTCAAATGTATGTATCCAAGCTAAAAGAGGTTGTCACGAAAGGTTTAAATCTTAAATCAAATGTTCTTTTCAATAAGGTCATTAGTGACAGGCTGACATGTTGCAAGGGATGTATTACATGATGGATATTTGTCATTTATTCAAAGAAAAATGCTACAGGAGGCCTAAAGGGTCATTCCCCCAACCACAAGACATCCTCAAGGGGCAAAGCTGCCAGGGGAAGAAATGCAAATTGCTTTCCATCCCTCTCCCCATGTTAATTACTCTTGAATTTTGCAAGGTCAAGCATCCATCTCCCCACACTGCCTAAGCAACTTAGAGCCAGCATTTTGATCACCAAACCCCAGGAAAGGCAGAAGGAAGGGGAAATTTACATGGTCCAACAGGACCAGAGTCTTTTTCTAAGTACAAATACTATAAACCTTTATAGATGTTTGTACCAAAGAATAACCTAGGGACCCAAGGATAACACTGAGCCAGAGGTAAATACGGATTTCAAGTCCTCCAGGTGGTACCAGGTCTGTCTTGGGACCATTAAGTAATAATAACATTGCTATACTCCCAGCATCCATGACAGAGCTCATCAGATATCTGTAAATTCCCTGTAGCCCTCTGAACATTCTAAGGTTCCACAGAACAAGAGTTCAAACCCATGGGGAGATTTGAGTTTGCACAGAAGGAGACAAGGTCAAAGCCTGACCCCCACTTCCTGACAGCTGACCACATATAAAATGTACAACAAGAAATTTTCCCCTAGTGTCCTCCAGTCCCTCTCAGAATCCCGTCCTTCACCTCAAAGCCTGATGGTGTGGAGCATCACTGGTGACAATTACTATTATTATTGACTATCATAATCAGCTAGCAAATGTGTGGTAATAACCCAAAGACCTCTCATAGCCAGACAGAGTGTTTTTCTCTATTCATAATCATTTTAAACTCACATTATCTCAGTCCTCTTTTAGGCAGCCTCACTTGAGAGGGAATACACAGCAACTCACTGTGTTAGAGGCCCAAAGAATTGAAGCTCAGAGAGCTAAAACAATTGGTCCAAACCAAATAGTTAGAAAGGAGATGTGCAAGGGTTAAGACTAGGAGCTCCCCAAAGGAAGGGGTAGAGTGCTTTGTAATACCATCTCCCTGATACAAAATGGCCTTGGCATTCATGACCTCACAGTGGCTGGTGCTACCTAAACAAAACCTGCATGACAGGAGGAAAAGTAATATAAAAATAGAACAAGTGCTAGTTAGAAAGAAGAAGGGATTCAGTAGAGAGGGGGTAGGGGAAAGGGGAAAGTAGTGGAAGGGGATTGTGATCATGGTGTATTGTATATAAGTATACAGGTTCTCGATATAAAGGGTTTTTTTGTTTTGTTTTGTTTTTTGTTTTTGTTGGTTTTTGTTTTTGTTTTTGTTTTTTGAGGTAGGGTCTCGCTTCAGCTGAGGCTGACCTGGAATTCACTATGTAATCTCAGGGTGGCCTTGAACTCATGGCGATCCACCTACCTCTGCCTCCCAAGTGCTGGGATTAAAGTAAAAGTTTTTTTTAAGGACTGGGAGCTCCCATCTCCAGCTCCACTGTTCTGCCTCCTACACAATAACAATGTTCTCACTCAGCACCCAAAAATCCCTGCTAGTCACCCAGCACACTCACGGGTCCATAGCCATATCATAGTGTACTCCAAGACCTGTTGTAAGCCTGAGGTCCCATTGGGGAAATGACTGACCATGTTGCATGCTCTCCTGGGGTGGGGAGGGGACTCTTCTGCTTAGCTGTCAACACAGCCTGCAGCAGCTAGATGCCACATCCTGTCTAAAATAATGCTAAAGCCAGCCAGGGTGTGGTGGCACACGCCTTTAATCCCAGCACTCTGGAGGCAGAGGTAGGAGGATCACTGTGAGTTCAAGGCCACCCTGAGAATTCCAGATCAGCCTGGGCTAGAGTGAAACCCTACCTCAAAAAAAAAAAAAAAAAGCTAAAGTCATTCTCCTGACTGCTCCTCAGAAAGTGACTTTTGTGAGGGGAGTAGGTGGGAGCACCCTCCCCCCCCCCGCACACACACACACACACACACACACATACACACATAAACACACACTCACTAGTAACTGGCTGCTATCATACCTTAGTCCCTCTTTTCTGGCGCTAAGAGACCAGCCAACTTTAAAGACTTCTGAGCCAAAAAATGGAGCAAAGGTCTAGGAGGAGCCTGAGACTCAGACGCACATGACGGCAGCAAATGTCCTCCAAAGCAAGCCACCCACTTCCCGAGGGCCCCAGGCTCCATGCTTCAGGAGTCTGCTCATTGAGAGGAACAGCAGACTGCCTCTGTGCGCTAGGGGAAAAAAGAAAGCAATTGATTTTGTCTGGAAGAATTCTATGTTAGTCCTTTTTATTATCTCAAGGAGGGCCATGAAACCCTCTAAAAGAAAATCAATCACAGCCACGCTCAGGGAGGCCAGAGCAGCCCTCTGGCTTACCAGCAACAGGCAGGTCTCCGGAGAGGCCCCAGCCTTGGCACCGCTGCTGGTTCCACTCCCTGCTGGCCTTCATCCATGTCACCCCCAGCTCCCCACAAAGCTCTGTGTCAGACGACAGAAGGCACTTTCCTGAGACTACACAATAGCATGGGGGTGGACACCAGGTCCCACCTGGATGGACTGGTTCACTCTCCTAGAGGATGTGTTATGCCCAGTTCTCGGCATCCCCAGTGACCACCAAGGAGAACCAAACACGTATGCAAGGGCAAGGAGCTTTATTTCGGGCTTAAGCTCGGTCTCTTGACTTTACCAATGCAGTGGATCTGTACAAGAGCCCCGAGTAGTGGGAGGGTAGGGTTTTTATAGGGATTTGAGCATAGAAGAAGGGGATGGGTACATGATTAGTTGATTTAAACAGTGTACTCTTCTGGTTGGTTTAGGATTTTGGCGGGCAAAGTTGGCAGGCTGGGGCTAGGGGAATTGAGCTTATCTATGACTACAGGAATGTCTCATGACTTCAGGAATGTATCAGTTTAACTGTTAAATCTACCCTTACGGCAAGGTTGGCGGGCTGGAGCTAGGGGAATTGAACTTATCTTATGACTTCAGGAATGTATGGCATAGTCAGTTTCCAGTAACTGTTAAACCCACCCTTACTGGAGATCTTGCCGGGAAACAGAAACTTAGGCCTACTGAGGACTCTGAAGCCTGTCATGGCGTCTATCTGGTTCCTGAGTCCTTCAGTTGAAAAGTGAGACCAGGAGCTGGTTCGCCTTGGAATGCAGGAAGAACAGAAGAGACAATGTTCTGCTCATTGCAGAGAAGGCACTTCTGCCACAGGGTTCTCTTCTGCAGGGAAGTCCCACCTGAGCTGAGAAAGAAGCGACTGGCAAGCAGAACAAACAGAACAGAAACTTGAGCTCTAGTGAGTCTTCAGATCCTGGCACCAGACCCCCAACTGGGCTTGGCTTCAGGAAGGAATTTAGGTGGGTCAATAGTCCTCCTTCTCTCAGTTAAGCTAATTTGTATTGTGTTTAGAAGTGTTGTTTTTTTTTTTTTTTCTGAAACATATCAGGGTGGTGCATGCGTGAGATCTCAGCACGTGGGAGGAGGACACAGGAGGATCAGGAGGTCAAGGTCATCCTTGGTTACATAGTGAGTTTGAGGCAAATCTAGATTTCTAGTTCCTGTCTCAAAAAAAAAAATTGAGTGAGTTGTTGGCCAGGGAGGTTCCTGATGCCCCCAAAACATTACAGGCCATTGCAAATGCTCTTGGTTTCCCACCAGGAATATATGGTAAGACCCTATTTTGCTGAAGACTCCACATACTTGGGCTGCAAGATCACTGAGAAATCTTGCTGAAGCTAAGCTGAAAACCTCCTCCCTGTAGACCAGCTAATAGAAAGCTGGAAAAACCTACACTGCATGCAGTTCAATGGGAGAAAGAGAAATCACCAGTGGAGATAAACAACAGTGGACACTGCAAGCCTTAAGTTTGGCCAGCCAGGCCAAATGAGCCAACTGGTACAATAGTGGCATGTCTATTATGGGGGAAACCAACTGCCCTCTAATTGGACTGGAGGCCTGTTCCATGGGAGGGAATACATGCCTGATACTGAAAACCCTATGACAGAAGTAATCATGAGCCCTAGGGATGTAACACCTGCTAGTGTCTGGTTAAATGTATATACTATGCTCACCAAACTGCCCAGTAAGCACTTCTCTTAATGTTCATATTCATATATTAATGCTACTCTCACTTTTGGTTAGAGAAGCTTCTCATTTGAGATGGTGGAGATCTCTGATGACTCAGAGGGCACCATGGTGACATGTGACAGAGGAGTGCTTGGCACTGAAACATCTCTATCACACCTTCCAAGGCCCAGGGTCCATTGCGGAAGAGGTGACAGAAAGAATATAAGAGCCAAAAGAAGGATGGAACTGCTTATAGGCACAAAATGGCCTGGATATCCATACCTCACAGTGCCTGACACTACCTACACAAGACCAAAGTAATAGGAGGAAAAGATTGACATCAAAATAAAAAAGAGATTGATTGAAAGGGGGAGGGGATATGATGGAGAGTGGCATTGTGAAGGGTAAAGTGGAGGGGGAGAAATTACCATGATTTATTCACATAATTATGTGAATTATTTGTAATTATGTAATTATGGAAGTTGTCAATAAGAAATAAAAATAGGGCTGGAGAGATGGCTTAGCAGTTAAGACATTTTGCCTGCAAAGCCTAAGGACCCAAGTTCAATTCCCTAGGACCCATGTAAGCCAGATGCACAAGGTGGCGCACGCATCTTGAGTTCATTTGCAGTGGCTGGATGCCCTGGCCCGCCCATTCTGTTTCTCTCCATCTGCCTCTTCCTCTCTCTCTCTATCTCTTTCTCTTAAATACATAAATGAATTTTAAAAAATTTAAAAAGCCGGGCATGGTGGCACCGCCTTTAATCCCAGCACTCAGAGGCAGAGGTAGGAGGATCACCATGAGTTCGAGGCCACCCTGAGACTACATAGTGAATTCCAGGTCAGCCTGGGCTAGAGTGAGTCCCTACCTGGAAAAACCAAAGAATAAAATAAAATAAAAATAAAAAATAAATAGTTCTTTTTTCTGTTTGTGGTAAATGTAAGAAAAAAATACCTATTACAAATACAAATTAGTTGCTTTTATTAAGGAATAGTAGATTATATGAAATATCTAGTAAAGTCATGAAGACAGAAAACATACTAGCAGTTGCCAGGGGATGGTGGGGCAGAAATGAGAAGTGACTACTTAAGAGGTGTAGGATTTTATTTGGGGAAATGAAACTGTTTTGACACTTAATATAAGTGCTGGTTTTACAACAATGTGAATGCATCAAGTACCGCTGATTATACACTTGCAGACAGTTTGCTTTAATCATGTGAATTTCACCTTGATTCTTTTGTGTACATGTTCATGGTATGGGTGCACACATGACACAGCACACGTGCGGAGGCCAGAGAATAACCTTGGGGTGTTGGTCCTCTCCTATCACCTTGCTTGAGACAGGGTCTCTCTTGTTGTTTTACTCCTGGGAAGGACAGAGTATCTGGTCCACGGGCTTCAGAATTCTGCCTTAGAAGCATTGGGATTACAGATGCATGTGTCTCTTCACATCTAGCTTTATATGGATACTGGGGATCTGTACTCTATCCAGCAGGCTTTTAGAGCAAGTATCTCTTTTTTATTTATTTATTTTTTTATTTTTTGCTTTTACTTATTTGAGAGAGGGAAAAAAGGGAGAGAGAGAGGAAGGGAGGGAGAGATTGGGTGCACCAGGGTGTCCAGCCATTGCAAATGAACTCCAGATGCATGCGCCACCTTGTGCATCTGGCTAATGTGGGTCCTGGGGAATCGAACCTGGGTCCTTTGGCTTTCCAGGCAGGTGCCTTAACTGCTAAGCCATCTCTCCAGCCCTTAGAACAAGTGTCTATAACTACTGAGCAATCTCCCCAGTTCTCACCTCAATTTTTAAAAATCAATGTTATCCCTATAAACATGAAGTTCCATGATAGATGCAGAATTTGCCAACTGACTTGCTAAAGTGTCTAACTTATTACTCCATTAATGGAAACACATACATATGTGCACATATATGCGTATGTATGTATGAACATTTTATGTATATATGTATATTATGTCCCCAACACCGTGCTTTAAAGATATAATGGGGGCTGGAGAGATGGCTTAGTGGTTAAGGTGCTTGCCTGTGAAGCCTAAGGAACCAGGTTCAATTCCCCAGTACCTACGTAAGCCAGATGTCAAGGTGGTGCATGCGTCTGGAACTTTTTTGCAGTGGCTAGAGACCCTGGCATGCCCTTTCTCTCTCTCTCTCTCTCTCTCTCTCTTTATCTACCTCTTTCTCTCCTCACTCTCTTTCTCAAATAAATAAAATATTGGGCTGGCGAGATGGCTCAGAGGTTAAGGTGCTTGCCTGTAAAGCTTAAGGACCTGGGTTCAATTCCTGAGTCCCTACATAAAGCCAGATGCACAAAGAGGCACAAGTATCTGGCGTTCATTTGCAGTGGTCAAAGACCCTGACATGCCCATACTGCCTCTCTTCTATCTCTCTCTGCTGCAAATAAATAAATTAAAATATTTTTAAAACAAATAAAGATATAATGGTGCCAGGCATGGTGGCACACGCCTTTAATCCTAGCATTTGAGAGGCAGAGGTAGGAGGATCACCATGAGGTCAATGCCACCCTGAGACTACGGAGTAAATTCCAGGTCAGCCTGTGCTATAGTGAGACCCTACCTCAGGAAAAAAAAAAAAAAAAAAGATATAATGGTAACAGGCACAGCTCTTGTCTTAGAGAGCTGAAAGTGGACAGCTAATAAGCCATAACATTGCAGCACGGCAGGAGGCATCCACTGTGGTCATCCTCCACACCAACTCCTACCTTTCCAACAAGAAATGTTCTCTGAAATACAGAAAGGAGGTTGAGTCTACCCTCTCCCTGGGGGTTCAGTCTGAATGCTCCTATCCTCCCATTTGGTCAGCAATGGGCATATGGCCAAAAGTAAGCCAACCAAAATCTCTCTGGAATTATTTTTTTTGCCATCAGTATTCTGAAAAACTCTGACATTCCCCTGATGTCGCTAAATGAGAGGATGCAAGTGGCTGTCTTGACCATCGTGTGGAGATAACTGATCAGAAGGAGAGAGAGAGAGAGAGAGAGAGAGAGAGAGAGAGACTGTCTGTCTGTCTGAGCCTTAAATTAGCTTCCCACTGAGATTTTCAATGATCAAACCCCAAGAAACTACCTTGCCTTTTTTTTAAGCTCCTTTGAGGTTTGAATTGTGCTCAATTGATCACTATGTTATGAGATTCTTTCATTTCAAGGAAGGCAAAGAAAGTGTCAAGTGCCACAGAAGTTCATAGCAAGCATATCTATTAGAAGGTCACAGGTTATGTGATATGATTTGTTCTGTAATTTATATGCACATATGAGCTTGACTATTGACCATTTACACCCAAACTGCTGTTGCTGTACATCACAAACTATGATTTCTAACATGTGTGATAGTCACTGATGCTTGGAAAACACTACAACATAATGCACTGTCTCCAAGCCCTTGAAGAATAGTCTATAAAGAGATGTTGGTGGAGCCTCAATTTCCAGACCCCTGGGGAATAGCAGACTGGTGATACCAGATATAGAATGTCTTGTTGGTGGTAGTAGATGGTACAGAATAACCCCAGTAGTTGGCAGCTCAGAAAAGCCTGAACTGCTCATGTACATTTAGCATCCTGCATCCTTCATCCCTACAGGTCCGAGGCTGGTTCCCTAGCAACCTTGTTCTCTTCCTATCCACCCACCCAGAATTGCTGTCTGTTCTTCCTCTCTAAGCTGTGGGGACCACTTCCTGGTGACTGGATTCTCAAAGTCTACACCACCCTCCTATCTCGACTGCCCCTGGGAAGGGTTCTCACTGTCCTCACCTCCACCATTCTAATGCAGGCTTAGTCTCAGACATGCTTTGCCTACTTTTCTCCATCAGACGCCACTGCTGCCCCACAAGACATGAATTATTGTATCCATTTTATAGATGAGGAACTGAGGCTCAAAAGGTCTAGGTAACACGCCTGTGGCCCCATAATCACTAGGTGAAATAACCAGGGTTAAAAATCACCTTAAACAAAAGCCAGACATGGTGGCACACGCCTTTAATCCCAGCACTAGGGAGGCAGAGGAGGAGGATCACCATGAGTTCGAGGCCACCCTGAGACTACATAGTGAATTCCAGGTCAGCCTGGGCTAGAGCAAGACCCTACCTCAGTAAACCAAATAAAAATAATAATACTAATAACCTTAAACCAACAGTCTGCTGTCCTGTGAGCACTCCTGGTTTCTGGACTTTGCCAGCTCATCCTGTCGTTGATGCCAGGAACACGTTGTGCCGCTTTCTGTCTCTGCTGGCACGAGCCCTGACCCAGCTTCACCTTCCTAGATGCAGCTTCCACATGGAGCCCACACTCCTGAGGACATCCAGCCTCTTCCCGCTCCACTTCTCTCCTATGTGGACATCTCCAGAGGCCACAGGGTCACAAGCATAGGACATTGGTTGAAAAGCACTGAACCTAACAACCAGAACCTAATGAATCCCCCATACAGTTACAGTGAGTACATAAACTGGCATTGATGTGCTAAATAATTCCAGGTGTGGCTGATGTTTTCAGTTAATTTGGGGCTGGGAATATAGCACAGTCATCAAGTGCCTGCCTAGCATGCACAAGGTCCTGGGTTCAATAAGAATCACATCAAGTCAGGGACTGTAGCACTCACTGTAGTTTCAGCACTAAGGAGGTAGAAACAGGAGCATCATAAGTTCAAGGTCATCTTCAGCTACACAGAGGGCCAACATGGACTACAGAGGACCCTGTCTCAAAACAGAGAGAGAGAGAACTAGAACTAGAAGATAGCTCAGATAATAAAGCACTTGCCACACAAGCATAGCTACCTAAGTTTGGATCCCCAAAACCCATATAGAAGCCTGACACTGTGGTGGGTATAAGGGAGTTGGAGACAGGACAATCTCCCAGAAGCTCACAGGCCAGCTACCCTGGCAAAACCAACAGTGTTAACAACAAGAGACTGGCCTCCAACAAGGTGGAAGGTAAGGACCCATACCTGAAGTTATCCTCTGACTTCTACATGCATACTGTGGCATACTCGCATACTTGACCATGCAGAGGGAAAGAAAAACTAACTTGGACTTTGCACCAGAGAAAAGTTGGTTGCAGAAGGACTCTGGCCTGGCTTCCTGTGGTGGGCAAGGGTGCCTGGTTCAACACCAAGACTTGGCGGGGTGGGATTCTTGTGAAGACAATAGGAGCAGAGCAGATCCTCCAGAAAAAGATACTGAGCAAGCAGGAGATGCTGCAAGCCTCTTCAACTCCACGTAAAAATCCTGAGAACAACTCCAGAAGACATTCTGTCACCAGGTCAGCCGCAGCAGTCGGTTGTAGCAAGCCACACACTTGCCATCCCCTGGTGTGTGTGTGTGTGTGTGTGTGTGTGTGTGTGTGTGTGTGTGTGTGTACGTGCTCAGATTTATGACTGTGGCACATTAGATTCCTGGGTTTTATAAGTCCAAAAGCAGTGAGGTATTAGCCATTTCATTTGATTCAAATCTAATGTTTTGAAAACTAGAAAATTCTATATTCATGAAAGATTTATTCACCAACCTTTTCTGAAAATGTGCTTTTCAAAACCAACAAGCAGCACAGAGGAACTATTAGGTTTTCAGTTGACAAGTGGAAGAGACAGGGCCTGAGAGAGCGGGCCTTGCTCCCAATTACACCCAGCTCCCCGCAGCTCCAGCTGGGGCTCACGGGGAACCTATCAAAGGCGGCGGCAGCTAGAATCCAGTCAACCCCGGAGTGTTCGACTCTGAACCTGTTTGCCTCATTTGCTGGGAAGATTATCCTGTTCTCTGCTTCTGTTTGCTCTGGGATTCGAGTGTTTTCTCTGTCTCTGACCGCGACAGCTCAGGACTCAGGGCTCAGCCTGCCGCAGCTCAGGACTTGGGGCTCAGCCTGCCGCAGCTCAGGACTTGGGGCTCAGCCTGCCGCTCTCCCCCGACTTCCCAGACTGAAGCGTGTGTCCTCCCTGCTCCCATTCCCTCCATGACCCTCTTCCCTCCCTTGTTGTCCTTCATAAAGAACCAGCTCATGGCAGGATGGCTTTTGCACATGTTTTTAAATATCTAAGACATTTAGAATGAGGGATAAGCTGAGAGCCTCACAACCTTATTGAGAGCCTGAGGAACGACAGAGAAAGAAGTCAGTGTGATGTTTCCCACCTAGCACTCAGGAGGCTGAGGCAGGAGTTTTACCAGGGGTTCAAAGCCAGCCTGGGCTACAGTGTGAAGCACTACCTCAAAAAATCAAACAAGGGGGTTGGAGAAATGGTTTCACGGTTAAGGCGCTTGCCCGCAAAGCCAAAGGACCTAAGTTCGAGTCCCCAGGACCCACATAAGCCAGGCGCACAAGGTAGAGCATGCATCTGGAGTTTGTTTGCAGTGGCTGGAGGTCCTGATGCACCCATTCTCTATCTGTCTCTCTCTCTCTCTCTCTCTCTCTCTCTCCCTCTCTCTCAAATAAATAAATAAATAAATAATTTTTAAGGGAGCTGAGAGATAGTTCAGCAGTGAAAGGCACCTGCTTAAAATAGAGTTCTCCAGAGAAAAGGAACTGCTCGTGAAGGAAAGACCCTAAAAGCACCTACAAGACTTTTGAAGGGTCTGATCTGCCCCAGGTAGATGTCACAGTCAGTACCTGAGGGCCCAAACATAACAGCCTGGTTATGGTTACTACCCACTTCTTTCTTTAAATATTTTATTTATTCGTTTATTTAAGAGACAGGGGACAGATAGAGAGAAAATGGACATGCCAGAGCCTCTAGCCACTGCAAACAAACTAGACACATGTGCCACCTTGTGCATCTGGCTTACATGGATATTGGGGAATCGAACCTGGGTCCTTAGGCTATTCAGGCAAGCGCCTTGACTACTATGCCCTCTCCCCAGCCCCACTTCTTTCTTTTTAACTTCTGCCTACCTCCCATAGACCTGTGTGCAGTGTTGAACCACCAAGGGCTGCTTGACGAGGCTGAGGGTTGGTTGCTGCAGAATCTTATTGTCTGAGACATCTACCTGAATTTCCTCAGTCTTATAAGTTTCCTGAACTTCCTGAGCCATACAAGCCTCCCTTCTCCTTCCAGGAGGAAAGAGCTACACGCAACTGTGTGCACAGAGAGCAGATGATCTCATGGCTCAGGAAGGCGCAGGATGAAGTGTGTCAGAACTGCCTCTCCCCGCCTCAGCCCCGGGACCCCTGCCTTGGAGCTCCCTGGCCCTTCCATCCAAGCTGGACTCGGGGCTAGTTCTCCGACTAGGGGACTAAGCATAAGTGACCTGACCATTTTGCACATGTGAACAAGAGACCCGCGTCACCTCACGTGGAAGGTGAGGACCAGCACTTGAAGTTACCCTCTGATCTCCACATGCATACCGTGGCGCAGTAGGATTGCAGTTCCCTACACCTGCCCATCATGTCCCTCCTTGTAAAAGTCATATTTTTGGTCCCTGAAGCAAACCTTTTGTTTCTAGTTTTTATTTTATTTATTTATTTAAGAGAGAAAAGGATGGAGAGAGAGAAAAAATGGGCACACCAGAGCCTCTAGCCACTGCAAACAAACTCCAGACGCATGTGCCACCTGGTGCATTTGGCTCACGTCCGAACTGAGGAACCAAACCTGGGTCCCTGGGCTTCCCAGGCAAGTGTTTTAACCACTAAGGCATCTCTCCAGCCCTTATTTCTAGGTTTTTTTTTTTAAACGTATGTGTAGTATGTGTGGCATGCTTTGTATGTGGCATATGCATACATAGTACACACATGTGTATGTGGAGATGTGTATGCCATCTGTGCATGCATGCAAAAGCCAGAGGCATCCTCCTCTATCACTCATCCTCGCTTCCTCGAGGCTGGTCTCTCTCTGAATCTGGAGGTGCCATTTTTCAGTCTGACTGACTGACTGACAAGCTAGCCCCAGAGATGCCTGCCTTTTTAGGTGGTCACTGGGGGTGGAACTCAGGCCCACTCAGGCCTCCACACTTGTTTGGCAAGTGCTTTTACTGGCTGAGCCATCTCCCAGACCTGGTAGGAGCCCTTTTTTTTTTTTTTTTTTTTTAAGGAATGGCTTGTTCTTTTAAACTCTACTACAAATGATAGCTGTAAATGATTATGCAAATGACTCACTGTAAAAGAGGTGGAAATAGAGGAAATTCTGAATAAAAGAAGATGACACAATCCTGTCGTGCTGAGATGCTCTTTTGCAGGCTTTCATATGCAGACACAAACTGCCTTTCACATGGCTGCTATCACCCTGGATGTTCACTTTTCTCCTTGGTTTTCTCTCTCCTGTTGTTTTTGCATTTGACATCATCATCTTGTGCAATTCAACTTTAGTCAATAAATATTTACCAAAAGTCTACTCTAGGTCCTGCACTGTGTACAGCACAGTAAAGTAGCCTGACACAGCCTCTGCCCTGGGATGCTGTGGTTCAGGGTGGGAGTCAAACATTGAACCAGAGAGATAAGAAGTGAATTAAATAGTCGCCTACAAAGTCTGCAGTATAATTCAATCACAGACTTCGCTTTTGAGGAAATATGTTCCTAGAAACAGAGAAAGGAGGGTTGGGGAGATGGCTTAGTGGATAAGAGCACTTGCTGTGCAAGCATGGGGAGCTGACTTTGATCCCCAGCACGTATGTAAAAAGCCAGGCATGACCACACATACCTGTAAGCTCAATACTGAGGGAGACAGGAGAATCACTGGGGCTTACTGGCCAGCCAATCTAACCAAACAACAGGGAGCTCCAGGCTCAGTGAGTGACGGTCACAGAGAAATAAGGTGGGAAAGCAATAGAGGAGGACACCGAGCCTCTGGCCTCCAGGACATAGGGCACACACCTTTACACACACAAATAAAAAATATTTTATAGTTATAGTTAAAATAACTACTTTATATATGACTCCAAGATGTAGAACATTTAAATGAAAATAGATAATGTTTCGTTGTTCTTTATTCTTCTTGGCTCACACAACCCCTGAAGCTGCTCGGGATTGCTACATACTAAAGCACGTAATCAATAATAAAAACACCATCACGACTAAATAAAGTATCATGATGGCTTAATAAAGCACCATGATGGCTTAATAAAACACCAAGATTACTGTAAGGCCAAAACATTCTTACACCACACAGTTTTTGGTGGCTATATATTATTACTTTGTGTGAACAGACCATATATTTTAATCCTTTATTGCTAAACATTTGATTCTAAATATTGGTGTTTATAATAATAATAATTAACATCTTTGTCCATGAATATCTATACAATAATGATTATTTCTCTGGGATAAGAGCTTGATAGTCTAAACAATGGGCTTGGAGCAGCAACACAAAACATTTACCAGCTTCTATACTGATACCAATTAGGAGCAAGGTAGCCTTCTGTTACAGCCAGGAACACAAGCCCAAAATGACATCGATGCCACCCTGCCCTGATGAGACTAGAACCCCAGTCTGATTCAGTCTGACCCCAGCTGGTGACAGAGTTGCTTCCTAGTTCTTCTTGAACCTTTCCTGGGGCTGGCGCCTATGTGTGGGCCCTTCTTGAGTCTGCACTCCTGCTGGGCCCAGGAACTAATCATAGTCCCTCCTATATATTTGAACTTGGCCATGAGGAGCATTCTAACTGGATGCCTAAGCTATAAAAAGACTTGACACAAGTCTCCACATGAGACGTCCCCATTTTCCTCTCTCCCTTCTCAGGGAACTCTTCCTGGCTTGGGAGTTTTCCTGCTTTTCAAATTCCCTCTTGTTTTCTCTCTATCTCTCAATAAATCTTTCATTTTCAATTCTTTGCTAATTGTAGACAAGAACTTGAGAACTTGAAAGCCACCGGCTTGGTAGTTTGGAGCATTCTTTGAGGGTTACTGGCTTAGGGAGTTCTAATCCCACCCAGAGGTCTCTCCCACAATAGCACCACTCATCTCCAGCCGTGGAACAGTTCAGAAAACCTCCCACGCTTGCTCCTCTGTGATCTTTCTACTTCTAAGTCTTTCCACGCTCTGTGCTGAGCATGGAAGAGCCACCAGAGAAAGGAGCCTGGGTCCCTGAATCGCCATTTGTGATGAACTTCTGTTGCTGGGTCAGAATCAGCCGGTGTGAACATTATTCGAGGAAATGAACTCTTTGTGCTAAAGCACCGAGGCCTGGCATTTCGTCTGTGGCAGCAGCTGGCGTTAACTGATGAGAGAGCCCCTCCCTCACTTTGCACACCTGAATCCAGTTCTCCACTGAACAGCACAGGTGGCAGAAATGTAGTAAGGTGAGGAATCCAGTTTCCCTCCCCAAGTCACGGGTTTCCTCCCTCTGCACCTTGAAGGCCAGCACTGATCTCTTTCCACGAAGCAAAAAGAATCTACACAAGTCATCAGACAACCCCAAGGACTATAAACAACCTATTTTCTATGCTCTCTAGTATTCTTCCTATGCCCAGAAGCCTCTGGGTCATTCTGTCTCGTAGTCTTTTCCTTTTGAAAGCAAAATGGACAACGCTGCCGTGTTCTGGGAAGAGCGATGGGTTACCGTAAATGGACGCATCTGATTGTCCAGCTGCCGGGGCTTTGGGTCAGCGGGGGATGTGGGCTTTGCAGTTCTGTTCTAAAGGCCCCTTCCTCCCTCTGAACCCTGGGGAGCCTGCTCTGCATTGGGGAGACAGATGCTCAGTGTTCCGCGTGGAGGCTGCGGGCTGGTCCATCCTTGTGCTGTGACTGCCATCTTGTGGCAGAGGTGGAGCAAGGCAGCGGACATTCCGGTACTTACCAGGAAGGCGCCGATGAAATAAATGAAGGTTAAAGTCAACGTGGCTGCCCCCCACTGCTTCTCAAAGCCCTGTCTTTGGCCTATCATAAACAAGTCCCAGCTTTCTGTTTTGCATCCTGCAAATTATATGCTTAGGGGATTATGTGTAACTCACTCCCTTATTTCATTATTATAAAAATGATACCTGACAGGCTGGAGAGATGGTTCAGCGGTTAAGGTAATTCCCCAGTATGCAGGTAAAGGCAGATGCCCAGGATGGCACATGCATCTGTAGTTTATTTACAGCAGCTGAGGGCCCTGGTGTGCGCATTCTCTCCGCCTCTCTTCCCTCCCTGCTTACAAATAAATAAATAAATAAATAATATATTTTTAATTTAAAAGATGAAGCCAGGCGTGGTGGCACACACCTTTAATCCCATCACTTGGGAGGCAGAGATAGAATTGCCATGAGTTCTAGGCCACACTGAGACTACGTAATGAATTCCAGGTCATCTGGGCTAGAGTGATACCCTACCTTGAAAAAAAATTTTTTAAATTTAAAAATGAACATCAATTAAAATTAACACACTATTAGCCAGGCGTGATGGTGCACGCCTTTAACCCCAGCACCTGGGAGGCAGAGGTAGGAGGATCGCCATGAGTTCAAGGCCACCCTGAGACTACAAAGTGAATTCCAGATCAGTCTGCGCTAGAGTGAGACACTACCTCAAAAAAAAAAAAAAATTAAAACACTATTGAAAACTTTAAAGCAGCCACAAATCATACAAAATCCAGTCACTCTGCAAGCCAACATCAGTGCTTAGTCACTGCAGTATTGGGACAAGTCACTCTGTGCCACCACAAAGCAGAGAAATAATGTGGCATGTTGTCTCTACTACCAAGGTGTCAGAGTTCCTGGATGGCTCTCCACTTCCTACCTGACTCCTTGGGCAAGTTATAACTTCTTTTTTTTAATTATTTATTTTTATTGACAACTTCCATAATTGTAGACAATAACCCATGGAAATTCCCTCCTTCCATCACCTTCCCCTTTGAAACTCCACTCTCCATCATCTCCTGTCCCCCTCTCAATCAGTCTCTTTTTCTTTAATTTTTTTCTTCTCAAATTTTTATTAACAACTTCCATGACTATAAAAAATATCCCATGGTAATACCCTGCCTCCCCCCCCCCACACTTTCCCCTTTGAAACTCCATTCTCCATCATATCCCCTCCCCATCTCAATCAGTCTCTCTTTCATTTTGATGTCATGATCTTTTCCTCCTCTTATGATGGTCTTGTGTAGGTAGTGTCAGGCACTGTGAGGTCATGGATATCCAGGCCATTTTGTGTCTGGAGGGAGCACGTTGTAAGGAGTCCTACCCTTCCTTTGGGTCTTACATTCTTTCTGCCACCTCTTCCGCAATAGACCCTGAATAGGCCTTGAAGGTGTGATAGATATTGCAGTACTGAGTACTCCGGTCACTTCTTTCCAGCACCATGATGCCTTCTGAGTCATATCAAGGTCACTGCCATATGAAAAGAGAAGATTCTCTACCACAAGTGAGAGTAGCATTAATATAAGGGTATGAGCATTAAGAGAAGTGCTTGCTGGGCAGTTTGATAAGCATAGTATATACATTTAGCCAGACAGCAGCAGACGTTACACCCCTAGGGCTGAAGTTACAACTTCTTGTATCTTATTTTCTCAGCTCAGAAACAGGAATGGGGTTCTGGGGAGACAGCTCAGTTGGTAAAGTGCTTGCGTCACAAGCATGAAAACCTGAGTTCCATCCCCGGAACCCATGTAAAATGGTGGACCCAGTGGTATGTTCCAGTCATCCCAGCGCTGCAGAGGAGAGGCACACAGATCCCTGGAGCTAGCTGGCCAGATAGTCTAGCCTACTTGGTGAGGTCCAGGCCAGCAAGCGCTTGTCTCAAAGGAGGTGGATGGCGTTCCTGAAGATGGCACCGAAGGCTGACCCCTGGCCTCCACGTACACACATGTGCACCCACACACATATACGAGCATTCATACACACACAACACATGCATGTAAAAAGGGACAAGAAGAGAAACAGGAATGTGGAGAGGAAATAAGGATAATAGTGTCATTCCTCTCAACATAGCATCACTAGGAAGATGCAGGAAACTGATGCATGTTGGCCACTTTTATAATGGGTGGATGAATAGACAATGGCATGTACTTTTAGGAGAGGAATATTTTTTATCAGTTATGGACATACTCAGTATGTAAACAGCATATATTGGTACCGTCCTTACCCTCATCCCTGCCCCCCCCCAAAGGGATCCTCCTTTTGGGGGATGCTGGTTATCATGTGCATTCTGGGGGTAGCCATCAGTTATGGGGAAGAGACAAGGTCTCTGTACATACTGTCCCAACTTGTGGCTCTAACAATCTTTCCGCCCCCTCTTCCACAAATTTCCCTGAGCCATGTTGGGTTCATTTTAGGTCTACTTCAGTGATGGCCTCTTAGGAGTCTCTGGATCTCTGGTTTGGTAGGAGTTGGGTGTCATCAGTGTCTATCTCCTTCACCCTTGTGCTGATATCAGGTTCACCAAGAAAGCAGCACTCTTGCTTATTTCCCCAACTCCTCTGTGGTTTCAGCTGGGACCCTGGTGAAGTATGATGGGACTGTTTCTCTCCTCAGGTCCTGCTTCCATCTGAAAAAGAGAAGCAGATTCTCCAACAGTGAGTGAAGTCAGCACAGGTTAAATGGGATAACCATTGTTAGTTTAGAGAGAATTTAATAGGTATAGGCCCTCTTGTAGCCCACGATTGGTGGGAGCTTGATATTGGAGAGCAAGCTCATTATCTGGATATAATTCTGACTTGTTTCCCAGTTCTAGATATGGTTTCCTTTCCACTGAGTGGATCAGTTAGCCAATCCAAGAGCAGTTGGTTACCCACCATGGCTGTATGCCACTATTGCACCTGAGTGAGCATCATGTCAGATTGTTTGCTTCTGAGTAGCTTAGACCTCGAGTTGCTCAGACAGATGTTGGCCACTTTCCCCCAGTATCTCATCTAACACCTTCCAGACTAGATGGGCTAACTGTCTGGGAACTGGCTCTCTTCCAGATTCCAGCCAGCTCTAGGAGAGGAATATTTAACTATGCTTTATACATTTTCTTTAAAAAGTATTCATAGCCGGGCATGGTGGTGCACATCTTTAATCCCAGCACTCAAGAGGCAAAGGTAGGAGGATCACTGTGAGTTCAAGGCCACCCTGAGACTGCATAGAGAATTCCAGGCCAGCCTGGGCTAGAGTGAGACCCTTCTCAAAAAAAAAAAAGAAGAAAGAAAGTGTTCATGAGGGCTGGAGAGATGGCTTAGTGGTTAAGGCACTTGCCTGCAAAGCCTAACAACTCATGTTTGAACCTCTAGGTCCCACATAAACCAGACACACAGTGATGCACGCACACAATGTTACACATGCACGCAAGGGCATGCACACATCTGGAGTTCGTTTGCAGCAGCTGAAGGACCTGGCGAGCCCATTCTCTGTCTATCTCTCTCTGCCTCTCTCAAATTTTTTTTTTAAAAATTTAAAAAGTGTTCATGAAAAGAACAGGGAGAATAAATCCTTAATTGTTGACCCTCAGAACTGGGGAGTTCCTGGGTCTCCAGGTGATCAGCCCTGTGTCTTCCAAGTGGCTCTAAACCCCTGTCTGGTTTCCCCTTGTCACATGCCCTTAGGGAGACTCCCCCTAGCCGGAGCCATTCTCACACAGTTCCCACTCGGGAGGGGTAAGCACGCTATCAGCCAACCAGAGAGAAATTGAATCAGGAGAGAATCTAGAAGCTCCCTGAGAAAGAGCACTGGTTTGCGCACCATGTTATCCCGACTCCTCTTTCTCACTTGGTGGCCAAAGATGCTCGACCACCTGTACCAAGGGAGGTGAAGGTGGGTGGGGAAGGAAAGGCAGGTCTAGGGAGCCACTCCCAGGAGATGCCCAAACTGAGAAGTCATTCAGGAAGGGTAACACAGTTCACACTAATACTCCCTCCCACCCACCCCCAACCAATCCCACAGGTGAGATATTGTCATCTCCATTTGGTGGTTGGGTAAAGTGAGACTTAGAAAGTCAGAAATCTTGAGGTCTCCACTCCTCCCTGAGGCATTATTGGAAATTAATGATTGCTGGGAGAGGGCAAGACATTTGCTTCAGTGGTATAGACCCTGTAAGTTGCCTGTACTCTGGTAAATTAGCCCCACCTATGCTCATGCAAGCAACCTAGTAAAACTCAGTGACACACACACACACACACACACACACACACACACACACACACTAAAATAGAAATGAGAGACTAGCTGGAAAGAAAAAAGGGTTCAATGGGAGAAAGAGGGAACAACAGAAGGTAATGGGGAAAATAATCAAAATATATGCATGTATAACATTCTCAATAAAATAAATTATTTTTAAAAAATAATGGGGCTAAAGAGATGGCTCAGTAGTTAAAGGCACCTGATTGCAAAATCTGATGGCCCGGGTTCAATTCCCCAGTACTCATGTTAAGCCAGATACACAAAATGGTGCACCTATCTGGAGTTCCTTTGCAGTAGCAGGAGGCCCTGGTGAGCCCATTCATATCCTCTCCTCCCCTCTCCTCTCCTTTCCTCTTCTCTCCTGTCCTCTCCTCTCTTCTTCGTCATCGTCGTCATCTTCTTCTTCTTCTCTCTCTCTCATAGGTGTGTATCACACACCTTTAATCCCAGCACTCAGGAGGCTGAGGTAGGAGAATCACTGGGAATTCAAGGCCAACTTGAGACTACGTAGTGAATTCCAGGTGAGCCTGAGCCAGAGGGAGACCCTACCTCAAAAAATAATAATAATAAAATAAAATAAAATAAAGCTAGTTCTGGTGGCCCATGTCTATAATTCCAGCACCCAGGAGATGGGAGCAGCAGGATTAAGAGTAAAAAATTAAAAATAGATGCTGGAGATGAAACTCAATTGTGAAAAACATGAACATGCACAAGGTTTTTATTCCCAGAATGAATGAATAAATAAATAAATCTGAGGTAGGAAGGGAGAGAAGGAAGAAGGGAGAGAGAAAGCCAGGCATGGTGGCGCACACCTTTAATCCTAGCACTCGGGAGGCAGAAGCATGAGGATCACCAAGAGTTCAAGTCCACCCTGAGACTACATAGTGAATTCCAGGTCAGTCTGAGCTGCAGTAAAGCCCTACCTTGTGTAAAAAAAAAAAAAAAAAAAGAGGGAGGGAGGGAGAAAGGAAAAAGGAGATGAAAGAAAGTAGATAGGTGCTCAGAGAAGTTTCCAGAAGTTTCCCATTCCAAGATTACTTATCACAGAGTTGTGTCACTTTTCGGACTTTTGGATAGGATCCAGTGTACTTATCACAGAGTTGGGAACAGCTGTTAGGAGCTATGCTATAGACCAGGAACAAGCTAATTAAGATGAACAATGGTTCCCATGCCTTCAGCTGGCATATATGGCCCAAGACCCAGGGTCCTGTCCTGAGGACATAAAAGAGATCAAGGACAGGGGACAAGACCTTTGGATGACCACTCTCCTTTCTTTAGTGTTACAATCTGACCTCTAGTTGGGGCTCTAAAGCACAAACTTGGTCTCCTTGCTTTCTCCCACACTGAGAAGGGGGACAACACTTTATAGGGAGAGAAAAACAATAAACTCAATGTTTTCATTTTCTGTTTAGCTCTCCGCTTTCTGTGACTACAAGGAACACATGAGGGACCTATGAGGGTCAGCACTTAACCAATTCAGAGCCATGGCATGTGTGAGAGTATACATAGATAGATAGGAAAATGGGTTAACCAATGGATGAACTGGTAGATAATAATGATACAAGGAGAGAGGGACAGAAAGATAAGAATTTTTATTTTTATTTGAGAGTGAGAGAGAGAATGGGCATGCTAGGGCCTCTTGCCTCAGCAAATGAATTCCAGATGCATGTGGTACTTTGTGCTTCTGGATTTTTTTTTTTTTTTTTTTTTTTTTGAGGTAGGGTCTCACTCTAGCCCAGGCTGACCTGGAATTCACTATGTAGTCTCAGGGTGGCCTTGAACTCACGGTGATCCTCTTACCTCTGCCTCTCGAGTGCTAGGATTAAAGGCGTGCGCCATCATACCTGGCTGCATCTGGCTTTTATAGGGGTACTGAGGAATCAAAACTAGACCAACCTAGGCTGGCAGGCTTTGAAAGCAAGCACCTTAACCACTGAACCATCTCTGCAGTCCTGAAAAAAAAATTTTTTGTTGTTTTTTTTCAAGGTAGGGTCTCACTCTAGCCCAGGCTGACCTGGAATTCAATATATAGCCTCAGGGTAGCCTTGAACTCATGGTGATCCTCCTACCTCTGCCTCCCAAGTACTGGGATTAAAGGCGTGCGCCACCATGCCTGGCCTAAAAATTATTTTTATTTATTTATTTATTTATTTATTTGAAAGAGAGAAGATGAATACACCAGGCTTACAAACAAACTCCAGGCACATGCACCACTTTGTGCATCTGGCTTTACATGGATACTGGGCAATTGAACCCAGGCTGGCGGCCTTTGCAAACAAGTACCTTAAGTGCTAAACCATCGTCCTAGCCTCAAGAATTATCTTAAACAGTCAACCAATGAGGCCAGTGCTGGAGCAAACACCACTAGGAAGAAAAATATGGTTTCTGGGAGCCTCCTGAGGTGCATTGAAGAGGTTCAAGCTTCCAAAAGAAAGCAACATACATAACAATCACCCAGCTACAAAAGGGCAAAAAGACTAACCATGAACCTCAGTAATTAGAACTAGGAAACAAAATGAAAGGAGAGACCTGTGAGAAACCTTAATGCCTCTATCTACTACCAAGTTCAAGGGAAAGTTCAAACCAATCAGCAAAATGCGTAAAAGGATCCTGCAGCTGCAGCAAATTCCACCAAAGTCCCTGCTCTGCCCTGCCCTTTCTCTGGAGCCAAACTCACCAAGGCATGGGTTCCATGGGTGGATTGCTGCACCTGAGAAAAATGTGCTTGAGACGTTTCTTTTACCTCTCTTGCTCAAACATGACCCAAAGGAGGATAAGCTGCAAACATCAGGTCCAGCAGCCCCATCCTTGAGCAAAAAGGAGTTCATGTTGCCCATGAATTCCCACTTCCTTATCTTCAAAAAAGGATAGCAAGGCTGGAGAGATGGCTCAGTGGTTAAAGTGCTTGCCTGCAAAGCCTAACAACCAGGGTCTGATTCCCCAGTACCCACAGAAAAGCCAGATGTGGGGCTGGAGAGATGGCTAATAGGTTAAGTGCTTGCTTGTGAAGCCTAAGGACCCTGGTTCGAGGCTCAATTCCCCAGGACTGACGTAAGCCAGATGCACAAGGTGGCGCATGCATCTGGTGTTCGTTTGCAGTGGCTGGAGGCCCTGGTGCGCCCATTCTCTCTCTTTCTCTCTCTGCCTCATTCTCTCTCTCTGTCTATCTGTCACTCTGAAAGAAAGAAAGAAAGAAAAAAAGAAAGAAAGAAAGAAAGAAAGAAAGAGCGAGCGAGCCAGATGCACAATGTGGCTCATGCATCTGGAGTTTGTTTGCAGCGGCTGGAGGCCCTGGTGTGTACATTCTCTCCCTCTCTCTCTCCTCTCTGTCTCCTCTACTCTAAATAAATAAACAAATAAATATTTTAAAAATAGGGCTGGAGAGATGGCTTAGCAGTTAAGGTGCTTACCTGCAAAGCCAAAGGACCCAGGTTTGATTCCCAAGGACCCACGTAAGCCAGACGCACAAGGCAGCGCATGCGTCTGGAGTTTGTTTGCAGTGGCCAAAGGCCCTGGTGCTCGCTCACTCTCTCTCTCTCTCTCTCTCTCTCTCTCCCTCCCTCCCTCCCTCCCTCCCTTCCTCCTTCCCTCTCTCTCTCTCTCTTTCTCTGCCTCCCTCCCTCCCTTCCTCCTTCTCTCTCTCTCTCTCCCTCCCTCCCTCCCTTCCTCCTTCTCTCTCTCTCTCTCCCTCCCTCCGTCCCTTCCTCCTTCCCTCTATCTCTCTCTCTCCCTCCCTTCCTCCTTCCCTCTCTCTCCCTCTCTCTCATAAATTAAAATAATATACATATATATATATATATATAATAAAAAAAAGAATGATAGTTCTTGTGTTTGGACTTGGTTTGGGGATTGAAGGCGATGCCCATTTCAACCCCCGTTGCTTCCTTCCAGCCTCACTTCCATTGCAGGCTCCCTGCCAGAAGTTACCAGACACCTCCCACCTTCCTGCCAAATCTTTCTTCCTCTGCAGAGTGGGGTTTAGTAGAATATACAGACTAGCAAATTAGACTGCCCTGTGCATCTCCCGTGTGTCTTTGAGCAACTTTCTCCATCTCTCTGAACCTCACCTGTGGGGGGAAAAAAAAGACAGCAGGGAACTTGGAATGATGGCACACACTTTTAATCCCAGAACTTGGGAGGCAGAAGTAGGAGGATCGCCATGAGTTCGAGGCCACCCTGAAACTATCTGGTGAATTCCAGGTCAGCCCGGGCTAGAGTGAAACCCTACCTCAAAGGAAAAAAAGAAAAAGAAAAAGAAAAAAGACAGCAGGGGCTGGAAAGATGGTTTTAAGATGCCTACAAAGCCAAAGGACTCAGGTTCAATTCCCCAGAACCCATGTAAGCCAGATGCACAAGGTGGTGTATATGTCTGGCATGTATGTCCGGCATTCATTTGCAATGGCTGAAGGCCCTGATGTACCCACTCTCTTCCCCACCCCTCTTTCTCTCAAATAAATAAATGAATAACTGTTCCAGTAGTCATGGGGTGTCTGAGATTCCAAGCATGGTGTGTGTCATGAGCCTAGCACAGTGCCTGAAACACAGCATTGCTCCCCAAGGGCCCACTCCGTTTTGTCTCCTCCTAGCCCAGATACCCTACAACTGAAGCCAGAGACATGACAGTGGCCATTAAAACAAATGTGTCACTTGGTCCTATAGCCAGGTGGCGCATGGAGCCATTAATTTTTCACATGAAAACTGGCTCTTCTAATTTAAAAAAACATCAAAAAGATTGAGGTTTACACAAATGTTTGACTCTGTTTGTTTTTTCTAATTTACTTTTAGGCAGCCAGTAAGAACTTAATGAGCTCTCACTTATGGCCTCCTCCCTGTTTACAGATACCGGCACCGGCAGTGTTCTAGATGCATGTGCTCAGAGCTCTCAGCCTGGGACACGCCCCCAGCAGTAGGCAAACTCCAAATGGAATTACTATTCCCCAAAAGCTTAGCTGGAGGCTGCTCGCAAGGACTCGCCTCGCTGTATTGTGTGTCAACTGGGTTCTGAATCTGGGACAGATTCTTCTAACTTGGAGGTTCTGTAGGGTTTTTGTTTTTGTTTTCATTTGCTATGAGATGAAAATGGGTGTGACGGTTTTAAAGGAAAACACCCCCCTTAGCGTCATGTGTGTGTGACGAAGCCTCATACTTAGAACCCCTTGTGGAGCTTTGGGCACGTGGAGCCTTGCTCGAAGAGGTGTGTCACTCGGTGTGACTCTTGAAGTTTGTTAATCAAACCCCACTAGCTGTTAGAAGCTCACTCTTACTGCACCAGCTCAGCTTAAGTGACAAGATGTGACAAAATACCTGGGCAAATCAGCTTTCAAGGAGAAAAGGTTTATTTTGGTAGCAATGGTAGGGGAAGCAGCTCACATCAAGGCGGTTGGGAAGCAAAGAGAACAGAGGGGCCGAGGTCTCAGCAGCTACTTCAAGGGCACACTCTTAAGGACCTAACTTCTTTTCACTTAGGCTGCACCTCATAAAGATTCCAATAGTTTCAAGTCTTTAGTACATGGGCTTTGGGGGATACTGTCTGTGGTGGTTTGAATGCAAGGCCCCATAGACTCAGGTGTGTTATTAAAATTAGTTTTCAGGGGGTTGGAGAGATTGCTCAGTAGTTAAAAGCACTTACTGCAAAGCCCGATGGCCCTGGTTTGATTCCCCGGAACCCACATAAAGCCAGATGTGCAAGGTGGTTCATGAAACTGGAGTTCATTTGAAGTGGCTGGAGGCCATGTTGCACCCATTCTCTCTCTCTCTCTGTCTCTCTCTCTCTCTCTCTGTATATATATAATGAGTTTGCTGGCCAAGCATGGTGGTACATGCCTTTAATCCCAGCACTCGAGAGGCAGAGGTAGGAGGATCGTCTTGAGTTCAAGGCCACCCTGAGACTACATAGTGAATTACAGGTCAGCCTGGGCCAGATTGAGACCCTACATGCTACAGGGGGCATGTCACTGAATTCCAGCCCAAAGGTGTGCAGAGGTTGGGACTCTAGTGGGGTCCCTGCTGCCTGCTGATTGTTGGTGTCTGCTATCTGGCTGTTTCTCTCTGCTTGGATCTGTGAAAGGGAGCCAGCTTCTTCCACCATGGACAGAACTTCCCTTGGATCTGTAAGCTGAAATGAACTCCAGCCTCCCACAAACTGTATTTGGTTGGATGTTCATCCCAGCATCATGAAGCTACGACACTGTCCTACCCATATCAATAGCCTACCAGTAAAATACAACTATGCCAGGTTTTTTCCCCCTTTTTTTTTGGGGGGGGGGGGTTCGAGGTAGGGTCTCACTCTGGTCCAGGCTGACCTGGAATTAACTATGTAGTCTCAGGGTGGCCTCAAATTCATGGCAATCCTCCTACCTCTGCCTCCCGAGTGCTGGGATTAAAGGCGTGTGCCACCATGCCCGGCTTACTATGCCAGTTTTTATGAAGAGGAAAGAAGAGGCAGAGGGGGAACCACATGGACAACTACAACACTTCCCTGAGCAGGAGACACGAGAGTCAAAGCATCCTTCCATGGGCTAAGGTGGGTCCTGGAGAGAGGAGGAGAAAGAGCCTCCAATAGTTATTTTTCCATCTGTAAAGCAAGAGACTGGAGCATTGAGGCAAGAGGAGACATAGATGAGCTAAAGTAAGGACTGCAGTGATGGGAAGTGAATGGGTTCAAGCATGCAGGTTGGGGTACAGTAGCGAGCAGTTGGTATTTCTGGTTTGAGAAGCTGAGGATGGTCTCCCGGGGTATATTTCCTGTCTTATTCATTTCTGTATCACTGGCACCAGCACTGATGGAGCCTGGCTCAAGGTCAGGCTCAATTGTATGTGTTGAACAAGTGCAAAAATGAATACAAAGGATATGTCTTAACATTACCCAAGACAACAAAAACAAATTTATATAGCTTATGAACAATGTGAAGCCCTTGAGAAATCCTGCAGTAAACAACATGAGTCCCCCAACTTATTTGACTGCTGTTTCAATCAGTGTCTACTTAGCATTCCACAGAACATATGACAGGGAAAGACTTCCTTCTTAAATTAAGTTCAGCAGCTCCGTGGAAAGTGCCAACTCCAACATAAGCCCCAAGGAGCGAAGGCTCTTTCATATGACAGTCTGTTGTTACGCAGTTTCCATTCACCCTCCTGAGCATCACAAATGCCCTGGTTAAGCCCCAGGTTAAGGCGCCCACCACCCCCCTGACAAGGGGCGGGTGGGATGAAGCACATGCTCCCCATTTGATCCCTGAGAAAAAGGCAAAGGAGGCATGACTGGGGCTGGCTTAACAGAGATTTACTTCCCTGGCATCCTTTGGAATGGATATCCTGCATGATTGAGCCGGGCTTTGTTCAATTCTCAAAGCAATTTGCCAGGAGTGAGAAAGGAGCGCTTAGTAAAGCAAGTTGGTCAGTCCTGGATGATTACTTCTTATTCCAAAACAATTACTATAAAGGTAAAATGGGTTGTGTTGCTGTAAAAAAAAAATTATATATATATATATATATATATATATATATATATATATATATATATATAATTTTTTTTCCCTCCCAACAGTAGCACATGAATTCCCACCCAAAGCCATGAGACCACGGCCAAGAGCAGGCCAGACACAGGACTTGTTTTGAAGACACTTCCACCCTGTCTAACAGTACTGACTTCAAACAGAATTAAAACAGCAGGCTAGGCGGGGGGCAGGGGAGTTGGGGAATAGGAAAGGGCGAGTAACAGGATGTCTAGGAGAGAAGAACCTATTTAGTAGTGGGAGTCTGTCCCTAAGGAGCACCCTAAGGTGTTGACAATGGCCCCGCCCATCTCCCTTCTTCCATCTGGACACCCAGATCCATTGGATCTCCTAAGCATAAGGCTAAGCTGGATGGCTCAAGCTGGGCACGGTGGCGCTGTGTACTGAGCGAGTCTTTGTGGTAAGGCGTCCCCTGAGCAGTGCAGGACATCTAGTAACATCCCTGATGCCAATAACAAACTCTCTTCTCCACCAAGTTACAGCAAATCAAACTGTTTCCAGACATTACCATACATCCTCAGGGACTAAGAAATGACCCCTGGGCAGAAGCAGTATGGATATGGGAGACCAAGGTCTCTGGATCCAGCATATCTTCAAGGGAAAACTGCTTGATACTGGCCTATCCCAGACAGCAAAGAGAATGGTATTCAGAGGTGTAACCACTGCCCCTCCCTGGGCACTGAGAGAGCAAGAGAGATCTGAGACCCAGGACAAATTGTCCTGTGGCTGGCGTCACATTCATGCGCCCAGCCTGCTCTGTGGAGGAGCCAGCATAAGGGATAGAAGCCAACAGACATGAACATTCCTGACAAGCAAGGATACCATTCCTTTTTCTTTTTCTTTTTTCAAGGTAGGGTCTCACTCTAACGCAGGCTGACCTGAAATTCACTGTGTCATCTCAGGGTGGCCTTGAACTCACGGCAATCCTCCTACCTCTCTCTCTTGAGTGCTGGGATTAAAGGTGTGCGCCACCACTCCCAGCACCATTCCCCTTTCTGTGCCGGGTTTCCATCGTTCCCACATTGTGGAAGACAAGTAAAAAACATGAGAGTGTCTTATGAGACTCATGGGCTCACTAGGACCCTTTCCTCAAACTGAAGACACTCACTGTTCCCCCGGTGCCAACCAGCACATGACACTGACATACAGTGGCTTGAGATCAAGTCCCACAGTTTACAAATAAGTTCCAGTCAATACCCCCCCACACACAGTGAGTGATGGAGCAAGAAGAATAACTTGGCTTGGAGTCGGATGCTGTGATGAGGTTGTGATACGGGCTCTGTTCTAGTCACTTCCCATCAGCCAGATGCACTAGAGTGCCAGCCACCCCCAAATAAAGGAAACTGCAAGCATCTACTTCACCAAGAGCCATGTCTGGGAAAGCATTTTGCAAATACAGAGTGCCAGGCAGATGTCGCTTATTTTTATCAACTCAAGAGATATCTTGAAAGTCAAAATGCAAATCAATTTTAATTTGCTTAAAAGTAAATAGCAGGAAAGAATGTCAGAGCCAAATGTTGGGTCATGATATGCAGAGACATTTATCTTACCCATAACTGTGGGCTAACTCCACAATGCATGACCCATATACCTCAACAAGGAGGGGCCAAGGGGAGGGGATAGGTCACGGATAAGCCTAATAATGGTACCAAGCTGACTGTATTTGCTGAATACAAAACTAACTAATAAAGAAAAAAAGAAAAGAAAAGAAAAAAGTAAATAGCAGGCAACCATTTGCAGAGAAGAAAGCTGGGGAGGACTATCTTCTTTGAATACAGTGACTAAGAGTAGCTAAGTTAAAAGAAAAAAAAACTGAGATAGTTAAGATTTTAAGAGTGATTTTAAAATATAATTTTTATTTATTTATATGCAGACAGAGTGAGAGCAAGCACCAAAGCCTCTTGTGGCTGCAAATGAACTCCAGACACATGCACTACTTTGTGCATCTTGCTTTACGTGGGTACTGGGAATTAAAGCTGGTGTGGCAGATTTTGCAAGCGAGCACCTTTAACCACTGAGACATCTCCTCAGCTCCAAGAGCAATTATTAAAACATCTCAAAAGTCTTAGGTATAGACAGGGGAAAAAGTAACATGGCTCTTCAATGTGGTCCTTTTGTGTCTTTTTTTTCCCCCACATCTGTAGACATTTATTGCCTTTCCTTCCATTCACCTCGTTTCTGAAGTCACTCGGGCCCCCGAAGTATACTTAATTGTCATCCTCAGCCTCACTCAGCGCCATTGCAGAGCATTAACTGCTTACAAGGCAGTGTAGTGAGAGAATTGCTGCAAATGGAGCAGAGAGGGAGAAGAGAAGAGAAGCACACACGGTGGGGGATAAAGAGAATATAGGGGAAGCTCGATCTG
>CM070778.1:35456374-35487445 GCA_036346955.1 Dipus sagitta | reverse complement strand
GGTACCTGCTGGTTGAACGCGTATTTAGGAGACTTCCTAGACGTGCAACAATTGTTGAGTGCGCACCATAAGCCAGACTTCCCACCAGCCCCTGGGAATTGAAGATGAAGGATTGTGCCACCCTGGTGTTTGGTCCTTCTGGAGGCTCAGGGACTTTCTGGGTACTTCACACTAATGCTTGTCTCGCGGATCGCCCGAGCTCTCTGGAGCCACCCTGAGATCAGCTTCGAAGAAGCAAGCAGTGGTTGGCTTAAAGCTAGACAGAAAGTCTCCCCCAGGCACTCCGGCCTTGCCCTCCCTAGGAAGGACCAAGCTGGGAGGCTGGTGGTGGAGCTTGCAGGCTGGAGCCCGAATCATGGGTGGTATGAGCCTGCCACCTGGTGGCGAATCCTGGGTCATACAGGAACTTACTGAGGTCGAGGCATTTGTCAACAGCCTCCAGGTGTCCTCATCTAGGTTGGTGGCTGGTCTCACTAGGTGCCCCAGTGTGTGAGGGAGGAATGGGTTTAGAGAATATTGAGTGGAGAATGAGGGTGCCAGGAAGCTGGGAGACCTCTGGGATGGGGCGCCCCGTCTGCTGGAGGAAGGGCTGTGTGGAATGGCCACCTTCCTGCTGTTGAGCACAGAGGTCCCAAAGCTTTTCCTCGACATTCCTGCCACTTCCTTCTTCCTAACCTGCCCTCACCTCCTTGCCCCATCTCAGGGCAATGTTGGATGGGCCCTTCCAGAAAGTCCAGGGTACTTAATAGCACTCCGAGGCATCCCTCTTGATCATCAGGAGAACCTTGTCTCCCCCAAAGGCTGAGTGAGACCAAAGTCTCCTACAGCAGCACTTCCCAAATTTCAACATGCATCTATCTGCCACCCCCCCCCCACCGGGGCATCGACTGAAACGTGGAAAACAAGTCCTGGGTCCCAAGGTCAGAGCTGCTGCTCACGGGCAGGTGGGGCCCACTGCTTTGCAGGTGTGTTGTCCTAGACATCCCTCCCAAATATCACTGTCCCCCACTGCTCCTCAAGGAGAGGTTCACCTCCCCAGCCTCCCCAGCTAGCCCCTACGCCACCGTTACCGATGGTGGTGATGGTAGACACAGAAAAGAAGAAGGAGCCAACGAACTCCCAGCGCCCCATGCTGGTGGTGTTGCCCAGGAGGTGGGCCCCGTCTTTGTACGCTTGGATGATGTCCTGAGGGGGGACAGGCTGGAGTAACCCACAGGCTCTGTGAAGGTCTGGATCTTTGCAGTCTACACACACACACACACACACACACACACACACACACGCACACTCATGTACAGCATTTCCTCACAAAGCCCCTCCCTGTGCCGGCCTGCAGAACAAGTCGAAACAGACCTCGAAGGAGGGAGTGGGAATGAATCTGAGACAAGAACACAAGGAATGGAGCCAAGACAGGTTCTGATCAAGGCTCAGGTTTATTCAGTCAAACACAAGCTTATATACAGAAAAGAAAACTTCTTTCAGCAATGCCTACGTGCCTAAAGTCAGCTTCACCAGGGTCGTATAATAATTTATGCCTCTGTGTCTGGCGCCCACTTCTCCAAGGCCGTACGATAAGGCCTCTATGCCCGGTGCCTGTTTCAACAAGACCCTAAGTTAATTGCCTCTGTGTCAAGAGGTCAAAGACCAGCTGCAGTCCCCAAGGTCTCAGAGAAGCTGCAGCTCCCAACATCTCCCCCTTCTTTATTTATTAAAAGAAGCGACTGTGCCTGTCTTAGGTTGTCAGAGGCAGAAGAACATCCTTACCCGTCATTGGACAAACGTATTATCCTTCAATACGTGCCCTGTCTTAGGTTGGATGTCTCCTCCCCCGATCTTACCCATCTCTGGCTACCAGCCGGATAAAATTCAGGGAGAATTAGGATAAAGTCTGAGGGAGCCAAGGACGTGTTCTATAGTGCATAGCTCGGACCTCTGCGCGAACATTTACAATAGACCTCATTAGACACTTGAAGAAAATAGGCAATAGGCATAAGAGAAGCAGAAGGCAAACTCCCACAGGTGCAAAGCTGCCTACCCAGGAACTCAGAGAGTCCCAGCCAGGCAACACAGACTTAATTGCAGCAATTAAATCATTAGCAGCCTTAGTGGCATCAAAATCAAGATGACTCTTCTGTATAGCTAGAATTTCTGAATGTAAACTAACCAAATCTAACGAAATGTTATCATGGTGCCAAATTCCTTCTAAATGCATCTTGACCTTTACCCAATCTTCATAACTAGCATTGTAAGTTTTAGAAGTGATGCAGATCCATTGGTGATTTGCATGGCATTCCAATCGAGCTCTAATCTTCAATCCTTGAATTTGCTCTCCTAAATATGTCACTACATCAAACAAAGTATTTATTTTTTCTTCTAACTTTTTATCTATGGTTACTTGAGTTCCCAGAGCAACAGAAACGTTTTTAGCTAGATTATTAACAAAGTGTGCAGTATGAACTTCTTGTGTAAGAGCAACAGCAGCAGTAGTAATAGAAGCTAACAATGTAATAAATGCAGCAATCCCAGCAATAATTAAACCTATAACTCTCTTTTGTCTACTTAAACTATTTTTAACCTCCTCTAGTATGTGAATACCCTTGTCAGAATACCAAGGCTTAGAAAGATTTACAGGAATCATAACAAATGCAGGTTGTTTAACAATCATTACAGTTTTAGAATCATGAGAAATACAATTGGACAGACTACAATTATCACAGGTAACATTAAATATTCCTTCAGACCCATGATGTCAAGTAATATTTATATTTCCTAACATCAGGGCATAAGGTGGTGTAACACAAGCCATATCAGTTCCCTTTGGAAGACTATTTGGATTATTGCTGTCAGATGTAACCTTGATACCTCCCATAGCAGCAGCAATTTTCCACATGTAAGTTTGCTGATGTCCATTGTCTGACCACCAAAGTCCTGAGGACAGTCCATTAGACTTCACTGTAAGCAAGATGTAGATGACACCATATTATCAGGATCAGCAGTGTCCTCTTGTTCAATCTCATGGCCTGCATACCGGACCAAGCATTCTGGCAACCATCTGGCTCCATTTTCTTTCTGTGAAAAAATACAAACAGATCCTCGTCCCCATACAGGGTCGGGTCCACTCCATTTGTTAGTCAATGGATCTTTCCACATTACTTTAGCATAATTAGTTTTGGTTTGTGCATGCCAAAAACGGTCAGCAGCAGAAAACCCTTTTGCTTCCAAAAGTAAGAAATTTAAAATAAATAAAGTATGATTTAGCCATTTTGTTACTGATCCCTGTGTCATTTCCCCCTTTTTTGTTTTTTGTAACCAGATTTTTAATGTTCTATTTGCTCATTCAATGATACCTTGCCCTTGGAGGTTATAAGGAATTCCAGTAACATGTTCAATATTAAAAGAAGAACAAAAGTGCTTAAATCCTGCACTTGTATATCCTGGACCATTATCTGTTTTCAGTTGTTTAGGTACTCCTAGAATATTAAAAGAATGAAGACAATGAGCAATAACATGTTTAGTAGCTTCTCCCGTTTGAGCAGAAGCACAAATGAAACCAGAATAAGTGTCAATAGAAACATGTACAAATTTCATTTTTCCAAACTCAGGAACATGAGTTATATCCATTTGCCATAAATGGCCAGGAGTCAAACCTCGAGGATTGACACCATGGTGTGGCACAGGTAAAAATGTGAGACATTGTTGACAATTTTTAACAATCTGTCGTGCTTGTTCACGTGTAATTTTATATTTAAGACGTAGAGTATTAGCATTAAGATGATGAAGCTTATGAGCATTAATAGCTTCTTCCACAGAAAAAATTCTAGTAGCCTCATCTGTAATAGCATTTCCCTGAGCTAAGGGTCCGGGGAGGCCAGAATGAGCACAAAGGTGTCCTACATAGAAAGGGGCTGAGCGCTGGAGAATCAAAAGTTGAACCTGTGCAAACAAATTGTAAACAGTAGAAGAAGGACTTATTCTACTACAGGTTTCTAAATAAGGAACTGAGCGGACAATATATTGGCTATCAGTGTAAATATTAACAGATATAGTAGCAGTATGTTGTAATAAAGCTTTAAAGGCTGCCAGTTCTACAAACTGTGCAGATTTATAAGGAGTATTAAAAGTATATGTTTGTCCATTTAAAGAATAAGCAGCTAGGCCAGAAGAAGATCCATCTGTAAAAGCCAACATAGCCTCCTTGATAGGAGAAAATTGTGTATTGCAAGGAAAAATGACTTGATGTTGCATGAAGAACTGAATCAATTTATGTTTAGGGTAATGATTATCAATGCTTCCTGCAAAACCTGCCATGGATAATGCCCAAGTATCTGAAAAAGCAAAAAGCCAAGAAACCTGTTTTGAATTATAAGGCTGACAGATAACCTGTGGTTCTATTCCAAAATATTTAATAGAATTAGCCCTTCCTTCCATCACTACTTTAGCAACATCATCATAATAAGGAGTGACAGTTCTTGGAGGGGAAGATGCAAGATGCACCCATAGTATAGGGGCTCCTTGCCACAACAATCCTGTTGGAGTATATGGGGTGGGAAATACAAGTAACCACAACTCTTTACTATAGTCAATATAAGTGATAAATTGTTCTTCTATAGCCTTTTGTACTGTAATTAATGCTTTAGAAGCTTCAGGTGTAAGAGAACGAAAAGAAGAAGGATTAGAGTCCCCCTGTAGTATATTAAATAAAGGTTTTAATTTATGAGTAGTAAGTTTTAAATAAGGCCTAATCCAATTAATATCTCCTAGCAATTTTTGAAAATCACTTAAAGTGGTAAGGTTCTGTGTTTTAAGAGTAACTTTCTGTGGTTTAATTTGTTTTGGATATAAATAAAACCCAAGATAAGGAAAAGGGGAATCTTCTTGTACCTTTTCAGGTGCAATTTTTAATCCCCACATAGTGAGCTGTTGTTCCATGTAAGAAAAACAAGTCAAAACATCTGTCTTTTCCTTTCCAGCTAGTAAAATATCATCCATATAATGAATAATATATATTTGAGGAAATTTGCTTCTTGTAGAAGCTAAAGCCTTAGCCACAAATTTCTGACATAAAGTTGGACTATTAGCCATACCCTGAGGGAGAACTTTCCATTGATATCTTTTCATAGGTTCCTTAGAGTTACTAGAAGGAACACTAAAAGCAAAACGGCAACAATCTCGTGGATGTAAAGGTATAGTAAAAAAGCAATCTTTTAAGTCAATAATCATTTTAGAAAAGTCAGCTGGAATAGCTACAGGACTAGGCAGACCAGGTTGCAATGCTCCCATTAAATGCATAGTAACATTCACAGCTCTCAGATCTTGTAGTAATCGCCACTTTCCTGATTTCTTTTTAATGACAAAAATTGGTGTATTCCAGGGTGAAGATGATTCCTCTATATGCCCTGCCTCTAATTGCTCTTGAACTAACGTTTGAGCAGCTACCAGTTTTTCCCATGTCAAAGGCCACTGATCCACCCATACAGGATCATCAGTTTTCCAGCAAATAGGCTCTGCGTGGGGTGGCACGGCCTGACCAGTGGCCACTAGGGGAAATACCCCAGCCCTTGATGATTTGTATTAGAAGCTACTTGAATAGGTAATGAGTCACCTTGTCCCCATTTTCCTAATCCTTTACCAGGCAAGTAACCCTGTTTAAGCATTTGAGCAGTAACAATTTCATTAGGACTACACATTAACAATTTCATCTGACTTAAAACATCTCTTCCCCACAGGTTTAAAGGCAAACTGTCTATAATGTAAGGTTTACAATACCCAGTATTTCCTTCCTTATCTTCCCAAAGTAATTCTGCAGCACTCTGCTCAGGACAAGAGGATTGTCCAATACCTCTCAATTCAGTCCCTGTAGGATGCTTAGGCCAAGAAGCAGGCCAATGATTACCAGACAAAATAGTAACATCAGCTCCAGTGTCTATTAACCCTTCAAAATGCTTCCCATTTAATTTTAAAGTTAATTTTGGACGTTCCTTACTGATAGGTTGAACCCAGTAAGCATCTGATGAACCAAATCCTTGAGTCCCTCGACCCTGAACATTAGCAACCCTTCCAGTTCTTATCATAGGGAGGAGCAACAATTGAGCTATTCTCTGACCAGGCAATATTGTAAAGATTGTTTTTGGAGAAGACACCATAATTTTAAGTTCTCCTGTGAAATCTGCATCAATAACTCCAGGTGCTATTTGTAATCCCTGCATAGTATTGCTACTTCTTTCCAAAATTAAGCCTACATTGTCCTTTGGCAGTGGGCCACATACTCCGGTAGGTAATGCTTGAAGTTCCATTTCTGGAGTCAATACTGTGTAGGTGGAGGAACTGAGGTCGAGTCCGGCACTCCCTGGGGTGGCTCGGAGAAGTTGGGAGACTGGCTGTAACTGGCTGTTTGAGGAACGAACTGAATTGCCCCATAAACTTGTCTTTGCGGGGCCTGGGGTTGGCCCCTCCTCCCGTTTCCCTGCTGCTGGACAATAGGGTTGCCATCTCTATCTGTTTGAGATCTACATTCCTTTGTCCAGTGTTTTCCTCTTCTGCACCTTGGGCAAAGACCGAAAGCTGGATTATTGGGATTTCCATTTTTTTTTTAATTGGACAATCTTTTTTCATATGTCCTAATTTTCCACAAGAAAAGCACTTGTCAGATCTTGCTGCAGTGGCGGCCATTTGAAAAGGAATTCCTTGTAACGCTGCAGCCATGGCTATCCCCTGCGTATAGCTAGGGCCAATATCAGCACATAATCTAATATATCCTTGTAGATCAACTTTCCTTCTATAAGGCCGTATAGCTGCTTTGCAAGCACTATTTGCGTTTTCATAAGCAAGCTGTTTTACAAAGTCCATACCAGCACCAGCATCTCCAAATACTCTCCCTGCTGTTTTTATCAATCTATCAACAAAATCAGCATAATTCTCATCAGGACCCTGTATAATCTTAGTTAAATTCTCCCCCACAGCTTCTCCTTTTGAAGGAAGAGTAAACCACGCTTTACGAGCTGCTGTGGCTATTTGTTGATAAACAGCTCGGGGATATACAATTTGATTGTCATTTCCAGCATAGTTTCCTTCCCCAGTAAGCATATCAACATTCCAGTTACCATTCCCTACCTGTTGATTTAACATTGCAGTCTTTTTGCATAACATATAGAATTCTACTTTCCAAATTAAATATTCTCCTCCTGATAAACAAGCTTTGCCTATAGATTTTCAAGTAACAGGACATTAAGATGCCAAAATTGAGACAGTTACTTTACATACAATAGAGTAGAATCTGGTCTTTTCTGAGCCAAAACAGCTAGCTAAATATTAATATAACCCTTGATAAATCTTTTTGAAAGAAAAAACATTATTTGACAACCAATGATTTTGGCTTAAACTTGATAGCTATTGATTTCATGTATCACAGAAATTTTTATTAACATAAAACAATTTTATGTTTTACTCATGAATTAAATTTGATAAAGCTTAAGCAAGCTATCCCAACATATTTAGTTTAAAAACCTCTAACTTTAGGCATGGTGTTTAGGTTTAGCCTGAATATTTCTTTCTTTTTTCCTTTCTTTCTTTCTTTCTTTCTCTCTCTTTTTTTTTAACATCCGCACACCTTTATTTACATACTTTAACATTCTGATCTAAGTACCACTCAAAAGCATTTTTTAATGAGCATTCTATGTCCCAACATTGAAAAATTTCTTTCCAGTTCCTTCAATCAATTCATCTCACCACATTATTAACCATCTTTTTTATAAGGCTATTAAAAAATTACAGCAAATTGATTCTAGAAGAGAAAGGGGTGTCACCTGTGTTTATCTCATCTCTTTAGTCACAAACAGTCACAAACACGACACGACTAGCAAGCACAATGAGCACACATAAACACATACACACACACACAAAAATTAGTTCAGACATTTAATTCTTTCCCTACCTTATCCCAAGCATCTGAATCAACATTTCCCTGCTCTATAAACCAAGGGCTCCTTTTATTAACAAAATTAAAAATTTTGCTTAAAGAACTTGATGCAATCCCAATTCCTTGTGCCTTAAAATATCTCTTACTACAGCAATTAGCTCCTTTTTACTCTTTGCTTGTCCCATAATTGCGCCAACTTACCTTATTCCAGAAGACTGAGCGGGCGACTACAGTCTTCTTTTTAATCTTTACTTCTTCCACGGATCCTGAGTTGATGTTGGCATTCCTCACTGAGTTCCCTTGTATTCAAAGTCCATGTTCCGGGCGCCACTATGTGCCGGCCTGCAGCACAAGTCTAAACAGACCTCGAAGGAGGGAGTGGGAATGAATCTGAGACAAGAACACAAGGAATGGAGCCAAGACAGGTTCTGATCAAGGCTCAGGTTTATTCAGTCAAACACAAGCTTATATACAGAAAAGAAAACTTCTTTCAGCAATGCCTACGTGCCTAAAGTCAGCTTCACCAGGGTCGTATAATAATTTATGCCTCTGTGTCTGGCGCCCACTTCTCCAAGGCCGTACGATAAGGCCTCTATGCCCGGTGCCTGTTTCAACAAGACCCTAAGTTAATTGCCTCTGTGTCAAGAGGTCAAAGACCAGCTGCAGTCCCCAAGGTCTCAGAGAAGCTGCAGCTCCCAACACCTCCCCATTGCTGGGGGAGAGGACACTCTTTGGTGGAGTTGCCTGCAAGGCGTGCAGAAAGCTCCAGGGACACAGCTTTTCTGAATGATCACCAGTGCTGGGGCAGGCTTTTGTAGGAATGCCTTTTAATCAGTTACCCATGCTTATTTGTACTCCTATAAGTTACCCTAATAAACTTCTTCTTCTGTGTTTTTTTTTTTTCAAGGTAAGGTCTCACGCTAGCCTAGGCTTACCTGGAATTCACTATGTAGTCTTTTGGGTGGCCTCAACCTCATGGCGATCCTCCTACCTCTGCCTCCTGAGTGCTGGGATTAAAGGCGTGCACCACCACACCTGGCAACTCCTCAATTTTTTTTTTTTTTTTTGGTTTTTTGAGGTAGGGTCTCACTCTAGCCCAGGCTGACCTGGAATTCACTATGGAGTCTCAGGGTGGCCTCGAACTCACGGTGATCCTCCTACCTCTGCCTCCCGAGTGCTGGGATTAAAGGCGTGCGCCACCACGCCCGGCTAACTCCTCACTTTTGACTCTCAGTCTATTCATGGCAAGGTGCCTCTCCCCATCCTACTAAACAGCTCTCCCTCACACCCCCCAATCAGGAACAGGGATCAGAGGGACAATCCTTCCCCTTCTCACCCCAAAGCCAAGTCAGAGTGGGTCCTGTCATACCTCACAGGCCTCACATACCTCACTTTCTGTCCTGTGCAGCCCGACTCTTTCAGAACACACTAGATTGGGCATGGCATGTGACACTTAAGGGGGCTAGATAATGAAATAGCTATGACCTCATGTCTCAATGGGACCGAGCTCGATTACATTAACTCCAACATAGCACCATCTATGTTGCTTTGGGCACTCAGGAGGCCATGTAGGTACATCATCCTGGACCAGTCCCTTGACTTCTCCATGCCTCAGTTTCCTCATCTGTGGAATGAGAATGCTAATGATGCTTATTTCATAAGTTGCTGTGAGGGCCGAAGGAGGTATTTGCTATGGAGACTTAGAAAAGCACCTGGCCATGGCTAGTGTTGGCAGTTGCTGTCATCCCATTGTTAGAGACATCATGCTGGGCTGCCAGGAAAGATGGAGGCAGGGTGGGAGGCTTCACGGAGGAGGAGGCTTTTTATCAGGTCTTTTCCTGAGGGTCCTCTCAAATGGAAATCCATTTGGGTAGATAGGACAACAGCAGCAGAGGTTGAAGGTAAGACTGTCCGAAGGCAAAGAATCAAGAAACTGATAGGTGCCGGGCATGGTGGCGCACGCCTTTAATCCCAGCACTTGGAAGGCAGAGATAGGAGGATCGCCGTGAGGTTGAGGCCACCCAAAAGACGACATAGTAAATTCCAGGTCAGCCTGGGCTAGAGTGAGACCCTACCTTGAACCCCCTCCCCCAAAAAAGAAAGAAAGAAAGAAATTGATAGGTGGTGTACATCTTTAGTCCCAGCACTTGGGAGGCAGAGGTATCAGGATCTCTGTGAGTTTGAGGCCAGCCTGGAGCTACTGAGTTCCAGGTCAGTCTGGGCTAGAATGTGACCCTACCTTGAAAAACAAAGGCAAAACAAACAAAAGAAAGAAACTGAGGGGCTGGGGAAATGGCTTAGTGGTTAAGGTGTTTGCCTACAAAGCCAAAGGACCCATGTTCGATTCCCCAGGATCCACGTAAGCCAGATGCACAAGGGGTGCATGCATCTGGAGTGTGTTTGCAGTGACTGGAGGCCCTGGCATGCCCATTCTCTCTCTCCCCCTGCCTATTTTTTTTTCTCTCTCTGTCTCAAATAAATAAATAAATAAATACAATTTAAATTTTTTTTTTAAAAAAAGAAATAAACTGAGAGGGAGTTGGAAGCCAGACCGTGACTGGCTCTCCCTCGCTGGGGCTGGAGTGTGACAGGCCTCATCCTAGATCGCTAAGCAAAGTGGAGGCAGGCGCCATGGCGGCGGGTGGCTCGCAGGGTTGCCAGGGGCGATCTCCTGCGAGGATGTGATGAAGAGGACCCGGCTTGCATCCCAGCGTCATGTGGCCAGGAGGACAAGAGAAGATGTGCAGACGTCCCTGGCCGCAGCATTCAGTATGGACAGTGAGGGAGGCACCCCCAGGACTACAGGCGTGTGCAGATACAGGGGGGCCAATGGTAGAGCGGGTGGAGCAGCATGGCCAAGAGCCCAGCGGCTTGCTCTTGACCTTGAAGAATTCCACGTGTTGCACGCGCATGCCACGGAGTCAGAGGAAAAGTCATTCCTGAGCATGGCTGGAGCCCCTGGGAGAACTGGGGAAGGAAGTGAGCTGGGAGTGGAGCAGACAGGGCTTGGAGAGAAGATCCTGAGACTGGAGCCTGGCTGGGAAGGCCAGGAAAGTCACGTGCTCAGGTCTCCAGGAAAGCGGCCTCTACTGGGCTGTGTGGCCTCAGCCCTTGGCTGCGCAGCAAGAGAGACAGGTCCGTGGTCCTCTCACCCCAAACCACACGCAGCACTGTCGTGCCCTGTGTCTGTCCCTCTCTACCTCTCTATGGGTTTAAACACTCCGGGCGGTGGCGCTTTCGGGTCCCAGACCACAGGGCATCCTTCACCCCCGTGTGCCCCCTTGCCCACCCCTCCATCGCCTGACCCAGATCAGCAGGTCCAGCGCAGGGCCGTCCAGACACGTGAAGTTCTGCAGGAGTTCCCACTTGTCGCGCTGAAGGCTGCGGCTGGCACGCAGAGTGGACTGGCCTCCAGCGCCCAGAACACCCTGGTGCCCAGTGCCAGGTAAGCCAGGTAGGCGAGCAACAGAAGCCTGGTGTTCCGCACCCCGTAGCCCCGAGGCCTGCCTGTGGGCACTCGCAGTGGACACATGACGGACAAGCTCCAGAAAGTATCCTTTAATTGACTGAAGGAGGAGGGCCTCCACCAGTGCCAAGCCAGCTGATAGACTAGGAGAACCTGCATCACATATCAAACATTCAGAGATTTGAAAATCGTCGAGAACATCTGAGTCCACATCCGTGGACTGCTCGCTTACCCTTGTCACTCGTGATGATGAGGTGTCAGCTTTCTGTAACGTGCATGTATGCTGGTCCAGGTTTCTTGAGAAAGAGGCTGACAACTCCAGGACTTCTAAGAGTGGTGTTTTCTTTCCACCCAATGACAGAGGCGGTAGGACTCTTGCTTCTGTGTTGAATGCCACTCACATAGGTTCTTTAATTCCTTCTTGACTTGTTTTGAATAGGAATTGATTTGCTTACCTTCTATCAGAATAAAATTCCTAAGTACACATGACAGGTGCTGGCCAAGGAGGCCCTCTCTCTTCAGAAACCTGTGTTGAGCACATTTTCATCCCCCACCCCCCCCACCCACCCAAGGCAAAAAGAAAGTATTTTACTTCTTTAAATATGAGAAAGAAAGAGAGAGATAGAGAAGAGAAAGGGACAGATACAGGGAACGGGCACATCAGGTGCCCTAGCCCACATGAGCGCCCCCTTGTGCTTCGGGCTTGCGTGCATCCCGCTTGCGTCCGTCCCTGGAATTCGAACAGGAGGCCTTTGGCTTCAGACTCAAAGGCTCTAACCGCTAAGGTATTTCCCAGTACCCATGCCTCCCACAGCTTTTTTCCTTTTCCCTTTCTTTTTCCAGCCAGGCTTGAATTCTAGTACCGGTTGACCTGGAATTCAGAAGGTAGCCCCAGGGTGGCTGCAATGTCATGCTCATCCTCTTATCTCTGCTGCCAGTAAAGGTGCCTGCCATGACTTCAAGCTCCCTGTGTTTATGATACTCAACTGCTCTGATCATTGAAAATCAGAGATCAGATGAAAACGCTGCAAGATGGGTCCAAAGTTACAAACAGGCCTAAATGTTTGTCCTTCAACAGGGATACCCTAGAATGAAATATGTATATGACTTCCATTTGACCCAAAGACATTGCTATCATTTTCTGGCAAGTAAAGATATCATTCCAGTGTGATATACAAGAACCTGTTTGGAAAACTGAAGATGCTGGCTGCAGTGTCGTCTACAATGTCACCATAAAGCATAGTCATGCCTGCTCTTCTTCTTCCATGTCGCATGGACATTTCTCATGATTGTGAGGAGCAAGTAAAGCCACAACAAATTCTAACTGCATTCCCAGTGGACCCTGTGTTACGTACTTACCGTATTCTCCTTGATATCTGTGAATGTTACTCAATGAACGAGGGGTACGTCCACGATTTTCCAATACTTACCCTTCTGGTCCTTCATTCCACCTGCATCCATTGTTGGGTCACGATGGTTCTCAAGAGCCTGCGAATGTGTACACAGTCCCTCAGAAGACAAGTTTTGATCCTGACACTCCTAATTCTTTCTGGCCTGGCTTCAGCAATTTTGCCCTGGGCCTATAACGGCATAAAGAATGTCCATACTTGCACATGGGTTTTACGTTACTCATATTTTCTTCACCCTTTCGCACTTGGGAGACTCCTGTGTGTCTACTGCCTCAAACAGACATCAGTCCTCCTGCTAGAAAGGGGCTCAGGACTCATAGGTAGTGTCTCACTTCACCTGTAAGCTCTGCATGTCCCATGCGGATGTGACCTCTTAAGTCACATGTGTGTCAGGCACCTCCTTTCCCTAGCACACAGGGATTCCCTGTGTCTTTGTTGCATTTTTTGGACCTAAAACCTCCTGATTCTCTAACCTAGGGTGAGAGCGAAGCTCTCACCCTAGGTTATAGAATCTTCTCTCTTCAAAAAAAAGGCTCAGATTTATCCAATCCACAAAGATGAACCTGATGCTGACCCTTGGACTGACCCTGACCCTGACCCCTAACCCCTGTCCCTAACCCTAATCCTCACCCCTCTCCCTAACCCTAACCCCTAACACCTAACCATAACAACCCTAACCATAACCCCTAACCCCTAACCCCTAAACCCCAACCCCTAACCCTAACCCCTAAACCTTACCCTAACCCCTAAACCCTAAACCCTAACCCGTAAACCCTAAACACTAATCCTAAACCCTAACCCTAACCCCTAACTCTAACCCCTATCCCCTAAACCTTACCCTAACTGCTAAACCCTAAACCCTTATCCTAAACCCTAACCCCTAACCCCTAACCCTAACCCATACCGCTAACCCTACCCTGTAATCCAAGCCCTAACTCCAAACTTCTAACCCTAACCCAAAGCCCTAACTCCAACCCCAACAACCCCAACCCCAACACCCATTCCTAACCCAACCCTAACTGTAACTTTTACCCTGTGTAAAACCCCACCCTAACCCTTACACCCTTGCCGGTGAGTACTGACAAGTGCAGGCACATAGTAATTTATTGTGACTTCTTCATTACCATCCAGCACATTCTCTACATTTCCCTGGATTCTGGCATTTAAGAGAGACATGACATCTTGTTACATGAGCCTCTTAAGACCCACTCTCAAAGCCTTAACAAGTAATAGTTCTTGCAAACAATGTAAGCTTTGTTCCCTGGATATTATGTAATCCATATTACATATATATTTTAATTATGAATTAGCAGATAAAATAGAAATTAAGCCAGTGGTTTCAGAGCTGGTTTACTGGTTAAATTACTTGTCTTGAAAGCCAAAGGACACAGGTTTGGTTCCCCAGTACCCACTTAAAGCCGGAAGCACAAGGTGGTGCATGTGTTTGGGGTTATTTTGAGGGGCTGGAGGCTCTAGTAAGCCCATTCTCTATCTTCTATCTCTCTCTGCTTGCAAATGAATTGTTAAAAATGTTAGAAAAAAAAAGAATTAAGCTAAGTGTGGTGGCGCACACCTTTAATCACAGCATTTGAGAGGCAGAAAGGGAAAGAATTACCATGAGTTCAAGGCCACCCTGAGACTACATAGTGAATTCCAGGTCATCCTGGGCTAGAGTGATACCATACCTCAAAACACACACAGAATAAAGTAGTATATTTGGATATATAAATCAAGTTACAATATTGTTTGCATTGTCATTTTCTAGCTTATGTATGTTATAAAGATTTGATTGACCCTCAGGGAAAAACTGTAACTACTTTGAGATACCATCTCACTCCTGTCAGAATAGCTGTCATCAAGAAAACAAATGACAATAAATGTTGGCAAGAATGTGGAAAAATGGTAACACTTCCACACTATTGGTGGGAATGTAATCTGGTCCAGAAATTGTGGAAATCAGTGTGGAGGCTTTTGAGACAGCTAAAAATAGATTTGCCATATGATCCAGCTATAGCACTCTTAGACAAATATCCAGAGGACTCTTCTCACTTCCTGACAGATATTTGCTCAACCATGTTCATTGTTGCTCTATTCACAGCAGCTAGAAAATGGAACCTGTCTAGATGTCCCTCAACTGATGAGTGGATAATAAATATTTGGTACATTTGTACAATGGAGTTCTAGTCAGTGGTAAAGAAAAATGAAATTGTGAAATTAGCAGGGGAATGGATGGATTTGGAAAGGATCATACTTAGTGAGGTAACCCACGTGCTGCATGTTCTCTCTCATATGTGGATCCTAGCTACAAATTTTTGGACTTTTATATGAGTTGGAATAAAAAATAGTAGCAGAGGCCAGTCAGCTAGGATAGGGCTATAAGAGAGGGAGGAGAGGGGAGGACTTAAGGGGATGGTACTGTATATATGTAAATAGATGAACAGATTACTGGGTGGTACAATGGCATAAGTGAGGTCATGAGAAAGGTGGAGGAGGGTTAATCAAAATTTTAGATGTTGTGAATAAGCTATATGGAAATCTACTTTTTTGAATAACAACAGACCCAGAGTCATAGACTGTTAATAGAAAAAGTTCAGTGCCATGGATGGGATACCTTCCAGTGAGTTGTTGGACCATGGGGTCCCTGAGGCCCTCAAAACATTACAGGCCATTGACAACAGGTTTCCCATCTGAAACAGATGGTAAATCCCTATTGGTGAAGATTCCAAATGCCTGGGTTGCAAGGTCACTGAGAAATCAAGCTGGAGCTACGCTGAAGACCTCCTCCCTGTAGAACAGCCAACTGAAAGCTAGAAAAAGTTGCACTGCATGCAGCCCTCTGGGAGACAGAAGTCATCAGTGGTGAAAACAGTGGGCACTGTGGCAAGTTTGGCCAGGCAGGCCAAATGACCTCACAGGTGCAATAGTGGCATATGTGTTATGGGCAAAACCAACTGGTAATTGTACTGGAGGCCCACTCCACAGGACAGAATACATGCCTGGTACTGAAATCTAATCAAAAGCCTATGGTAGGGGAGGTGGAGGTCATGAGCCCAAGGAGTATAATGCCTGCTCTTGGCTGGCTAAATGAATATACTGTGCTCACCAAACTGCCCTGTAAGCACTTTACTTAATGTTCATACCCATATATTAATGCTACTTTCACTTTGGGTTAGAGAAACTTCCCTTTTCAGATGGTGGTGACCACTGGGATGATCCTGACAAGAGTATTTAGCACTGAAATATCTCTACCATATCTTCCAAGGCTCAGGGATCATTGACTAAGAGGTGGTAGAAATAACGTCAGAACCAAAGGAAGGGTAGGACTGCTTACAATGCACTGGTTCAGACACAAACTAGCCTCAATATCCATGACCTCACAATGCCTGGCAATACCTTCACAAGATCCTTATAATAGGAGGAAAAGATGATAACATCAAAATAAAAGAAAGACCAATGGAGAGAGGGAGGGGATATGATGGAGAGTGGATTTGTGAAGGGGAAAGTAGGGGAGGGAGAGGAGGGAATCATCACGGCTTATTGCCTGTAATTATGGAAGTTGTCAATAAAAACTTTTAAGGAGGGGGGGGTCAACTGGGATTATGAGATGGCTCAGTAGATAACATTCTTGCCTGCAAAGCCTAATAACCTAGGCTCCATTCCCTAGTATCCACATAAGCCAGATGCACAAAGAGGCACATGCATCCTGAGTTTGTATGCAGTACCTGGAGGCCCTGGCATGCCAATTTTCAATGTCTCTCTCTCTCTCTCTCTATCCCCCTCCTTTGCGCTCTGCTTGCAAATAAACAAATAAAAGTCATTTTTAGAAGGGTCCATGTTTGTACTATCACAGTCACTCAGGAAGAGTCATAAACTGACACAAATGCTTATCTCTAGGGGACAATAGGGAAGATAGGATGGATAGGCACAGAGTGAGAGAGGGGAGCTACATCTTTGTAGCTCTCTTCAATGTTTGAATCATGTGAGTTCTTAGAAATTTTAAAAAAAATGTGGCTGATGTTGCAGGGCATGGTGGCACACACCTTTAGTCCCAGCACTTGGGAGGCAGAGGTAGGATGTAAGCCTGGGCTACAGAGTGAGACTCTACCACAAAAAAATAAAAAGTGGATGATTCTTGGGTTATAACTCTATGTAGAACACTTGATTAGACCATATGAAGTAAGGTTGGATATATCAAGTCATGGAATAGGAGCTTAGCAATTCACTACAAAATGGTTTGTTTTCTTTTCAAGTTTATGTGTTATATTAATACCATGGTTTTACAAATACATTCAGGTCATCTAATAGCATCTCAGTGACTCCTAACAAGAAGCCAACAAGCCAGGCTCTTGGTTTATATTTTCAACTACAAGAACCTGGAAATTCTAAATTTCCTTAATTCCCTCTCATTTTTGATAGTGATTATTTCACTTATTTATTCTCAAACCGCCCACATTCCGTATCCAATCATTACCATTACATAGTGACGCTTCCTCCTAGTTTCACTGAAAAGGAAACAAAAATATAAGAAAAATTCCACCATGTTCCACATCTCCACTGGGAATTTCAATTGGCTACACACACAAAGGGGAGGGAGGGAAGTACAATAAAAGAGCAAAAGTCTCCACAGCTGTACATAGTAAGTTCCAGGTCAGTTTGAGCTAAAGTGACACTCTGCCTTGAAACAAAACAAGAAAGAAAGAAAGCAGGCAGGCAAGAAAGGAGGCAAGCAAACTACAGATGCATGTACCACTTTGTGCATTGGGCTTTACATGGGTACTAGGGAATCAAACCTCACTTATTAGGCTTTGCTGGCCAAGCATCTTAACTGCTGATCTATCTGTCCATTCCCAAGACCCGGTCCAACTGATAAGACTGAAGATGCAAATGTTCAGAAAAGGGAAACCTTTTGCCTTGACTTGTCCCCTGAGACGGGGCACATGAACACTTTCTTATATATTTTTTTGTTTATTCTTATTTATTTATTATTTGGGAGCAACAGACAGAGAAACAGAGAGAGAGAGAGAGAGAGAGAGACAGAGAGAGACAGAGAGAGACAGAGAGAAGGAGAGAGGAGAAAGAATGGGCACGCCAGGGCCTTCAGCCACTGCAAAAGAACTCCAGATTACATGCGCCACCTTGTGCATCTGGCTTACATGTGGGGAATAGAGCCTCAAATCGGGGTCCTTAGGATTCACAGGAAAGTGCTTAACCAAAGTCCAACTAGGTGAACCAACCAGTTTACTGGATTAACTTACAGAGCACAAGTGGGGTGTTATGTACAAGAGTGTGCCAAGACAGCTGCATTATTGCAAGGTTCATACCATCAGGGCAGGAAGGAGTAAAGGGATTATTGCTTGGTCTATTGATCCAAAGTATAAACAAATGCAGTCTGCTTCTGGCTTCAAACTCCACTGAGAATATTTATGATCTGAGTTCTGGTATTTCCATTTCCAGGGCTCTGAGGTGTGACTTGAGCAATACCATCAGATACAGAACAAAGTTTCTCAATCAATGAATACTAAATTGTTTTTTAAAAAATAATGCAAGACATGTAATACATGCAACTATTTGGAATAAAAAGAGTAGAGTCTAGTAATTGTGTCTGGAAAGGTGAGACCTCAGAATCACAATCTCTTTTGTTTGGCAGACACATTGTTGAGTTTATGGAGATCCAAATGTGGGCATTGAGCAGAGACTTCAGAATCATGATAACATTCTTTAGCAAAAATATTAATAAATTTATGGAGGTCCAAATGTCAGCATAGAGTTGAGAACATTTTGTTTAATGGCTCTTTATAATAATATAGGAGAAACTCAATTTGGAGGAGCTGAAGTTACAGAAGAAACAAGATTAAATGACATGGTCAGAATCTGGCACCAATGGAAAAATATGAGCACTGAGATCATCCCAAACAGGTATAGTGAAATCTTGCACCTTTTAGAAGGAAGATGGGTAGAATATAACTGTAATCTTCCCCTACATATATATTATATGATTTTTTTCTCAGAATAATCTGAAAAACAGGCTAAATTCAGTATGTGAGCTGGCAGAAAAGAGAGTCCCACGAAAAGCACTGCAAGTAAAATGAGGTCCCAGACACACTGGAGGCCTGGTGTTTTGAGGGATGAGAAAGGTAACTGTACCCTCCACAACCTCCTAGATCTCAGAGAAGTGTTAGGGGTACCATTAGCTTTCCTACAAAGCATGAGGAAGGAGAATTATTTTAAAAATATTTAATTATACAGAAATAAGCTGGCCTTTATTGATATCTCATTACAGAAAGATTTAAAAGGTAATCTAAGAAAACTTACAAAAGAGAAAACAAAATACAGCCAAGGAATATAAAAAATATCACAGGTCAAAAGAAGGCTGCTAAGTTTTCTCCACTTCTCTTTCCAATGTGCATATTTTGACAGGTTTCATGTTTTAGAAAACTATGAAAATATAGAAAAATACAAAGAACTCTCAGACATGCATTTTCCAGATTTCACAAATATTTATGCTAGACCATGGCTTTTACAAAAACTGTCTGCTTAATTTTCCTTTTTACTTTTCTAATCTTTCCATTTTGCTACTTACTTAGAGGTAAATATGCATGTAAAATATATCTATATAGAGTGAAATACCTTAAATCTATATATCAAATGTGTGTTCATATTTTATATATATATATATATATATATATATATATATATATATATATATATATATAAATCACATATACAGTATATGTCCCTATAAGATATTTCTTAACCCTTCATCCAACTAAATTGTAGTGTATATTTCCTATAAACAGGAAATACCTGTATGGAATCATAGTACAATGATCAGTCTAAAAACTTAATCGCTATATGACACCATCTTTTACCTTGGTGATTAACTTACTCTGTGAAGGGTGGTACTAATTACTTTAGGCTTTTCATGTCTTTGTTACAACATCAAGTTCAGAGAATAGTGTAAATGGGGATATAGCCATGTTCAATGCATGTTGATCTTGAAAGTAGGTGATGTGGAGTATGCCATGTTTGCTGATCTCCTCTAATATACAACCTCAAGTAGACCTCCTGATTTTCTATATTATGTCATGTATGGAAAATACAAAGTCGTAAAATGCATTCAGTTGTCTTATCTCCTTAGTCACTGTTCTTCATTTTTCATATTTTTGAATTCTACTGGCCATTTATTTTGTATAATGTCTAGTTGAACTTATTATATATCATCTTTTTCTCATTTATTTTTATTTTTATTTATTTACTTGATAGGGAAAGAGGCAGGGAGAGAGAGAGAGATAGAGAGAGAATGGGCATGCTAGGGCATCGAGCCTCTGCAGATGAACTCCAGACACATGTGCCACCTTGTGCATCCGGCTTATGTGGTTCCTGGGGAACTGAACCTAGGTCCTTTGGTTTTGCAGGCAAGAGCCTTAATCAGTAAGCCATATCTCCAGCCCTATATATCATCTTTCCATTAAGTTTCAAATCATCACTGTTCTCATGAATATCATTAAAGTGATAGTGAGTATTCTAAGTGCCTCATATCAAGGGGCCCTCTGTCTGCCATTTTGCTACACGCTAGGATGTTCTTTACCACTGTGTCATTGGTATGTGTTTACAGGATGCTGAGATCAGACTATGAACTACGCTGTTACTCCTCAGATTTTAAGTTCCAGAATTCGCCTTGATTTTCTCTAGCATGGTCATTATGGCATTGGCCAAATGGTAATTGATTATTTATTTATTTGTGTGTGTTTGAGAGATACATAGGGGAGAGAGAGAGAGGGAGGCAGAGAATGGTCATGCCAGGGCCATTGGCTGCTGTAAATGATGCATGCATTACTTTGTGTGTCTAGTTTTTATATAGTTACTGGCAAAACAAACCTGTGCAGCAGGATTTGAAAGCAAGTGCCTTTAACAACAGAGCCATCTCCCCAGCCCCAAATGGTGTTTTATTTTTTCTTTGCAGCATTATTCAACATCCATTGGTTGGCTTTGTGATTCAGTGAAGCTTGACACCTAAGATTGTTATATGTTTGTACCTTTATTTAATTTAATAAATAACTTACTTCTATGACAGGACTCTAATGATATAATTGACCCTACACCCTACACCCCTGACCCTAAACCCTAACCCTAAAACCCTAACTCTTGGTATTAGCTAACGTAAACCCTATCTAAAACTCAGTCCTAAGCTTTACACCTTTATGGGTGTGTACTTACAAGCACAGGCTCAGATGAATTTGTGGCTGGGATCTAGTCCACTGCAGAGACTTCTTCATTACCATCCAGCATATTCTTCACAGTTCCATGGATCCTGGCATTTAAAAGAGACATGATATCTTGTTACATGTGCCTCTTAAAAACCTCAAAGGTTGCCAGGCGTGGTGGCACATGCCTTTAATCCCAGCACTTGGGAGGCAGAGGTAGGATGATTGCTGTGAGTTCGAGGCCACCCTGAGACTACATAGTGAATTCCAGGTCAGCCTGGGCTACAGTGAGAGCCCTGCCTTGAAAAACAGAAAACAAAACAAAACAAAACAAAACAAAAAAACCCTCAAAGGCTTAACAAATCCTCATTCTTGAAAACAATGTAAGCTTTGCTTGCTGGTTATAAATAAACCGTGTGGCATCTATAAGTGATAAAAATGAATTAACAGAAAAAATGCGAACTACACTGGGGGCTGGAGAGATGGCTTAGTGGTTAAGGCACTTGGCTCCAAAGCCAAAGGGCACAGGTTTGACTATCCACTACCCACTTAAAGGCAGAAGCAAAAGGTGGTGCATATGTCTCGAGTACTTTTGCACTGGCTGGAGGCACCGGCAAACCCATTCTCTGTCTCTATGTCTGTCTGTTTTCTCTCTCTCTCTCTCTCTCTCTCCTCTTGCAAATTATGAAGAAAATTATCCTTTTTTTTTTTTTTTTTTGGTTTTTCGAGGTAGGGTCTTACTCTAGCCCAGGCTGACCTGGAATTCACTATGGAGTCTCAGGGTGGCCTCGAACTCATGGTGATCCTCCTACCTCTGCCTCCCGAGTGCTGGGATTAAAGGCGTGCGCCACCACGCCCGGCATAAGAAAATTATTCTTAAAAATAATTAAGCCAAGCATATTGGCACACACCTTTAATCACACATCTGGGAGGCAGGAGGAGAATCAACACAAGTTTGAGGTCACTCTTAGACTGTATAGTAAATTCCAGGTCCACCTGGGCTACAGTAATACCCTACCTCAAAAAGCTGATTAGGGCCAGGCATGGTGGCACATGCCTTTAATCCCAGTACTAGGGAGGCAGAGGGAGTTTGAGGCCACCCTGAGACTGCACAGGGAATTCCAGGTCAGCCTGGATTAAAGTGAGACCCTACCTCAAAAAAATTAGTATATTCAGATATATAAATCAAGTTACAATATTATATGCATTGTCATTTGCTAGCTTGTGTCTATTATAAAGGATTAAATGACCATCAGGGAAATGCAAATTAAAACTTTTTTCAGATTACACATCACTCCTGTCAGACTAAATGCTGGTGAGGATGTGGAAAAAAAGTCTTTCTCCACTGTTGGTGGGAATGTTATCTGGTACAGCCATTGTAGAAATCAGTGTGAAGGTTTCTGAGACAGCTAAAAATGGATTTACCAGGGCTAGAGAGATGGCTTAGCATTTAAGGAGTTTACCTGCAAAGTCAAAGGACCCAAGTTTGATTTCCCAGGTCCCATGTAAGCTACAGGCACAAGGGGGAGCCTGCATCTGGGGTTCGTTTGCAGTGGCTAGAGGCACTGGAGCACCAATTCTCTTTCTCCCTCTTTCTTTCTCTTCCAAATAAGTAAATAAAATATATTTTAAAAAGTAGAATTACCATATGACCCAGATATACTACTCCTAGACATGTATCCTGAGGACTCCTGTTACCTTAGAGATACTTGCTCAACCATGTTTATTGCTGCTCTATTCACAAAAGCTAGGAAATGAAACCAGCATAGATGTCCTTCAAGGAATGATTGGTTAATGAAGATGTGTTATATTTATGTAGTGTAATTATAGTCAGTGTATAATGGAAAATGAAATTATGAAATTTGCAGGGAAATGGATGGAACTGGAAAGGATTATACTAAGTGAGGTAACCCAGGCCCAGAAAGCCAAGCACTGCATGATCCCTCTCATATTTGGATCCTAGCTAGAAATGTTTGGACTTTTATGTGAGTTGGAGTAAAAATTAGTAGCAGAGGTCAGTAAGGTAGAAAAGGGCGATAAGAGAGGGAGGAGAGGGGAGGATTTGGGGAATGGTACTGTATATATGAAATTAGATGAACAGATTACTGGGGGTGCAATGGCCTAAGTAAGGTCATGGGAAGGGTGGGGGGAGGGTTAATCAAAATTCAAGATGTTGTGAATAAGCAACATGGAAGCCTATTCTTTCGGATAACAGCACCCCCAGAAGCCATAGACTGTTACTAGAAAAATTTCAATGCCAGGGGTGGGATACCTTCCAGTGAGTTGTTGGACAGTGAGGTCCTTGAGGCCCCCAAAACATTATAGGCCACTGACAATGCTGTTGGTTTCCCATCGGAAATAAATGGTAAGACCCTATTTCTGAAGACTCCACATGCCAGGGCGGCAAGGTCACTGAGAAATCAAGCAGGAGCTGAGCTGAACACCTCCTCCCTATAGAACAGCTGACAGAAAGCTGGAAAAAGCTGTACCGCATGCAGCACTATGGGAAACAGAAGTCATCAGTAGTGAAAACACTGGGCACTGCGTCAAGTTTGGCCAGGCAGGCCAAATGACTGCACAGGTGCATGAGGGGCATGTTTGTTATGGGCAAAACCAACTGCTCTACAATTGGACTAGAGGCCTGCTCTACATGCCTGATACTGAAAACCTAATCAAAAGCCTATGGTGGGTGAGGTTATGAGTCCAAGGAGTGTAATGCCTGCTCCTGCCTGACTAAATGCATATACTATGCTCAACAAACTGTCCTGTAAGCACTTTACTTCGTGTTAATACCCATATATTAATGCTACTTTCACTTTGGGTTAGAGAAACTTCCCTTTTCAGATGGTGGTGACCACTGGGATGACCAAATAGGCACCATAGCACTGAGTAAATGCAAGAGTATTTAGCATATCTCTACCATATCTTCCAAGGTTCAGGGTCCACTGAGGAAGAGGTGGCAGAAATAATGTCAGAGCCAAGTCCCATCACTCATGGGGCCTGGTGTATGATGGCTGTAAAGCATGCGACTATTGCTTGTATGGGTTGCCCCTAAGGGACCTTGCAGACAGAACAGGCAATGTTCATGGCTTTGATATCATGCTGTCACCAATCTATACTGCATACAGATATGTGGAATGTATTTGCAAAGCTCCAAGATACAGAGAGGATTTCACACTGACCAGATCATCATATCCAGCACGATGCGGAACAAGAAACATATGGCTGATGCCCAGAGCGGGGGCAGATTCAAGTACCCCAGAGGATAGAAAATTCACATTTCAAAGAAGTGAGGATTTGCCAAGATGAATGAAGACACACTAGAAGACACGGTGGCTGAGAAGCAGCGCATGCTCACAGCTGTGAGTTCAAGCTCCCCAATCCAGGGCCCTGGACTCCCAAGGGCTTCCACTGTGCTGACACCTTTCATCATGATCAATAAATACATCTACAGTCAGGCATGGTGGCACACACCTTTAATCCCAACACTTGGGAGGCAGACATAGGAGGATCACTGTGAGTTTCAGGCTATGCTGAGACTACATAGTAAATTCAAGGTCAGCCTGGGCTAGAGCTTTGAAACCCTACCTTGAAAAAACAGAATAAAAGGCCAGGTGTGGTGGCATACACCTTTAATCCCAGCACTTGGGAGGCAGAGATAAGAGGATTTCCATGAGTTTGAGGCCACCCTAAGAGTACATAGTGAATTCCATGTCAGCCTGGGCTAGAGTGAGACCCTACTTCGAAAAACAAAAACAACAACAATAATAATAATAAACACATCTATAAGCTATCCTAAATAAACATTTAGTTAAATAGATAAAGAGAGTCAACTAATGGTCTAAATTCATACCACTAGCCAGACATAGTTGTATGTTCAAAGCCAGCCTAGGCCACATAGCAAAATCCCGCCTCAAGTAATAACAGAATAAATAAATACCACTAGTAACTAAGTCATCATTTACATGGTCCTATCTGCCATGTAACCCAGTTTTTTCCAGTTGGGTGTGTAATGTGGTAGTGAAGCACTTGCTCAGGAAATATAAGGCTCTCGGCTCAGTGCATAACACTACAAATTTTAAACAAACCTATTATGTATAAAATTTGCAAAAATAAGAATAAAGAGTAAATATTTAAAAGCAGTTGATACTTATTAAGGTTTTTAAAATTTTTTTTTGTATACTTTCCTTTATTTGAGCGAGACAGACAGACAGAGAAAGAGGCAGAGAGAGAGAGAGAATGGACACTCCAGGGCCTCCAGCCACTGCAAACGAACTCCAGATGCATGTACCATCACCTTGTACATCTGGCTTACACGGATCTGGGAGAATTCAACCTGAGTCCTTTGCTTTTGCAGGCAAGCACCTTAACCACTAAGCCATCCCTACAGCCCCTTTCTTTCTTTTTTTTTTATTTTCGACATAGGATCTCACTCAAGGCTGACCTGGAACTCACTCTGTAGTCCCAGGCTGGCCTCAAATTCAGAACAATCCTCCTACCTCTACCTCCAGAGTGCTACGATTAAAGGCGTGTGCCACCATGCCTGACATTTATCAAGTTTTAATTCTTTTATCCTCACTTGTAGTGCTGGCCAAAAAAGGAGGAGGAGGAGGAGAAGAAGAAGACAGACAGACAGAAAGAAAGAAAGAGAAAGAAAGAAAGAAAGAAAGAATATGAATATATTGCCAGGTGTGGTGGCGCATGCCTTTAATACCAGCACTCAGGAGGCACAGATAGAAGGATTGCCATGAGTTCAAGGCTACTTTGAGACTACATAGTAAATTCCAGGTCAACCTGGGCTAACCCTACCTCAAAAGCTATATGTTTAATTTTCTGTCTGAATGATCACAGGCACCTGCCAAAAGCAGTTACTAACAATTGGAACATTATTAAATGGCCAGGATATGATACAGCAAAGACGTGAGTGGCTCACATTTCAAAACAGGATTTCCCACTGCAACAGACACATAGCAAACATTTAGCAACACTGAAAGTAGCCAGCAGAAGGACTCATATAAGCAATTAAGATATTTCACCAGTATGCTGTATATATTACATAGATGACTGCTACTTTTTTTTCAATATAAAGTGCAGTTACATACAAACATACCATATAGGTTTTAGTAGGGGTAAAAAATAAAAATAAAGAAAGAAAACTCCTATGCCCTATTAGAAACTTCAAAAGAGGGATATCCAGGTGTGGTGGCAGAGGTAGGAGGATTGACATGAGTTCAAGATCAGCATGTGACTATAAAGTGAGATCCAAGTCAGCCAGGACTACAGTGAGAACCTACCTCGAAAGAAACTAAATGAGGGAATAAATTACCATTCAGTGTCTTTTAGCATAATACCCTTAATAGTGTTTAGCATAGTAGCCAAAATAGCCTGTATTAAATTTACAGACTTCTTTTAGTTGTTGCTCTTTTTTTTAAGAGAGAGAGAGAGAGAGAGAGAGAGCAAGAAACAGACAGACAGAATTGGCCCCCAAGGGTCTCCAGCCACTGTAAAAAAAACTCCAGACATGTGTGGTACCTTGTGCACATGTATGACCTTGTGCATCTGACTTATGTCAGTTCTGGAGAGTCAAACATGGGCCCTTAGGTTTCACAGGCAAGGGCCTTAAGCACTGAGCCATCCTCAAGCCCTACTAGCTATGCTTTGAAACCTGAGGTATCCTAAGAGATGTAAAACAAAACAAAACAAAATCCCTCAAGTTCATCTTCACTCACAACAGGAGAAAATGCAGATAACACCAGGAAAGCCAGTGGTTTTAGAAAGTGTCTGGAAAGATATCAAGGCTTACAGGATCAAGTCCCTCAGGGAAATCTCTGATGCTCTGCACAGCCAGAAGGGAGGTGCTGCAAACACATGGCTTCCATCCCAAGCAGACAGCAACATGGAGTTCCTCAGTGTAGTTCTCTAATGTTAACTCTTCCTGCTATGGAAAGCTAATTCACATCCAGAATACCTAAGGGGGCCAGGATGTGCTGGTACATGTTTTCATCCCAGCAACAAGGGGCAGGGGGGGCACAGGGAAGAGTATTACTTTGAGTTTGAGGCCAGTCTGGGTCTACAGAATGACGGCCACGTCAGCCTCGTGTAGATAAGACCCTAACTCGAAAAACAGTAACAAAAGCAACAAAAAGAATAACTAAGGGATGAGGCAAGACATGGAGGGAAAATAATATTAAAATGTACCCCTGCCCCATCTAACACTGGTTGGAAAATTAGGAAAATTCATCTCAGTGATGTTTTGTGTCAAAAGAAAAAAAAACATTTCAAGACTACTGAGGCAGTTTAATATGAATGTGCCCCCAAAAGCAAAAAAGCAGGAATGTCCTCAAGCCTGACCTAGCACTCCCCATGTTGGTACATTCAGAAAAGTCTTATGCTTTTTTAAAAATTTGTATTTATTCTTTTCATTTATTTATTTGAGAGTGACACACAGAGAGAAAAAGAGGCAGAGAGAGGGAGAGAGAGAAAGCAAAACTGAGAGTGCGTACCGGGTCCTCCACTCAATACAAACAAACTCCAGATGCATGCACCACCTTGTCCATCCATCTGCCTAACGTGAGTACTGGGGAATCGAGCCTTGAACTGGGGTCCTTAGGCTTCACCAGCAACTGCTTAACCACTAAGCCATCTCTCCAGCCCCTAGAGAAGTCTTCCTCTTATCTCTTGCCTAAAAAAGTGCTCTAGATCTGTTTTTCTATAAACAACCTGTGCCCTTCCCTACACCCCTTTCCTAGAACTACCTTCTCCCAGGCCAGTGACCCTCCCCCTCCTTTTACCAGACAGTGTCAATAGCTCCATTAACATTTCCATAGACCTGCCTATCACTGCCTAGCTCTGCTCAATTAACTTTGACAGGCCCACTAAGAAAAGACATTCTCCACTGGCATCAGATTATATCTGGAGGAAAAACCCCTTCCTACCAGATTCTTTTTTCTCTAGGTAGAGTCTAGCTCTAGGCCAGGCTGACCTGGAACTCAGTATTCACTATGCAGTCTCAGGTTGGCATTTAACTCACAATGATCCCCCTACCTCTGCCTCCCAAGTCCTTGGATTAAAGACATGCACCACCATTCCTGACCCTACAGCATTTTTCAACATCTTTGAGATCTACATATAGCAAACTCACTTTAATTTTAAAAAAATATTGGGCTCAAGAGAGGGCTTAGCAGTTAAAGCACTTGCCTGTGAAGCCTAAGGACTCAGATTCATTTCCCCAGTACCCACATAAAGCCAGATGTACATGGTGACACTTGCATCCGGGATTTGTTTGCAGTGGCTGGAATCCCTGGCACACTCATTGCCTATTTCCTCATTTTCTTCCTCTCTCAAATAAATACAGAAAAATAAAATAGTTAAAAAATTTTAGAGCCAGACATGGTGGTGCATGCCTTTAATCCTAGCACTCGGGAGGCAAAGGTAGGAGGATAACCAGGAGTTCAAGGAAACCCTGAGACTACACGGTGAATTCCAGGTTCACCTGAGCTAGAGTGAAACCCTACCTCAAAAAAAAAAAAATTAAATGTTAACCACCTTTGCTTCAGTTATGTTTCCTTATATGTAAGTCTGTCCAGTATCCTTATAAATAACCCGATGGTTTCATTATACAATCTTGTTATAAGGAAATGAGTAGCTCACCTCCCTGAAACAATGTAACTCCAAAAGTCCCAGTCACTGATGAAACTGTTCCTGAAGAATTTGGGTGCACTTCTGTCCTGAGGCCCACACCTGACTCTCCTCAACCGTCTGTCCTTTCTTCTACTCAGACTCAATAACTGTACTTCCGGCTCAGCCTGAAATTCTTTTCAGCTGTGTTAAGTACCCCGGCTGCACCTGGCTGGAAGGCCTCTAGATAACAAAGCTCGGAACACTGAGATGTGTTCCCACTGCTGGTGACACTTTCAATATTTAAGTAATGGCAAAGGTTTTGCCTGATACAGCTTTAAAGTCACATTTTGACCTTAGTCACTGGATAGGTTTCTAAGACTGAGCAATTTAGTTTATAGTTCTGGAATAGATCTGGGAAGGGGTAAATTAAGCTATTAACCCTAACCTGGGCATGGTGACAATATCAGAATCCAAGCAGACCTATTAGAAAATTCTTAAGTAGCCCAAAAAATCCTGTTTCATAATATCCATGAGTGGGAGACAATTTCCTCCATCCTCAAGTTTCATTCACTTCCACCATTCAGCACCATTTGACATTTTTAAATCTTGTTTAAAAAGTCCCTAGGGTTTTTCCTTACACTTGGTGCCTTACATGTAAAGATGGGGCCTTCTCTGCCCTTTAGCAGCCTTACTATTCAATGCATAGGTACTATTTTCTTTTTTTTAATTTTTTTTGTTATTTTTATTTATTTTTTGAGAGCAACAGACAGAGAGAATGAGGCAGATAGAGAGAGGGAGAGAGAATAGGCACACCAGGGCCTCCAGCCACTGCAAACGAACTCCAGACGCATGAGCCCCCTTGTGCATCTGGCTAACGTGGGTCCTGGGGAGTCGAGCCTCTAACCGGGGTCCTTAGGCTTCACAGGCAAGCACTTAACCGCTAAGCCTTCTCTCCAGCCCTGCATAGGTACTATTTTCTAACCAACTGAAATATTGTTTCCTGTATTTTATGCCTTCAGTATTCGGAGTAAGACATTATAGTAAAGCAAAAGCATCATTTCCTTTTCTAAAGAACCTCCACATTCTCAAGTTACAGAATTAACTCTAAAGAGAGAAGGTAAAACTCACCGACCAGCTGGGGTGGCTTGAAGACCCGGTGAGCGATGCTGACCAGCAGTCTGCATTTCCAATACTTGTCTACAGGAAGGCAAACCTGCTGTGTAAGGGGTCTGGTCCCACATACATGTGTCTGGAGCCAGTTCGCCATGGCCAGGCCCTGCAGCCCCTTTCTGCAGTCTGTAAGACCTGTGTGAAACTTTTGGACCCACCCTCATGCTGTGGCACCGGTGCTGGTCTCCTGTCTGGATCTGCTGGCAGCAGTTGGAAACACCTGTGTGAGGCACATCCAGGAAGTCCAGCCCCACCACTGCTGAACCCAGTTGATTGGCCACCCTGGCAGGGGCGGAGCCTTATGTCTGCCACACCCATCCACCTGTGCTGCACTCCTCAGCACTTATTAAGCACAAGGGAACTGTTTCTGTCCCTTCTAACCTGTAGCCACCATGGTGAGTGGATCACGTTTGGGGAGTGTGAAGAGGAGCTGGAAAGGCACTGGGCACCTCTACATTGGGAGGACAGTGGCTCTCCATTCATCATGTTGAGAGGGCAGCAGCTCACACCGTGCATCAGGAGAGTTGGAGTAGATGAGGCCCAAGTATGTTGAGAATTTCCAGGGCCTGGATAAAGGGTCTGCATGGATGAAGTTTTCATCTCAGCTCAAGCCGGATTTCTCAGTGGCCTGCGTCTTCAGCAGCAATACCCACTGTCGGTTATCTCCCCTGATGACTTCTCTCTCTCTCCCATAGAGCTGCATGCAGCATAGCTTTTTTCCAGCTTTCTGTCAGCTGGTCTACAGGGAGGTTTTCAGCTCAGCTCCAGCAAGATTGCTCAGTGACCTTGTAGCCCAAGCATGTGGAGTGTTTAGCAATAGGGTCTTACCATCTATTCCTGGTAGGAAACCAAGCACCTTGGTAATGGCCTGTAATGTCCTGGGGGCATCAGGGACCTCCCTGGCCAACAACTCACTGGAAGGTATCCCATCACTGGCCTGAAATTTTTCTAGATATAATCTATGGCTTCTGGGTATACCATTGTCCAATGAAGTAGGTTTCCATATGGCTTATTCATATCCTCTTATATTTTGATTAACCCTCCCCTCACCCTTCCTTTACAATCTCTTCCCCTAACCTTACTTAGGACTTTCAATCCCCAGTAATTCTTCTACTTACATATGTACAATACCATCACCTTGAGTCCTCCCCTCTCCTCCCTTCCCTTTCTAGCTTTATGGCCTCTGCTACTGAGTTTTATTCCAACTCACATACAAGTCCAAACATTTGTAGCTAGGATCCACATATGAGAGAGAATATACAGCACTTTGCTCTCTGGGTCTGAGTT
>CM070778.1:35416957-35456274 GCA_036346955.1 Dipus sagitta | reverse complement strand
TTCTAGATTTGAGCCAGTTTATAGATCCAGGCCTTTGAATGAAGGGATTTCCAGGTCCCCTCGAAGAAGGACCCTCCCACAACATCCAAAAGTTTCAATATTAAGCTTAGTCCTATCCTTCCTCAGAGGGACCTATGGCCTTTTGCCAGGGTAACTGTATACTGGGGAAAATGAAATAATCAGACATTTTGAAGCCTACTGGACACTGGCTATGAATTGACATTGATCCCAGGAGACTCCAAACTATACTGTCATCCTCCAGTTAAAGTAAGTCCTTATGGAGGGCAGTTAATCCTTCTTTTTCAAAGAAGCCAGCAATGACCTTCCCTGCAGGAGGTGCTGAACAAGACTATGCTGGTGCCCACCTATCTTCACTTCTAGGCCTATAGGAAGTTATAAGGTGAAGTAGGCCCCTAAAGATTAGACAGAGAGTATTGACTCATGAGGAGGTGATATACACCCCACTCCTGGTACCAATTTTACTGTTGCAGTTAGCTTCACATTACTGGCAGAAACACCTGACCAAGAGCAGGTTGTGTTAGGAAAGGGTTTAAATTGGCTTACAGATTTGAGGGGAAACTACATGGTGGCAAGGGAAAACGTGGCATGAGCAAAGGGTAGATATCACCTCCTCACCACTATCAGGTGGACAACAGCATCAGAACAGGGTGCCAAACACTGGGGAAGCTAACTATATCCTCCATAATCCACTCCCAGTAATACATCACCTCCAGAATTTTCCCATTCCCAAAACCAGCCGGGGACCTAGCATTCAGAACACATAAGTTTATGTGACACACTTGAGTCAAACCATCACACATCAAATATTGACCTCTGGCTTTCACATACATGCACACACATACACATACATGTGCCCACACACATATGAATACACATACGCACGTGCATGCAAACACCACACACAGAAACACTCCCAAACTTCTTTTCTTCTTCACAGCATATTCTTGGACCTCAGTCAATAAGCAATAACAAAGATACCAACAAAGAACCATGGCAACTGAGAGGGGTCTGCAAAAGCCACAGCCAGATGCTATCTGAGAGGATAAGCAACACCTCCACAGAAATGATGGTGTGGACCTGGGCCTGCAGGTATCAGGTGAGTGTGTTCCTTTCTCTGTGACTTTTCTTCCAAAATGGTGCCTCTTTTTTAATAGATGAGAATACTGAAGCCCAGGCAGGTTAATTCCCTGAGGTAAGATTATGAAATTAAGAAATCATGACTCTGGGCTGGGATGTGGCTCAGTGAGGAAACTACTTGCTTCACAAGTATTAGGACCTGAGCTCAGGTTCAAGAACCTAAATTTAAAAGAGCAGGGTCTTGTGTCATGTGCCTATCATCACCAGTACAGGGGAGGCAAAGACAGTGAATAACTGAGGCTCATTGTACAGTGATTGAGGAAGACCTTTGACTTTGACTCTAGCTTACACATGCATGCCGGCACCTGTACATGCACAAAAGCACACACACATGCATCTGCACATAGGAACATGCACACATACCATTACTGATAATTTTTAAAGTGCTTTTTCTATTTTATTATTTATTTGTGTAAACTTATATATGTGTGTGTGTATGTATGATACAATGTGTATGATGCATTCCACTATGCACATGTGGAGATCAGAGGACAACTTCAAGGCATTTCTCCTCTCTTTCTATCTCACCTTCATTCTAGATAAGGTCTCAAAACAATATTTCTCATGGTTATTTCTCCTCTCCTTCCACCTCTCCTACTGAGACAAGGTCTCTGGCTGCTGCTGCGCGCATGCTTCTGGGTTCTCTTGGTGCTGCCTTCCAATGCTGCAGGCAGGTTGGGGTTCTCATCATGCTTCACATGTTTCCTGCTTTATGTGAGCTCTGTGCAGGATCCAACTTAGGCTGGCAAGCTTGCAAGCAAACGTTTTCAACCACTGAGCCACTTCCCTAGCCTTGAGTAAACTACTGTTTCTGAGTGTAATGAAATTTCTCCACGATTCTGTCATTCTTCCCTTCTTATTCCTCATATTTGTTGACTATCTGCTATGGCTGCTGCTGTGATGTGCACTTGTATATCAAGGAGAGCAAAACACCAAATCCTGTTGTGGGCGGTGGTCACATTTTAGTGACAAGAGGGACAGGAAGCAGACACGCAGTTTCCAAAATGTGTAACAACAGGTGACCATGTCACACTGGTGTGCTTGTGTGTGCACACTCTTCTGCATCTATTTTCTGGACAGGTATCAAGGTGACTAAGAAAGACAAACATTTACACCAATGACTATGTTCTTACAGGTTTTTTTCTATCATGATTCCATGTGCAGAAGTGCTCTGAACACCCCTCCTGTTTTCTTCCTTCCACACTATTAGACGAACTGCAGAGCTATGAAATGTTAGTCGGGCTTTCATTTTATTTATTTAAGCATCCTACATTGGGAGGTGAAAGCAAGAGAGTGGCCAGAGTCCCTAGTACCTATGCAAGAGACAGTGAATTGTTTCAACTAAACTACAATTAGAGAGGAATTCAGAAAGTACTAATAGCTTCGCTCGCACGCTAGGTTAGGGAATCAGGAGCTTTTCAGACCGACAAATGCCACGACCATGCAGGGAATCTCTGCATGCTAGGGAAGGGAGGCCCCGGACGCACACGTGACTTAAGTGGTCACATGCGCATGGGACATGCAGAGCTTACAGGTGAAGTGAGACACTACCTGTGAGTCCTGAGCCCCTTTCTAGCTGGAGGACTGATGTCTGTTTGAGGCAGCAGACAAACAGAAGTGTCCCAAGTTCCAGAGGGCAAACAAAATTTGAGTAAAACCCATATGAAAGTATGCACATTCTTCATGCCTAATAGGCCCAGGGCAAAATTGCTGAAACGAGGCCAGGAAGACATAGGAGTGTCGGGTTCCCAATGTGTACTCTGAGGATTTGCTCACACATTCTCAGGCTCTCGAGAAACATCGTGACCTGAGAGTGGGTGCAGGTGGAATGAAGGACCAAAAGGGTAAGTATTGGAAAATCAGTGACGTCCCCTGGTTCACTGAGTAACGTTCACACACATCAAGGAAAATATGGTAAGTACGCAACACACGGTCCACTGGGAACACACGTAGAATTTGTTGTGGTCTCACATGCTCCTCACAATCATGACAAATTCAGGCTACGTCCTGAATTCCAGTTCAGCCACTACTGGAGCTCAGGAATAGCTGGAAAAAGCAAGGGAAAGGAGACCAGGCACGGGCACTGTGGGAACCGGGAGATGGCCTGGCGGTTAGAGCTTTTTGCTGGGAAGCCAAAGGAACTCGGTTTGAATCCCTAGGGACGCATGTGAGCCCGATGAACAAAGGGGCGCTCATGTGCGCTAGGGCACCTGGTGTGCCAGTTCCCTCTATCTCTCCCTTTCTCTTCCCTATCTCTGTCTGTTTCTCTCTCACATTTGAATAAGTAAAATACTTTCTTTTCCTTGTGGGGGCAGGGGGACGCTAATGTGCTCAACACAGGATTCTAAAGAGTGAGGGCCTCTTTGGCCAGCACCTGTCATGTGTACCTAGGAATTCCATTCTGATTCAATTCCTATTCAAAACCCGTCCAGAAGGAATTAAAGAACCTATGTGAGTGGCGTTCCACGCAGCAGCAAGAGTCCTGCCGCATCTGTCATTGGGTGGAAGCAAAGCACCGCTCCTTGGAAGTCCTGGAGTTGTCAGCTTCTCTCTCAAGAAACCTGAACCAGCAAGCCTGCACTTTTCAAACAAGGGGACACTTCATCATCACCAGGGACAGGGGTAAGTGGACAGTCCACGCAAGTGGACTCAGGCATTCTCGATATTTTCAAATGTCTAAATGTTTGATGTGTGAGGCAGCCTCTCCTGCTCTGTCAGCTGGCCCGGCACTCGTGTAGGCCCTACTCCTTCAGCCAATTAAAGGATACTTTCTGGAGCTCTCTTATTCCCAGAGAAACACACCCTCTGGGCCCTGCTCCCTCACATTTCAGACATCCCCATTCCAGTGGGCTCAACACTTGTACGTGAGGGGGTGAACTCGAAGAAATTGCTCAATTCGAAGAAGAACGACTCAGGCAGGCATATGGCCATGGCTCGGCCGCCTTTGTGGATGGTATAAAACTGACCCATTTTCTGAAGATATCCGATTCCCTAACCTAGGGAGATAGCTACACTCTCACCCCAGGTTAGGGAATCGGGAGCTTTTTGGACTGAGAGAAGGCCACGACCAGAAAACGGAATCTCTGTGTGCTAGGGAAAGGAGGCCCCTGACACACACGTGACTTAAGTGGTCACATGCGCATGGGACATGCAGTGCTTACAGGTGAAGTGAGACACTACCTATGAGTCCTCAGCCCCTTTCTCGCCTGAGGACTGACATCTGTTTGAGGCAGCAGACACACAGAGGTGTCCCAAGTTCGAGAGGGCAAGCAAAATATGAGTAAAACCCATATGCAAGTATGGACATTTTGCATGCCTTATAGGGCCAGGAAAAAATTGCTGAAACCAGGCCAGGAAGACTTAGGAGTGTCGGGTTCCAAACGTGTACTCTGAGGGTTTGTGTACGCATTCACAGGCTCTCGAGAAACATCGTGACCCGAGAGTGGGTGCAGGTGGAATGAAGGAACAGAAGGGTAAGTATTGGAAAATAACAGGCGTGCCCCTGGTTCACTGAGTAACGTTCACACACATCAAGGAAAATACGGTAAGTACGTAACACACGGTTAACTGGGAACACACTTAGACTTTGTTATGGCCTCACTTGCTCCTCACAATCGTGATAAATTCAGGCGACGTCCTGAATTCCAGTTCAGCTGCAACTAGAGCTCAGGAATAGCTGGAAAAAGCCAGGGAAAGAAGACCAGGCCTGGGCAATGTGGGAACTTGGAGATGTCCTGGGGGATAGAGCTTTTTGCTGTGAAGCCAAAGGAACCCGGTTCGAATCCCCGGGACGCATGCGAGCCCGATGCACAAGGGGTCGCTCATGTGTGGTAGGGCACCCGGTGTGCCAGTTCCCTCTATCTCTCCCTTTCTCCTCCCTATCTCTGTCTGTTTCTCTCTCACATTTAAAGAAGTAAAATACTTTCTTTTCCTTGTGGGGGGTGGGGGGACGTCAATGTGCTCAACACAGGTTACTGAAGAGTGACGGCCTCCTTGCTCAGCACCTGTCATGTGTACCAAGGAATTTTATTCTGATTCAATTCCTATTCAAAACCCATCCAGAAGGAATTAAAGAACCTATTTGAGTAGCATTCCACACAGAAGCAAGAGTCCTGGCGCCTCTGTCATGGAGTGGAAGCAAAGCACCGCTTCTTAGAAGTCCTGGAGTTGTCAGCTTCTCTCTCAAGAAACCTGGACCAGCACCCCAGCACGTTGCAGAAAAAGGGACACCTCATCATCACCAGGGAGATGGGCAAGTGGGCAGGCCACGCAAGTGGACTCAGGCGTTCTCGAGGATTTTCAAATATCTGAAAGTTTGATGTGTGAGGCAGCCTCTCCTGTTCTGTCAGCTCGCCCACCACTCGTGGAGGCCCTCCTCCTTCAGCCAATTAAAGGATACTTTCTGGAGCTCTCTTATTTCCAGAGAAACACACCCTCCGGGCCCTGTTCCCTCACATTTCAGACATCCTCATTCCAGTGGGCTCAACACTTGTAAATGAGGGGGTGAACCCGAAGAAATTGCTCAATTTGAACAAGAACAGCTCAGGTAGGCATATGGCCGTGGCTCGGCCGCCATTGTGGATGGCATAAAACTGACCCATTTTCTGAACACAGCCAATTAACTAACCTACGCTGACGCCTTCGCTCTCACCCTAGGTAAGGGAATCGGGAGCTTTTTGGACCGAGAGAATGCCAGGATAATGCAGGGAATCTCTGTGTGCTAGGGAAAGGAGGCCCCTGACACACACATGACTTAAGTGGTCACATGCGTATGGGACATTCAGAGCATAAAGGGGAAGTGGGACACTACCTGTGTGTCCTGAGCCCCTTTCTAGCCAGAGGACTTACGTCTGTTTGAGGCAGCAGACACACTGAAGTGTCCCAAGTTCGAGTGGGCAAGCAAAACATGAGTAAAACCCATGTACAAGGATGGACATTCTGTATGCCTTATAAGCCCAGGGCAAAATTGCTGAAGCCAGGCCAGGTAGACTTAGGAGTGTCGGGTTCCCAACGTGTACTCTGAGGGTTTGTTCACGCATTCGCAGGCTCTCGAGAGCCATCGTGACCCGACAGTGGGTGCAGGTGGAACGAAGGACCAAAAGGGTAGTATTGGAAAATCACGGACGTGCCCCTGGTTCACTGAGCAACGTTCACACACATCAAGGAAAATACGGTAAGTACGTAACACAGGCTCCACTGGGAACACAGTTATACTTTGCTGTGGCCTCACTTGCTCCTCACAATGATGACAAGTTCAGGCTACGTCCTGAATTCCAGTTCAGCCGCTACTGGAGCTCAGGAATAGCTGGAAAACAGCAAGGGAAAGAAGACCAGGCACGGGCACTGTGGGAACCGGGAGATGGCCTGGCGGTTAGAGCTTTTTGCTGGGAAGCCAAAGGAACCCGGTTCGAATCCCCGGGACGCATGCGAGCCCGATGCACAAGGGGGCGCTCATGTGCGGTAGGGCACCCGGTGTGCCAGTTCCCTCTATCTCTCCCTTTCTCCTCCCTATCTCTGTCTGTTTCTCTCTCACATTTAAAGAAGTAAAATACTTTCTTTTCCTGGTGGGGGCGGGGGGACGTCAATGTGCTCAACACAGGTTACTAAAGAGTGAGGGCCTGCTGGCCAGCAACTGTCATGTGTACCTAGGAATTCTATTCTGATTCAATTCCTATTCAAAACACGTCCAGAAGGAATTGAAGAACCTATGTGAGTGGCGTTCCACCCAGAAGCAAGACCCCTGCCGCCTGTGTCATTGGGCGGAAGCAAAGCACCGCTCCTTAGAAGTCCTGGAGTTGTCAGGCTCTCTCTCAAGAAACCTCGCCCAGCATACCTGCACGTTTCAGAAAAGGGGGCACCTCATCATCACCAGGGACAGGGGGGAGTGGGAAGTCCACGCTAGTGGACTCAGGCATGCTCGATGATTTTCAAATATCCGAATATTTGATGTGTGAGGCAGCCTCACGTGGTCTGTCAGCTGGCCCCACACTTGTGGAGGCCCTCCTCCTTCAGCCAATTAAAGGATACTTTCTGGAGCTCTCTTATTCCCAGAGAAACACACCCTCCGGGCCCTGCTCCCTCACATTTAGACATCCTCATTCCAGTAGGCTGAACACTTGTACGTGAGGGGGTGAACCCAAAAAGATTGCTCAATTTGAACAACAGCGACTCTGGCAGGCATATGACCGTGCCTCACCCGCCTTTGTGGATCGGATAAAACTGACCCATTTTCTGAAGACAGCCGATTTCCTAACCTAGGCTGAGAACTTTGCTCTCAGCCTAGGTTAGGGAATCGGGAGCTTTTCGGACCGAAAGAATGCCACGACCATGCAGGGAATCTCTGTGCGCTAGGGAAAGGAGGCCCCTGACACACACGTGACTTAAGTGGTCACATGCGCATGCGACATGCAGAGCTTACAGGTGAAGTGAGACACTACCTATGAGTCCTGAGCCCCTTTCTAGCCGGAGGACTGACGTCTGTTTGAGGCAGCAGACACACAGAAGTGTCCCAAGTTCGAGAGGGCAAACAGAATATGAGTAAAACCCGTATGCAAGTATGCACATTCTTCATGCCTTATAGGCCCAGGGCAAAATTGCTGAAGCCAGGCCAGGAAGACTTAGGAGTGTCGGGTTCCCAACGTGTACTCTGAGGGTTTGTTCACGCATTCGCAGGCTCTCGAGAGCCATCGTGACCCGACAGTGGGTGCAGGTGGAATGAAGGACCAAAAGGGTAGTATTGGAAAATCACGGACGTGCCCCTGGTTCACTGAGCAACGTTCACACACATCAAGGAAAATACGGTAAGTACGTAACACAGGCTCCACTGGGAACACAGTTATACTTTGCTGTGGCCTCACTTGCTCCTCACAATGATGACAAGTTCAGGCTACGTCCTGAATTCCAGTTCAGCCGCTACTGGAGCTCAGGAATAGCTGGAAAACAGCAAGGGAAAGAAGACCAGGCACGGGCACTGTGGGAACCGGGAGATGGCCTGGCGGTTAGAGCTTTTTGCTGGGAAGCCAAAGGAACCCGGTTCGAATCCCCGGGACGCATGCGAGCCCGATGCACAAGGGGGCGCTCATGTGCGGTAGGGCACCCGGTGTGCCAGTTCCCTCTATCTCTCCCTTTCTCCTCCCTATCTCTGTCTGTTTCTCTCTCACATTTAAAGAAGTAAAATACTTTCTTTTCCTTGTGGGGGCGGGGGGACGTCAATGTGCTCAACACAGGTTACTGAAGAGTGACGGCCTCCTTGCCCAGCACCTGTCATGTGTACCTGGGAATTTTATTCTGATTCAAATCCTATTCCAAACACGTCCAGAAGGAATTGAAGAACCTATGTGAGTGGCGTTCCACCCAGAAGCAAGACTCCTGCCGCCTGTGTCATTGGGTGGAAGCAAAGCACCGCTCCTTAGAAGTCCTGGAGTTGTCAGCCTCTCTCTCAAGAAAGCTGGACCAGCATCCCTGCACGGTTTAGAAAAGGGGACACCTCATCATCACCAGGGACAGGGGAAAGTGGGCAGTCCACGCGAGTGGACTCAGGCGTTCTCGACGATTTTCAAATGTCCGAATGTTTGATGTGTGAGGCAGCCTCACCTGGTCTGTCAGCTGGCCCGGCACTCGTGGAGGCCCTCCTCCTTCAGCCAATTAAAGGATACTTTCTGGAGCTCTCTTATTCCCAGAGAAACACACCCTCCGGGCCCTGCTCCCTCACATTTCAGACATCCCCATTCCAGTAGGCTCAACACTTGTACGTGAGGGGGTGAACCCGAAAAAATTGCTCAATGTGAGCAACAGCGACTCGGGCAGGCATATGGCCGTGCCTCAGCCGCCTTTGTGGATGGGATAAAACTGACCCATTTTCTGAAGACAGCCGATTCCCTGACCTAGGCTGAGAGCCTTGCTCTCAGCCTAGGTCAGGGAATCGGGAGCTTTTCGGACCGACAGAACGCCACGACCATGCAGGGAATCTCTGTGCGCTAGGGAAAGGAGGCCCCTGACACACACGTGACTTAAGTGGTCACATGCGCATGCGACATGCAGAGCTTACAGGTGAAGTGAGACACTACCTATGAGTCCTGAGCCCCTTTCTAGCCGGAGGACTGACGTCTGTTTGAGGCAGCAGACACACAGAAGTGTCCCAAGTTCGAGAGGGCAAACAGAATATGAGTAAAACCCGTATGCAAGTATGCACATTCTTCATGCCTTATAGGCCCAGGGCAAAATTGCTGAAGCCAGGCCAGGAAGACTTAGGAGTGTCGGGTTCCCAACGTGTACTCTGAGGGTTTGTTCACGCATTCGCAGGCTCTCGAGAGCCATCGTGACCCGACAGTGGGTGCAGGTGGAACGAAGGACCAAAACGGGAAGTATTGGAAAATCACGGACGTGCCCCTGGTTCACTGAGCAACGTTCACACACATCAAGGAAAATACGGTAAGTACGTAACACAGGCTCCACTGGGAACACAGTTATACTTTGCTGTGGCCTCACTTGCTCCTCACAATGATGACAAGTTCAGGCTACGTCCTGAATTCCAGTTCAGCCGCTACTGGAGCTCAGGAATAGCTGGAAAACAGCAAGGGAAAGAAGACCAGGCACGGGCACTGTGGGAACCGGGAGATGGCCTGGCGGTTAGAGCTTTTTGCTGGGAAGCCAAAGGAACCCGGTTCGAATCCCCGGGACGCATGCGAGCCCGATGCACAAGGGGGCGCTCATGTGCGGTAGGGCACCCGGTGTGCCAGTTCCCTCTATCTCTCCCTTTCTCCTCCCTATCTCTGTCTGTTTCTCTCTCACATTTAAAGAAGTAAAATACTTTCTTTTCCTTGTGGGGGCGGGGGGACGTCAATGTGCTCAACACAGGTTACTGAAGAGTGACGGCCTCCTTGCCCAGCACCTGTCATGTGTACCTGGGAATTTTATTCTGATTCAAATCCTATTCCAAACACGTCCAGAAGGAATTGAAGAACCTATGTGAGTGGCGTTCCACCCAGAAGCAAGACTCCTGCCGCCTGTGTCATTGGGTGGAAGCAAAGCACCGCTCCTTAGAAGTCCTGGAGTTGTCAGCCTCTCTCTCAAGAAAGCTGGACCAGCATCCCTGCACGGTTTAGAAAAGGGGACACCTCATCATCACCAGGGACAGGGGAAAGTGGGCAGTCCACGCGAGTGGACTCAGGCGTTCTCGACGATTTTCAAATGTCCGAATGTTTGATGTGTGAGGCAGCCTCACCTGGTCTGTCAGCTGGCCCGGCACTCGTGGAGGCCCTCCTCCTTCAGCCAATTAAAGGATACTTTCTGGAGCTCTCTTATTCCCAGAGAAACACACCCTCCGGGCCCTGCTCCCTCACATTTCAGACATCCCCATTCCAGTAGGCTCAACACTTGTACGTGAGGGGGTGAACCCGAAAAAATTGCTCAATGTGAGCAACAGCGACTCGGGCAGGCATATGGCCGTGCCTCAGCCGCCTTTGTGGATGGGATAAAACTGACCCATTTTCTGAAGACAGCCGATTCCCTGACCTAGGCTGAGAGCCTTGCTCTCAGCCTAGGTCAGGGAATCGGGAGCTTTTCGGACCGACAGAACGCCACGACCATGCAGGGAATCTCTGTGCGCTAGGGAAAGGAGGCCCCTGACACACACGTGACTTAAGTGGTCACATGCGCATGCGACATGCAGAGCTTACAGGTGAAGTGAGACACTACCTATGAGTCCTGAGCCCCTTTCTAGCCGGAGGACTGACGTCTGTTTGAGGCAGCAGACACACAGAAGTGTCCCAAGTTCGAGAGGGCAAACAGAATATGAGTAAAACCCGTATGCAAGTATGCACATTCTTCATGCCTTATAGGCCCAGGGCAAAATTGCTGAAGCCAGGCCAGGAAGACTTAGGAGTGTCGGGTTCCCAACGTGTACTCTGAGGGTTTGTTCACGCATTCGCAGGCTCTCGAGAGCCATCGTGACCCGACAGTGGGTGCAGGTGGAACGAAGGACCAAAACGGGAAGTATTGGAAAATCACGGACGTGCCCCTGGTTCACTGAGCAACGTTCACACACATCAAGGAAAATACGGTAAGTACGTAACACAGGCTCCACTGGGAACACAGTTATACTTTGCTGTGGCCTCACTTGCTCCTCACAATGATGACAAGTTCAGGCTACGTCCTGAATTCCAGTTCAGCCGCTACTGGAGCTCAGGAATAGCTGGAAAACAGCAAGGGAAAGAAGACCAGGCACGGGCACTGTGGGAACCGGGAGATGGCCTGGCGGTTAGAGCTTTTTGCTGGGAAGCCAAAGGAACCCGGTTCGAATCCCCGGGACGCATGCGAGCCCGATGCACAAGGGGGCGCTCATGTGCGGTAGGGCACCCGGTGTGCCAGTTCCCTCTATCTCTCCCTTTCTCCTCCCTATCTCTGTCTGTTTCTCTCTCACATTTAAAGAAGTAAAATACTTTCTTTTCCTTGTGGGGGCGGGGGGACGTCAATGTGCTCAACACAGGTTACTGAAGAGTGACGGCCTCCTTGCCCAGCACCTGTCATGTGTACCTGGGAATTTTATTCTGATTCAAATCCTATTCCAAACACGTCCAGAAGGAATTGAAGAACCTATGTGAGTGGCGTTCCACCCAGAAGCAAGACTCCTGCCGCCTGTGTCATTGGGTGGAAGCAAAGCACCGCTCCTTAGAAGTCCTGGAGTTGTCAGCCTCTCTCTCAAGAAAGCTGGACCAGCATCCCTGCACGGTTTAGAAAAGGGGACACCTCATCATCACCAGGGACAGGGGAAAGTGGGCAGTCCACGCGAGTGGACTCAGGCGTTCTCGACGATTTTCAAATGTCCGAATGTTTGATGTGTGAGGCAGCCTCACCTGGTCTGTCAGCTGGCCCGGCACTCGTGGAGGCCCTCCTCCTTCAGCCAATTAAAGGATACTTTCTGGAGCTCTCTTATTCCCAGAGAAACACACCCTCCGGGCCCTGCTCCCTCACATTTCAGACATCCCCATTCCAGTAGGCTCAACACTTGTACGTGAGGGGGTGAACCCGAAAAAATTGCTCAATGTGAGCAACAGCGACTCGGGCAGGCATATGGCCGTGCCTCAGCCGCCTTTGTGGATGGGATAAAACTGACCCATTTTCTGAAGACAGCCGATTCCCTGACCTAGGCTGAGAGCCTTGCTCTCAGCCTAGGTCAGGGAATCGGGAGCTTTTCGGACCGACAGAACGCCACGACCATGCAGGGAATCTCTGTGCGCTAGGGAAAGGAGGCCCCTGACACACACGTGACTTAAGTGGTCACATGCGCATGCGACATGCAGAGCTTACAGGTGAAGTGAGACACTACCTATGAGTCCTGAGCCCCTTTCTAGCCGGAGGACTGACGTCTGTTTGAGGCAGCAGACACACAGAAGTGTCCCAAGTTCGAGAGGGCAAACAGAATATGAGTAAAACCCGTATGCAAGTATGCACATTCTTCATGCCTTATAGGCCCAGGGCAAAATTGCTGAAGCCAGGCCAGGAAGACTTAGGAGTGTCGGGTTCCCAACGTGTACTCTGAGGGTTTGTTCACGCATTCGCAGGCTCTCGAGAGCCATCGTGACCCGACAGTGGGTGCAGGTGGAACGAAGGACCAAAACGGGAAGTATTGGAAAATCACGGACGTGCCCCTGGTTCACTGAGCAACGTTCACACACATCAAGGAAAATACGGTAAGTACGTAACACAGGCTCCACTGGGAACACAGTTATACTTTGCTGTGGCCTCACTTGCTCCTCACAATGATGACAAGTTCAGGCTACGTCCTGAATTCCAGTTCAGCCGCTACTGGAGCTCAGGAATAGCTGGAAAACAGCAAGGGAAAGAAGACCAGGCACGGGCACTGTGGGAACCGGGAGATGGCCTGGCGGTTAGAGCTTTTTGCTGGGAAGCCAAAGGAACCCGGTTCGAATCCCCGGGACGCATGCGAGCCCGATGCACAAGGGGGCGCTCATGTGCGGTAGGGCACCCGGTGTGCCAGTTCCCTCTATCTCTCCCTTTCTCCTCCCTATCTCTGTCTGTTTCTCTCTCACATTTAAAGAAGTAAAATACTTTCTTTTCCTTGTGGGGGCGGGGGGACGTCAATGTGCTCAACACAGGTTACTGAAGAGTGACGGCCTCCTTGCCCAGCACCTGTCATGTGTACCTGGGAATTTTATTCTGATTCAAATCCTATTCCAAACACGTCCAGAAGGAATTGAAGAACCTATGTGAGTGGCGTTCCACCCAGAAGCAAGACTCCTGCCGCCTGTGTCATTGGGTGGAAGCAAAGCACCGCTCCTTAGAAGTCCTGGAGTTGTCAGCCTCTCTCTCAAGAAAGCTGGACCAGCATCCCTGCACGGTTTAGAAAAGGGGACACCTCATCATCACCAGGGACAGGGGAAAGTGGGCAGTCCACGCGAGTGGACTCAGGCGTTCTCGACGATTTTCAAATGTCCGAATGTTTGATGTGTGAGGCAGCCTCACCTGGTCTGTCAGCTGGCCCGGCACTCGTGGAGGCCCTCCTCCTTCAGCCAATTAAAGGATACTTTCTGGAGCTCTCTTATTCCCAGAGAAACACACCCTCCGGGCCCTGCTCCCTCACATTTCAGACATCCCCATTCCAGTAGGCTCAACACTTGTACGTGAGGGGGTGAACCCGAAAAAATTGCTCAATGTGAGCAACAGCGACTCGGGCAGGCATATGGCCGTGCCTCAGCCGCCTTTGTGGATGGGATAAAACTGACCCATTTTCTGAAGACAGCCGATTCCCTGACCTAGGCTGAGAGCCTTGCTCTCAGCCTAGGTCAGGGAATCGGGAGCTTTTCGGACCGACAGAACGCCACGACCATGCAGGGAATCTCTGTGCGCTAGGGAAAGGAGGCCCCTGACACACACGTGACTTAAGTGGTCACATGCGCATGCGACATGCAGAGCTTACAGGTGAAGTGAGACACTACCTATGAGTCCTGAGCCCCTTTCTAGCCGGAGGACTGACGTCTGTTTGAGGCAGCAGACACACAGAAGTGTCCCAAGTTCGAGAGGGCAAACAGAATATGAGTAAAACCCGTATGCAAGTATGCACATTCTTCATGCCTTATAGGCCCAGGGCAAAATTGCTGAAGCCAGGCCAGGAAGACTTAGGAGTGTCGGGTTCCCAACGTGTACTCTGAGGGTTTGTTCACGCATTCGCAGGCTCTCGAGAGCCATCGTGACCCGACAGTGGGTGCAGGTGGAACGAAGGACCAAAACGGGAAGTATTGGAAAATCACGGACGTGCCCCTGGTTCACTGAGCAACGTTCACACACATCAAGGAAAATACGGTAAGTACGTAACACAGGCTCCACTGGGAACACAGTTATACTTTGCTGTGGCCTCACTTGCTCCTCACAATGATGACAAGTTCAGGCTACGTCCTGAATTCCAGTTCAGCCGCTACTGGAGCTCAGGAATAGCTGGAAAACAGCAAGGGAAAGAAGACCAGGCACGGGCACTGTGGGAACCGGGAGATGGCCTGGCGGTTAGAGCTTTTTGCTGGGAAGCCAAAGGAACCCGGTTCGAATCCCCGGGACGCATGCGAGCCCGATGCACAAGGGGGCGCTCATGTGCGGTAGGGCACCCGGTGTGCCAGTTCCCTCTATCTCTCCCTTTCTCCTCCCTATCTCTGTCTGTTTCTCTCTCACATTTAAAGAAGTAAAATACTTTCTTTTCCTTGTGGGGGCGGGGGGACGTCAATGTGCTCAACACAGGTTACTGAAGAGTGACGGCCTCCTTGCCCAGCACCTGTCATGTGTACCTGGGAATTTTATTCTGATTCAAATCCTATTCCAAACACGTCCAGAAGGAATTGAAGAACCTATGTGAGTGGCGTTCCACCCAGAAGCAAGACTCCTGCCGCCTGTGTCATTGGGTGGAAGCAAAGCACCGCTCCTTAGAAGTCCTGGAGTTGTCAGCCTCTCTCTCAAGAAAGCTGGACCAGCATCCCTGCACGGTTTAGAAAAGGGGACACCTCATCATCACCAGGGACAGGGGAAAGTGGGCAGTCCACGCGAGTGGACTCAGGCGTTCTCGACGATTTTCAAATGTCCGAATGTTTGATGTGTGAGGCAGCCTCACCTGGTCTGTCAGCTGGCCCGGCACTCGTGGAGGCCCTCCTCCTTCAGCCAATTAAAGGATACTTTCTGGAGCTCTCTTATTCCCAGAGAAACACACCCTCCGGGCCCTGCTCCCTCACATTTCAGACATCCCCATTCCAGTAGGCTCAACACTTGTACGTGAGGGGGTGAACCCGAAAAAATTGCTCAATGTGAGCAACAGCGACTCGGGCAGGCATATGGCCGTGCCTCAGCCGCCTTTGTGGATGGGATAAAACTGACCCATTTTCTGAAGACAGCCGATTCCCTGACCTAGGCTGAGAGCCTTGCTCTCAGCCTAGGTCAGGGAATCGGGAGCTTTTCGGACCGACAGAACGCCACGACCATGCAGGGAATCTCTGTGCGCTAGGGAAAGGAGGCCCCTGACACACACGTGACTTAAGTGGTCACATGCGCATGCGACATGCAGAGCTTACAGGTGAAGTGAGACACTACCTATGAGTCCTGAGCCCCTTTCTAGCCGGAGGACTGACGTCTGTTTGAGGCAGCAGACACACAGAAGTGTCCCAAGTTCGAGAGGGCAAACAGAATATGAGTAAAACCCGTATGCAAGTATGCACATTCTTCATGCCTTATAGGCCCAGGGCAAAATTGCTGAAGCCAGGCCAGGAAGACTTAGGAGTGTCGGGTTCCCAACGTGTACTCTGAGGGTTTGTTCACGCATTCGCAGGCTCTCGAGAGCCATCGTGACCCGACAGTGGGTGCAGGTGGAACGAAGGACCAAAACGGGAAGTATTGGAAAATCACGGACGTGCCCCTGGTTCACTGAGCAACGTTCACACACATCAAGGAAAATACGGTAAGTACGTAACACAGGCTCCACTGGGAACACAGTTATACTTTGCTGTGGCCTCACTTGCTCCTCACAATGATGACAAGTTCAGGCTACGTCCTGAATTCCAGTTCAGCCGCTACTGGAGCTCAGGAATAGCTGGAAAACAGCAAGGGAAAGAAGACCAGGCACGGGCACTGTGGGAACCGGGAGATGGCCTGGCGGTTAGAGCTTTTTGCTGGGAAGCCAAAGGAACCCGGTTCGAATCCCCGGGACGCATGCGAGCCCGATGCACAAGGGGGCGCTCATGTGCGGTAGGGCACCCGGTGTGCCAGTTCCCTCTATCTCTCCCTTTCTCCTCCCTATCTCTGTCTGTTTCTCTCTCACATTTAAAGAAGTAAAATACTTTCTTTTCCTTGTGGGGGCGGGGGGACGTCAATGTGCTCAACACAGGTTACTGAAGAGTGACGGCCTCCTTGCCCAGCACCTGTCATGTGTACCTGGGAATTTTATTCTGATTCAAATCCTATTCCAAACACGTCCAGAAGGAATTGAAGAACCTATGTGAGTGGCGTTCCACCCAGAAGCAAGACTCCTGCCGCCTGTGTCATTGGGTGGAAGCAAAGCACCGCTCCTTAGAAGTCCTGGAGTTGTCAGCCTCTCTCTCAAGAAAGCTGGACCAGCATCCCTGCACGGTTTAGAAAAGGGGACACCTCATCATCGCCAGGGACAGGGGAAAGTGGGCAGTCCACGCGAGTGGACTCAGGCGTTCTCGACGATTTTCAAATGTCCGAATGTTTGATGTGTGAGGCAGCCTCACCTGGTCTGTCAGCTGGCCCGGCACTCGTGGAGGCCCTCCTCCTTCAGCCAATTAAAGGATACTTTCTGGAGCTCTCTTATTCCCAGAGAAACACACCCTCCGGGCCCTGCTCCCTCACATTTCAGACATCCCCATTCCAGTAGGCTCAACACTTGTACGTGAGGGGGTGAACCCGAAAAAATTGCTCAATGTGAGCAACAGCGACTCGGGCAGGCATATGGCCGTGCCTCAGCCGCCTTTGTGGATGGGATAAAACTGACCCATTTTCTGAAGACAGCCGATTCCCTGACCTAGGCTGAGAGCCTTGCTCTCAGCCTAGGTCAGGGAATCGGGAGCTTTTCGGACCGACAGAACGCCACGACCATGCAGGGAATCTCTGTGCGCTAGGGAAAGGAGGCCCCTGACACACACGTGACTTAAGTGGTCACATGCGCATGCGACATGCAGAGCTTACAGGTGAAGTGAGACACTACCTATGAGTCCTGAGCCCCTTTCTAGCCGGAGGACTGACGTCTGTTTGAGGCAGCAGACACACAGAAGTGTCCCAAGTTCGAGAGGGCAAACAGAATATGAGTAAAACCCGTATGCAAGTATGCACATTCTTCATGCCTTATAGGCCCAGGGCAAAATTGCTGAAGCCAGGCCAGGAAGACTTAGGAGTGTCGGGTTCCCAACGTGTACTCTGAGGGTTTGTTCACGCATTCGCAGGCTCTCGAGAGCCATCGTGACCCGACAGTGGGTGCAGGTGGAACGAAGGACCAAAACGGGAAGTATTGGAAAATCACGGACGTGCCCCTGGTTCACTGAGCAACGTTCACACACATCAAGGAAAATACGGTAAGTACGTAACACAGGCTCCACTGGGAACACAGTTATACTTTGCTGTGGCCTCACTTGCTCCTCACAATGATGACAAGTTCAGGCTACGTCCTGAATTCCAGTTCAGCCGCTACTGGAGCTCAGGAATAGCTGGAAAACAGCAAGGGAAAGAAGACCAGGCACGGGCACTGTGGGAACCGGGAGATGGCCTGGCGGTTAGAGCTTTTTGCTGGGAAGCCAAAGGAACCCGGTTCGAATCCCCGGGACGCATGCGAGCCCGATGCACAAGGGGGCGCTCATGTGCGGTAGGGCACCCGGTGTGCCAGTTCCCTCTATCTCTCCCTTTCTCCTCCCTATCTCTGTCTGTTTCTCTCTCACATTTAAAGAAGTAAAATACTTTCTTTTCCTTGTGGGGGCGGGGGGACGTCAATGTGCTCAACACAGGTTACTGAAGAGTGACGGCCTCCTTGCCCAGCACCTGTCATGTGTACCTGGGAATTTTATTCTGATTCAAATCCTATTCCAAACACGTCCAGAAGGAATTGAAGAACCTATGTGAGTGGCGTTCCACCCAGAAGCAAGACTCCTGCCGCCTGTGTCATTGGGTGGAAGCAAAGCACCGCTCCTTAGAAGTCCTGGAGTTGTCAGCCTCTCTCTCAAGAAAGCTGGACCAGCATCCCTGCACGGTTTAGAAAAGGGGACACCTCATCATCGCCAGGGACAGGGGAAAGTGGGCAGTCCACGCGAGTGGACTCAGGCGTTCTCGACGATTTTCAAATGTCCGAATGTTTGATGTGTGAGGCAGCCTCACCTGGTCTGTCAGCTGGCCCGGCACTCGTGGAGGCCCTCCTCCTTCAGCCAATTAAAGGATACTTTCTGGAGCTCTCTTATTCCCAGAGAAACACACCCTCCGGGCCCTGCTCCCTCACATTTCAGACATCCCCATTCCAGTAGGCTCAACACTTGTACGTGAGGGGGTGAACCCGAAAAAATTGCTCAATGTGAGCAACAGCGACTCGGGCAGGCATATGGCCGTGCCTCAGCCGCCTTTGTGGATGGGATAAAACTGACCCATTTTCTGAAGACAGCCGATTCCCTGACCTAGGCTGAGAGCCTTGCTCTCAGCCTAGGTCAGGGAATCGGGAGCTTTTCGGACCGACAGAACGCCACGACCATGCAGGGAATCTCTGTGCGCTAGGGAAAGGAGGCCCCTGACACACACGTGACTTAAGTGGTCACATGCGCATGCGACATGCAGAGCTTACAGGTGAAGTGAGACACTACCTATGAGTCCTGAGCCCCTTTCTAGCCGGAGGACTGACGTCTGTTTGAGGCAGCAGACACACAGAAGTGTCCCAAGTTCGAGAGGGCAAACAGAATATGAGTAAAACCCGTATGCAAGTATGCACATTCTTCATGCCTTATAGGCCCAGGGCAAAATTGCTGAAGCCAGGCCAGGAAGACTTAGGAGTGTCGGGTTCCCAACGTGTACTCTGAGGGTTTGTTCACGCATTCGCAGGCTCTCGAGAGCCATCGTGACCCGACAGTGGGTGCAGGTGGAACGAAGGACCAAAACGGGAAGTATTGGAAAATCACGGACGTGCCCCTGGTTCACTGAGCAACGTTCACACACATCAAGGAAAATACGGTAAGTACGTAACACAGGCTCCACTGGGAACACAGTTATACTTTGCTGTGGCCTCACTTGCTCCTCACAATGATGACAAGTTCAGGCTACGTCCTGAATTCCAGTTCAGCCGCTACTGGAGCTCAGGAATAGCTGGAAAACAGCAAGGGAAAGAAGACCAGGCACGGGCACTGTGGGAACCGGGAGATGGCCTGGCGGTTAGAGCTTTTTGCTGGGAAGCCAAAGGAACCCGGTTCGAATCCCCGGGACGCATGCGAGCCCGATGCACAAGGGGGCGCTCATGTGCGGTAGGGCACCCGGTGTGCCAGTTCCCTCTATCTCTCCCTTTCTCCTCCCTATCTCTGTCTGTTTCTCTCTCACATTTAAAGAAGTAAAATACTTTCTTTTCCTTGTGGGGGCGGGGGGACGTCAATGTGCTCAACACAGGTTACTGAAGAGTGACGGCCTCCTTGCCCAGCACCTGTCATGTGTACCTGGGAATTTTATTCTGATTCAAATCCTATTCCAAACACGTCCAGAAGGAATTGAAGAACCTATGTGAGTGGCGTTCCACCCAGAAGCAAGACTCCTGCCGCCTGTGTCATTGGGTGGAAGCAAAGCACCGCTCCTTAGAAGTCCTGGAGTTGTCAGCCTCTCTCTCAAGAAAGCTGGACCAGCATCCCTGCACGGTTTAGAAAAGGGGACACCTCATCATCACCAGGGACAGGGGAAAGTGGGCAGTCCACGCGAGTGGACTCAGGCGTTCTCGACGATTTTCAAATGTCCGAATGTTTGATGTGTGAGGCAGCCTCACCTGGTCTGTCAGCTGGCCCGGCACTCGTGGAGGCCCTCCTCCTTCAGCCAATTAAAGGATACTTTCTGGAGCTCTCTTATTCCCAGAGAAACACACCCTCCGGGCCCTGCTCCCTCACATTTCAGACATCCCCATTCCAGTAGGCTCAACACTTGTACGTGAGGGGGTGAACCCGAAAAAATTGCTCAATGTGAGCAACAGCGACTCGGGCAGGCATATGGCCGTGCCTCAGCCGCCTTTGTGGATGGGATAAAACTGACCCATTTTCTGAAGACAGCCGATTCCCTGACCTAGGCTGAGAGCCTTGCTCTCAGCCTAGGTCAGGGAATCGGGAGCTTTTCGGACCGACAGAACGCCACGACCATGCAGGGAATCTCTGTGCGCTAGGGAAAGGAGGCCCCTGACACACACGTGACTTAAGTGGTCACATGCGCATGCGACATGCAGAGCTTACAGGTGAAGTGAGACACTACCTATGAGTCCTGAGCCCCTTTCTAGCCGGAGGACTGACGTCTGTTTGAGGCAGCAGACACACAGAAGTGTCCCAAGTTCGAGAGGGCAAACAGAATATGAGTAAAACCCGTATGCAAGTATGCACATTCTTCATGCCTTATAGGCCCAGGGCAAAATTGCTGAAGCCAGGCCAGGAAGACTTAGGAGTGTCGGGTTCCCAACGTGTACTCTGAGGGTTTGTTCACGCATTCGCAGGCTCTCGAGAGCCATCGTGACCCGACAGTGGGTGCAGGTGGAACGAAGGACCAAAACGGGAAGTATTGGAAAATCACGGACGTGCCCCTGGTTCACTGAGCAACGTTCACACACATCAAGGAAAATACGGTAAGTACGTAACACAGGCTCCACTGGGAACACAGTTATACTTTGCTGTGGCCTCACTTGCTCCTCACAATGATGACAAGTTCAGGCTACGTCCTGAATTCCAGTTCAGCCGCTACTGGAGCTCAGGAATAGCTGGAAAACAGCAAGGGAAAGAAGACCAGGCACGGGCACTGTGGGAACCGGGAGATGGCCTGGCGGTTAGAGCTTTTTGCTGGGAAGCCAAAGGAACCCGGTTCGAATCCCCGGGACGCATGCGAGCCCGATGCACAAGGGGGCGCTCATGTGCGGTAGGGCACCCGGTGTGCCAGTTCCCTCTATCTCTCCCTTTCTCCTCCCTATCTCTGTCTGTTTCTCTCTCACATTTAAAGAAGTAAAATACTTTCTTTTCCTTGTGGGGGCGGGGGGACGTCAATGTGCTCAACACAGGTTACTGAAGAGTGACGGCCTCCTTGCCCAGCACCTGTCATGTGTACCTGGGAATTTTATTCTGATTCAAATCCTATTCCAAACACGTCCAGAAGGAATTGAAGAACCTATGTGAGTGGCGTTCCACCCAGAAGCAAGACTCCTGCCGCCTGTGTCATTGGGTGGAAGCAAAGCACCGCTCCTTAGAAGTCCTGGAGTTGTCAGCCTCTCTCTCAAGAAAGCTGGACCAGCATCCCTGCACGGTTTAGAAAAGGGGACACCTCATCATCGCCAGGGACAGGGGAAAGTGGGCAGTCCACGCGAGTGGACTCAGGCGTTCTCGACGATTTTCAAATGTCCGAATGTTTGATGTGTGAGGCAGCCTCACCTGGTCTGTCAGCTGGCCCGGCACTCGTGGAGGCCCTCCTCCTTCAGCCAATTAAAGGATACTTTCTGGAGCTCTCTTATTCCCAGAGAAACACACCCTCCGGGCCCTGCTCCCTCACATTTCAGACATCCCCATTCCAGTAGGCTCAACACTTGTACGTGAGGGGGTGAACCCGAAAAAATTGCTCAATGTGAGCAACAGCGACTCGGGCAGGCATATGGCCGTGCCTCAGCCGCCTTTGTGGATGGGATAAAACTGACCCATTTTCTGAAGACAGCCGATTCCCTGACCTAGGCTGAGAGCCTTGCTCTCAGCCTAGGTCAGGGAATCGGGAGCTTTTCGGACCGACAGAACGCCACGACCATGCAGGGAATCTCTGTGCGCTAGGGAAAGGAGGCCCCTGACACACACGTGACTTAAGTGGTCACATGCGCATGCGACATGCAGAGCTTACAGGTGAAGTGAGACACTACCTATGAGTCCTGAGCCCCTTTCTAGCCGGAGGACTGACGTCTGTTTGAGGCAGCAGACACACAGAAGTGTCCCAAGTTCGAGAGGGCAAACAGAATATGAGTAAAACCCGTATGCAAGTATGCACATTCTTCATGCCTTATAGGCCCAGGGCAAAATTGCTGAAGCCAGGCCAGGAAGACTTAGGAGTGTCGGGTTCCCAACGTGTACTCTGAGGGTTTGTTCACGCATTCGCAGGCTCTCGAGAGCCATCGTGACCCGACAGTGGGTGCAGGTGGAACGAAGGACCAAAACGGGAAGTATTGGAAAATCACGGACGTGCCCCTGGTTCACTGAGCAACGTTCACACACATCAAGGAAAATACGGTAAGTACGTAACACAGGCTCCACTGGGAACACAGTTATACTTTGCTGTGGCCTCACTTGCTCCTCACAATGATGACAAGTTCAGGCTACGTCCTGAATTCCAGTTCAGCCGCTACTGGAGCTCAGGAATAGCTGGAAAACAGCAAGGGAAAGAAGACCAGGCACGGGCACTGTGGGAACCGGGAGATGGCCTGGCGGTTAGAGCTTTTTGCTGGGAAGCCAAAGGAACCCGGTTCGAATCCCCGGGACGCATGCGAGCCCGATGCACAAGGGGGCGCTCATGTGCGGTAGGGCACCCGGTGTGCCAGTTCCCTCTATCTCTCCCTTTCTCCTCCCTATCTCTGTCTGTTTCTCTCTCACATTTAAAGAAGTAAAATACTTTCTTTTCCTTGTGGGGGCGGGGGGACGTCAATGTGCTCAACACAGGTTACTGAAGAGTGACGGCCTCCTTGCCCAGCACCTGTCATGTGTACCTGGGAATTTTATTCTGATTCAAATCCTATTCCAAACACGTCCAGAAGGAATTGAAGAACCTATGTGAGTGGCGTTCCACCCAGAAGCAAGACTCCTGCCGCCTGTGTCATTGGGTGGAAGCAAAGCACCGCTCCTTAGAAGTCCTGGAGTTGTCAGCCTCTCTCTCAAGAAAGCTGGACCAGCATCCCTGCACGGTTTAGAAAAGGGGACACCTCATCATCACCAGGGACAGGGGAAAGTGGGCAGTCCACGCGAGTGGACTCAGGCGTTCTCGACGATTTTCAAATGTCCGAATGTTTGATGTGTGAGGCAGCCTCACCTGGTCTGTCAGCTGGCCCGGCACTCGTGGAGGCCCTCCTCCTTCAGCCAATTAAAGGATACTTTCTGGAGCTCTCTTATTCCCAGAGAAACACACCCTCCGGGCCCTGCTCCCTCACATTTCAGACATCCCCATTCCAGTAGGCTCAACACTTGTACGTGAGGGGGTGAACCCGAAAAAATTGCTCAATGTGAGCAACAGCGACTCGGGCAGGCATATGGCCGTGCCTCAGCCGCCTTTGTGGATGGGATAAAACTGACCCATTTTCTGAAGACAGCCGATTCCCTGACCTAGGCTGAGAGCCTTGCTCTCAGCCTAGGTCAGGGAATCGGGAGCTTTTCGGACCGACAGAACGCCACGACCATGCAGGGAATCTCTGTGCGCTAGGGAAAGGAGGCCCCTGACACACACGTGACTTAAGTGGTCACATGCGCATGCGACATGCAGAGCTTACAGGTGAAGTGAGACACTACCTATGAGTCCTGAGCCCCTTTCTAGCCGGAGGACTGACGTCTGTTTGAGGCAGCAGACACACAGAAGTGTCCCAAGTTCGAGAGGGCAAACAGAATATGAGTAAAACCCGTATGCAAGTATGCACATTCTTCATGCCTTATAGGCCCAGGGCAAAATTGCTGAAGCCAGGCCAGGAAGACTTAGGAGTGTCGGGTTCCCAACGTGTACTCTGAGGGTTTGTTCACGCATTCGCAGGCTCTCGAGAGCCATCGTGACCCGACAGTGGGTGCAGGTGGAACGAAGGACCAAAACGGGAAGTATTGGAAAATCACGGACGTGCCCCTGGTTCACTGAGCAACGTTCACACACATCAAGGAAAATACGGTAAGTACGTAACACAGGCTCCACTGGGAACACAGTTATACTTTGCTGTGGCCTCACTTGCTCCTCACAATGATGACAAGTTCAGGCTACGTCCTGAATTCCAGTTCAGCCGCTACTGGAGCTCAGGAATAGCTGGAAAACAGCAAGGGAAAGAAGACCAGGCACGGGCACTGTGGGAACCGGGAGATGGCCTGGCGGTTAGAGCTTTTTGCTGGGAAGCCAAAGGAACCCGGTTCGAATCCCCGGGACGCATGCGAGCCCGATGCACAAGGGGGCGCTCATGTGCGGTAGGGCACCCGGTGTGCCAGTTCCCTCTATCTCTCCCTTTCTCCTCCCTATCTCTGTCTGTTTCTCTCTCACATTTAAAGAAGTAAAATACTTTCTTTTCCTTGTGGGGGCGGGGGGACGTCAATGTGCTCAACACAGGTTACTGAAGAGTGACGGCCTCCTTGCCCAGCACCTGTCATGTGTACCTGGGAATTTTATTCTGATTCAAATCCTATTCCAAACACGTCCAGAAGGAATTGAAGAACCTATGTGAGTGGCGTTCCACCCAGAAGCAAGACTCCTGCCGCCTGTGTCATTGGGTGGAAGCAAAGCACCGCTCCTTAGAAGTCCTGGAGTTGTCAGCCTCTCTCTCAAGAAAGCTGGACCAGCATCCCTGCACGGTTTAGAAAAGGGGACACCTCATCATCGCCAGGGACAGGGGAAAGTGGGCAGTCCACGCGAGTGGACTCAGGCGTTCTCGACGATTTTCAAATGTCCGAATGTTTGATGTGTGAGGCAGCCTCACCTGGTCTGTCAGCTGGCCCGGCACTCGTGGAGGCCCTCCTCCTTCAGCCAATTAAAGGATACTTTCTGGAGCTCTCTTATTCCCAGAGAAACACACCCTCCGGGCCCTGCTCCCTCACATTTCAGACATCCCCATTCCAGTAGGCTCAACACTTGTACGTGAGGGGGTGAACCCGAAAAAATTGCTCAATGTGAGCAACAGCGACTCGGGCAGGCATATGGCCGTGCCTCAGCCGCCTTTGTGGATGGGATAAAACTGACCCATTTTCTGAAGACAGCCGATTCCCTGACCTAGGCTGAGAGCCTTGCTCTCAGCCTAGGTCAGGGAATCGGGAGCTTTTCGGACCGACAGAACGCCACGACCATGCAGGGAATCTCTGTGCGCTAGGGAAAGGAGGCCCCTGACACACACGTGACTTAAGTGGTCACATGCGCATGCGACATGCAGAGCTTACAGGTGAAGTGAGACACTACCTATGAGTCCTGAGCCCCTTTCTAGCCGGAGGACTGACGTCTGTTTGAGGCAGCAGACACACAGAAGTGTCCCAAGTTCGAGAGGGCAAACAGAATATGAGTAAAACCCGTATGCAAGTATGCACATTCTTCATGCCTTATAGGCCCAGGGCAAAATTGCTGAAGCCAGGCCAGGAAGACTTAGGAGTGTCGGGTTCCCAACGTGTACTCTGAGGGTTTGTTCACGCATTCGCAGGCTCTCGAGAGCCATCGTGACCCGACAGTGGGTGCAGGTGGAACGAAGGACCAAAACGGGAAGTATTGGAAAATCACGGACGTGCCCCTGGTTCACTGAGCAACGTTCACACACATCAAGGAAAATACGGTAAGTACGTAACACAGGCTCCACTGGGAACACAGTTATACTTTGCTGTGGCCTCACTTGCTCCTCACAATGATGACAAGTTCAGGCTACGTCCTGAATTCCAGTTCAGCCGCTACTGGAGCTCAGGAATAGCTGGAAAACAGCAAGGGAAAGAAGACCAGGCACGGGCACTGTGGGAACCGGGAGATGGCCTGGCGGTTAGAGCTTTTTGCTGGGAAGCCAAAGGAACCCGGTTCGAATCCCCGGGACGCATGCGAGCCCGATGCACAAGGGGGCGCTCATGTGCGGTAGGGCACCCGGTGTGCCAGTTCCCTCTATCTCTCCCTTTCTCCTCCCTATCTCTGTCTGTTTCTCTCTCACATTTAAAGAAGTAAAATACTTTCTTTTCCTTGTGGGGGCGGGGGGACGTCAATGTGCTCAACACAGGTTACTGAAGAGTGACGGCCTCCTTGCCCAGCACCTGTCATGTGTACCTGGGAATTTTATTCTGATTCAAATCCTATTCCAAACACGTCCAGAAGGAATTGAAGAACCTATGTGAGTGGCGTTCCACCCAGAAGCAAGACTCCTGCCGCCTGTGTCATTGGGTGGAAGCAAAGCACCGCTCCTTAGAAGTCCTGGAGTTGTCAGCCTCTCTCTCAAGAAAGCTGGACCAGCATCCCTGCACGGTTTAGAAAAGGGGACACCTCATCATCACCAGGGACAGGGGAAAGTGGGCAGTCCACGCGAGTGGACTCAGGCGTTCTCGACGATTTTCAAATGTCCGAATGTTTGATGTGTGAGGCAGCCTCACCTGGTCTGTCAGCTGGCCCGGCACTCGTGGAGGCCCTCCTCCTTCAGCCAATTAAAGGATACTTTCTGGAGCTCTCTTATTCCCAGAGAAACACACCCTCCGGGCCCTGCTCCCTCACATTTCAGACATCCCCATTCCAGTAGGCTCAACACTTGTACGTGAGGGGGTGAACCCGAAAAAATTGCTCAATGTGAGCAACAGCGACTCGGGCAGGCATATGGCCGTGCCTCAGCCGCCTTTGTGGATGGGATAAAACTGACCCATTTTCTGAAGACAGCCGATTCCCTGACCTAGGCTGAGAGCCTTGCTCTCAGCCTAGGTCAGGGAATCGGGAGCTTTTCGGACCGACAGAACGCCACGACCATGCAGGGAATCTCTGTGCGCTAGGGAAAGGAGGCCCCTGACACACACGTGACTTAAGTGGTCACATGCGCATGCGACATGCAGAGCTTACAGGTGAAGTGAGACACTACCTATGAGTCCTGAGCCCCTTTCTAGCCGGAGGACTGACGTCTGTTTGAGGCAGCAGACACACAGAAGTGTCCCAAGTTCGAGAGGGCAAACAGAATATGAGTAAAACCCGTATGCAAGTATGCACATTCTTCATGCCTTATAGGCCCAGGGCAAAATTGCTGAAGCCAGGCCAGGAAGACTTAGGAGTGTCGGGTTCCCAACGTGTACTCTGAGGGTTTGTTCACGCATTCGCAGGCTCTCGAGAGCCATCGTGACCCGACAGTGGGTGCAGGTGGAACGAAGGACCAAAACGGGAAGTATTGGAAAATCACGGACGTGCCCCTGGTTCACTGAGCAACGTTCACACACATCAAGGAAAATACGGTAAGTACGTAACACAGGCTCCACTGGGAACACAGTTATACTTTGCTGTGGCCTCACTTGCTCCTCACAATGATGACAAGTTCAGGCTACGTCCTGAATTCCAGTTCAGCCGCTACTGGAGCTCAGGAATAGCTGGAAAACAGCAAGGGAAAGAAGACCAGGCACGGGCACTGTGGGAACCGGGAGATGGCCTGGCGGTTAGAGCTTTTTGCTGGGAAGCCAAAGGAACCCGGTTCGAATCCCCGGGACGCATGCGAGCCCGATGCACAAGGGGGCGCTCATGTGCGGTAGGGCACCCGGTGTGCCAGTTCCCTCTATCTCTCCCTTTCTCCTCCCTATCTCTGTCTGTTTCTCTCTCACATTTAAAGAAGTAAAATACTTTCTTTTCCTTGTGGGGGCGGGGGGACGTCAATGTGCTCAACACAGGTTACTGAAGAGTGACGGCCTCCTTGCCCAGCACCTGTCATGTGTACCTGGGAATTTTATTCTGATTCAAATCCTATTCCAAACACGTCCAGAAGGAATTGAAGAACCTATGTGAGTGGCGTTCCACCCAGAAGCAAGACTCCTGCCGCCTGTGTCATTGGGTGGAAGCAAAGCACCGCTCCTTAGAAGTCCTGGAGTTGTCAGCCTCTCTCTCAAGAAAGCTGGACCAGCATCCCTGCACGGTTTAGAAAAGGGGACACCTCATCATCACCAGGGACAGGGGAAAGTGGGCAGTCCACGCGAGTGGACTCAGGCGTTCTCGACGATTTTCAAATGTCCGAATGTTTGATGTGTGAGGCAGCCTCACCTGGTCTGTCAGCTGGCCCGGCACTCGTGGAGGCCCTCCTCCTTCAGCCAATTAAAGGATACTTTCTGGAGCTCTCTTATTCCCAGAGAAACACACCCTCCGGGCCCTGCTCCCTCACATTTCAGACATCCCCATTCCAGTAGGCTCAACACTTGTACGTGAGGGGGTGAACCCGAAAAAATTGCTCAATTTGAGCAACAGCGACTCGGGCAGGCATATGGCCGTGCCTCAGCCGCCTTTGTGGATGGGATAAAACTGACCCATTTTCTGAAGACAGCCGATTCCCTGACCTAGGCTGAGAGCCTTGCTCTCAGCCTAGGTCAGGGAATCGGGAGCTTTTCGGACCGACAGAACGCCACGACCATGCAGGGAATCTCTGTGCGCTAGGGAAAGGAGGCCCCTGACACACACGTGACTTAAGTGGTCACATGCGCATGCGACATGCAGAGCTTACAGGTGAAGTGAGACACTACCTATGAGTCCTGAGCCCCTTTCTAGCCGGAGGACTGACGTCTGTTTGAGGCAGCAGACACACAGAAGTGTCCCAAGTTCGAGAGGGCAAACAGAATATGAGTAAAACCCGTATGCAAGTATGCACATTCTTCATGCCTTATAGGCCCAGGGCAAAATTGCTGAAGCCAGGCCAGGAAGACTTAGGAGTGTCGGGTTCCCAACGTGTACTCTGAGGGTTTGTTCACGCATTCGCAGGCTCTCGAGAGCCATCGTGACCCGACAGTGGGTGCAGGTGGAATGAAGGACCAAAAGGGTAAGTATTGGAAAATCACGGACGTGCCCCTGGTTCACTGAGCAACGTTCACACACATCAAGGAAAATACGGTAAGTACGTAACACAGGCTCCACTGGGAACACAGTTATACTTTGCTGTGGCCTCACTTGCTCCTCACAATGATGACAAGTTCAGGCTACGTCCTGAATTCCAGTTCAGCCGCTACTGGAGCTCAGGAATAGCTGGAAAACAGCAAGGGAAAGAAGACCAGGCACGGGCACTGTGGGAACCGGGAGATGGCCTGGCGGTTAGAGCTTTTTGCTGGGAAGCCAAAGGAACCCGGTTCGAATCCCCGGGACGCATGCGAGCCCGATGCACAAGGGGGCGCTCATGTGCGGTAGGGCACCCGGTGTGCCAGTTCCCTCTATCTCTCCCTTTCTCCTCCCTATCTCTGTCTGTTTCTCTCTCACATTTAAAGAAGTAAAATACTTTCTTTTCCTTGTGGGGGCGGGGGGACGTCAATGTGCTCAACACAGGTTACTGAAGAGTGACGGCCTCCTTGCCCAGCACCTGTCATGTGTACCTGGGAATTTTATTCTGATTCAAATCCTATTCCAAACACGTCCAGAAGGAATTGAAGAACCTATGTGAGTGGCGTTCCACCCAGAAGCAAGACTCCTGCCGCCTGTGTCATTGGGTGGAAGCAAAGCACCGCTCCTTAGAAGTCCTGGAGTTGTCAGCCTCTCTCTCAAGAAAGCTGGACCAGCATCCCTGCACGGTTTAGAAAAGGGGACACCTCATCATCACCTGGTACAGGGGTAGTGTCAATTGGTTCTGTATTGTGGAAGTGAGTGAAACTTGAGGATGGACTAAATTGTCTCCCACTCATGGATGTTATGGAACAGGATTTTATGGGCTACTTAAGAATTTTCTAATAGGTCTGCTTGGATTCTGAAATTGTCACCATGCCCAGGTTAGGGTTAATAGCTTAATTTACCCCTTCCCAGATCTATTCCAGAACTATAAACTAAATTGCTCAGTCTTAGAAACCTATCCAGTGACTAATGTCAAAATGTGACTTGAAAGCTGTATCAGGCAAAACCTATTGCCATTACTGAAATGTTGAAAATGTCAGCAGCAGTGGGAACACATCTCAGTGTTCTGAGCTTTGCTATCTGAAGGCATTCCACAGAGGTCAGCTGTGGTACTTAACACAGCGGAAAAGAATTTCAGACTGAGCCAGAATTACCGTTAGTGAGTCTGAGTAGAAGAAAGGACAGACGGTTGATGAGGGTCAGGTGTGGGCCTCAGGACAGAAGTGCACCCTAATTCTTCAGGAACAGTTTCATCAGTGACTGGGACTTTTGGAGTTTTGTTGTTTAAGGGAGGTGAGCTACTCATTTCCTTATAACAAGATTGTATAATGAAACCATCGGGTTATTTATTAGGATACTGGAGAGACTTACATATAAGGAAACATAACTGAAGCAAAGGTGGTTAACATTTAATTTTTTTTTTTTGGAAGTAGGGTTCCACTGTAGCTCAGGTGAACCTGGAATTCACCGTGTAGTGTCAGGGTTTCCTGGAACTCCTGGTTATCCTCCTAACTTTGCCTCCCGAGTACTAGGATTGAAGCCATGCACCACCATGTCTATCTCTAAAATTTTATTTAAATATTTTATTTTTTCTGTATTTATTTGAGAGAGGAAGAAAACGAGGAAGATAGGCAATGAGAGTGCCAGGGATTCCAGGCACTGCAAACAAATCCCAGATGCAAGTGTCACCATGTACATCTGGCTTTTTGTAGGTACTGGGGAAATAAATCTGAGTCCTTAGGCTTCACAGGCAAGTGCTTTAACTGCTAAGCCATCTCTCGAGTCCAATATTTTTTTTTAAATTAACGTAAGTTTGGTATATGTAGATCACAAAGATGTTAAAATATGCTGTAGGGTCAGGAACGGTGGTGCATGTCTTTAATCCAAGCACTTGGGAGGCAGAGGTAGGAGGATCACTGTGAGTTCAATGCCAACCTGAGACTGCATAGTGAATACTGAGTTCCAGGTCAGCCTGGCCTAGAGCTAGACTCTACCTAGAGAAAAAAGAATCTGGTAGGAAGGGCTTTTTCCTCTAGCTATAATCTGATGCCAGTGGAGAATGTCTTTTCTTAGTGGGCCTGTCAAAGTTAATTGAGCAGGGCTAGGCAGTGATAGCCATGTCTATGGAAATGTCAATGGAGCTACTCACACTGTCTGGTAATAGGAGGGGGAGGGTCACTGACCTGAAGAAGCCAGGAAGTGAAAGGTTAAGTAAGTAGAGGTTCTCATGCCACTTTCATATAGTCTGTGATGGGGTGGACCTTGCAGTAATGCAGCTGTTTTGGGGTCACCCACAGTCCTGTAAATAACACTCCACCTGTGCTCTATAAGTTAACCCAGTAAACTCATTGGTTCACCTAGTTGCACTAGTTGGTAGAATTGTGAGCAGTGACAGTACTAAGATTGGCTTCACATTGTGACTCTCAGGCTCTTTAGTAGTTCCATTCATATTCTAGGGGCCTCAACTTGGTTAAAACCCAGGATTAGTGGCTTACTCCAGGTGATTGTGGGAGAGTAACTAAAAGGTAAACATAAGACTGAGAATTCATATTCATTCATTCAATTCATATTTAGTGTTACCATGTGTGTGCCTATTGTAAATGTGTGTCTTCACCATCTGAGTATGGCATGAAAATGAGGAAGTAATTTATATCCGATGAGTGCTTTTGCACCAATAACTTTGTGGTATCTCCAGATTCTTGTCTTACAAACTTAAAGAAGTGAAATTCACAGATCATAGGGTAAGGTTTAGAGAGATTTTATTAGATTCAGAGGAGGCAAGTGGAGAAAGTATAGAGAGCTCCTGCCATACGGAAGGTTTTAGGGGGTAAAGCCTGCCCTATGACCCAAATTGGGGTCACTTATGGATTCGGAATGGAGGCTGAGCTAACCTGCCATGATGCTAAGTTTTGGGGCTGAGTAGCCATAATGCCACTATCAGATTTAAATCTTCCAGGAACCTCAGTTCTAGGGAAGGGGTGTAGAGAAGGGCACAGGTTGTTTATAGAAAAACAGTCTAGAGCACTCCTTTAGGCAAGAGATAAGAGGAAGACTTCTCTAGGGGCTGGAGAGATGACTTAGTGGTTAAGGACTTGCTTGTAAAGCCCAAAGACCCCAGTTCAAGGCTCTATTCCCCAGTACTCACGTTAGGCAGATGGATGGACAAGGTGGTGCATGCATCTGGAGTTTGTTTGTATTGAGTGGAGGAACCGGTACGCACTCTCACTTTTGCTTTCTCTCTCCCCGTCTCTCCCTCTCTCTGCCTCTTTCTCTCTCTGTGTGTCATTCTCAAATAAATAAATAAAAAGAATAAATACAAATTTTATAAAACAGCATAAGACGTCTCTGATTGTACCAACAGGGGCAGTGCTAGGTCAGGCTTGAAGACATTCCTGCTTTTTTGCTTTTGGGGGCACATTCATATTAAACTGCCTGAGTAGTCTTAAAATGTTTTTTTTTTTCTTTTGACACAAAACATCACTGAGATGAATTTTCCTAATTTTCCAACCAGTGTTAGATGGGGCAGGGGTACATTTTAATATTATTTTCCCTCCATGTCTTGCCTCATCCCTTACTTATTCTTTTTGTTGCTTTTGTTGCTGTTTTTCGAGTTAGGGTCTTATCTACACCAGGCTGACTTGGCCTTCATTCTGTAGACCCAGACTTGCCTCAAACTCAAAGTAATACTCTTCCCTGTGCCTCCCCTGCCCCTTGTTGCTGGGATGAAAACATGTACTAGCACATCCTGGCCCACTTAGCTATTCTTGATGGGAATTAGCTTCCCATAGCAGGAAGAGTTAATATTCGAGAACTACACTGAGGAACTCCATGTTGCTGTCTGCTTGGGATGGTGCCACAGCATGAGGGTGGGTCCAAAAGCTTCACACAGGTCTTACAGACTGCAGAAAGGGGCTGCAGGGCCTGGTCATGGCGAACTGGCTCCAGACACATGTATGTGGGACCAGACCCCTTACACAGCAGGTTTGCCTTCATGTAGACAAGTATTGGAAATGCAGACTGCTGGTCAGCATCGCTCACCGGGTCTTCAAGCCACCCCAGCTGGTCGGTGAGTTTTACCTTCTCTCTTTAGAGTTAATTCTGTAACTTGAGAATGTGGAGGTTCTTTAGAAAAGGAAATGATGCTTTTGCTTTACTATAATGTCTTACTCCAAATACTGAAGGCATAAAATACAGGAAACAATATTTCAGTTGGTTAGAAAATAGTACCTATGCAGGGCTGGAGAGAAGGCTTAGCGGTTAAGTGCTTGCCTGTGAAGCCTAAGGACCCCGGTTAGAGGCTCGACTCCCCAGGACCCACGTTAGCCAGATGCACGAGGGGGCTCACGCGTCTGGAGTTCGTTTGCAGTGGCTGGAGGCCCTGGTGTGCCTATTCTCTCTCCCTCTCTCTATCTGCCTCATTCTCTCTGTCTGTTGCTCTCAAAAAATAAATAAAAATAACAAAAAAATTAAAAAAAAGAAAATAGTACCTATGCATTGAATATTAAGGCTGCTAAAGGGCAGAGAAGGCCCCATCTTTACATGTAAGGCACCAAGTGTAAGGAAAAACCCTAGGGACTTTTTAAACAAGATTTAAAAATGTCAAATGGTGCTGAATGGTGGAAGTGAATGAAACTTGAGGATGGAGGAAATTGTCTCCCACTCATGGATATTATGAAACAGGATTTTTTGGGCTACTTAAGAATTTTCTAATAGGTCTGCTTGGATTCTGATATTGTCACCATGCCCAGGTTAGGGTTAATAGCTTAATTTACCCCTTCCCAGATCTATTCCAGAACTATAAACTAAATTGCTCAGTCTTAGAAACCTATCCAGTGACTAATGTCAAAATGTGACTTTAAAGCTGTATCAGGCAAAACCTATTGCCATTACTGAAATATTGAAAGTGTCACCAGCAGTGGGAACACATCTCAGTGTTCCGAGCTTTGTTATCTAGAGGCCTTCCAGCCAGGTGCAGCCGGGGTACTTAACACAGCTGAAAAGAATTTCAGGCTGAGCCAGAAGTACAGTTATTGAGTCTGAGTAGAAGAAAGGACAGACGGTTGAGGAGAGTCAGGTGTGGGCCTCAGGACAGAAGTGCACCCAAATTCTTCAGGAACAGTTTCATCAGTGACTGGGACTTTTGGAGTTACATTGTTTCAGGGAGGTGAGCTACTCATTTCCTTATAACAAGATTGTATAATGAAACCATAGGGTTATTTATAAGGATACTGGACAGACTTACATATAAGGAAACATAACTGAAGCAAAGGTGGTTAACATTTAATTTTTTTTTTTGAGGTAGGGTTTCACTCTAGCTCAGGTGAACCTGGAATTCACCGTGTAGTCTCAGGGTTTCCTTGAACTCCTGGTTATCCTCCTACCTTTGCCTCCCGAGTGCTAGGATTAAAGGCATGCACCACCCTGTCTGGCTCTAAAACTTCTTTAACTATTTTATTTTTCTGTATTTATTTGAGAGAGGAAGAAAATGAGGAAGATAGGCAATGAGTGTGCCAGGGATTGCAGCCACTGCAAACAAATCCCGATGCAAGTGTCACCATGTACATCTGGCTTTATGTGGGTACTGGGGAAATGAATCTGAGTCCTTAGGCTTCACAGGCAAGTGCTTTAACTGCTAAGCCATCTCTCGAGCCCAATATTTTTTTAAAATTAAAGTGAGTTTGCTATATGTAGATCTCAAAGATGTTGAAAAATGCTGTAGGGTCAGGAATGGTGGTGCATGTCTTTAATCCAAGGACTTGGGAGGCAGAGGTAGGGGGATCATTGTGAGTTCAATGCCAACCTGAGACTGCATAGTGAATACTGAGTTCCAGGTCAGCCTGGCCTAGAGCTAGACTCTACCTAGAGAAAAAAGAATCTGGTAGGAAGGGGTTTTTCCTCCAGATATAATCTGATGCCAGTGGAGAATGTCTTTTCTTAGTGGGCCTGTCAAAGTTAATTGAGCAGAGCTAGGCAGTGATAGGCAGGTCTATGGAAATGTTAATGGAGCTATTGACACTGTCTGGTAAAAGGAGGGGGAGGGTCACTGGCCTGGGAGAAGCTAGGAAGGGAAAGGTTAAGTAAGTAGATGCTATCATGCTGTTTTCATATAGTCTGTGATGCGGTGGACCTTGCAGTAATGCAGCTGTTTTGGGGTCACCCACACTCCTGTAAATAACACCCCACCTGTGCTCTATAAGTTAACCCAGTAAACTCATTGGTTCACCTAGTTGCACTAGTTGGTAGAATTGTGAGCAGTGACAGTACTAAGATTGGCTTCACATTGTGACTCTCAGGCTCTTTAGTAGTTCCATTCATATTCTAGGGGCCTCAACTTGGTTAAAACCCAGGATTAGTGGCTTACTCCAGGTGATTGTGGGAGAGTAACTAAAAGGTAAACATAAGACTGAGAATTCATATTCATTCATTCAATTCATATTTAGTGTTACCATGTGTGTGCCTATTGTAAATGTGTGTCTTCACCATCTGAGTATGGCATGAAAATGAGGAAGTTATTTATATCTGATGAGTGCTTTTGCACCAATAACTTTGTGGTATCTCCAGATTCTTGTCTTACAAACTTAAAGAAGTGAAATTCACAGATCATAGGGTAAGGTTTAGAGAGATTTTATTAGATTCAGAGGAGGCAAGTGGAGAAAGTATAGAGAGCTCCTGCCATACGGAAGGTTTTAGGGGGTAAAGCCTGCCCTATGACCCAAATTGGGGTCACTTATGGATTCGGAATGGAGGCTGAGCTAACCTGCCATGATGCTAAGTTTTGGGGCTGAGTAGCCATAATGCCACTATCAGATTTAAATCTTCCAGGAACCTCAGTTCTAGGAAAGGGGTGTAGGGAAGGGCACAGGTTGTTTATAGAAAAACAGATCTAGAGCACTCCTTTAGGCAAGAGATAAGAGGAAGACTTCTCTAGGGGCTGGAGAGATGGCTTAGTGGTTAAGCAGTTGCTGGTGAAGCCTAAGGACCCCAGTTCAAGGCTCGATTCCCCAGTACTCACGTTAGGCAGATGGATGGACACGGTGGTGCATGCATCTGGAGTTTGTTTGTATTGAGTGGAGGACCCGGTACGCACTCTCACTTTTGCTTTCTCTCTCTCCCTCTCTCTGCCTCTTTTTCTCTCTGTGTGTCACTCTCAAATAAATAAATGAAAAGAATAAATACAAATTTTTAAAAAAGCATAAGACTTCTCTGATTGTACCAACATGGGGAGTGCTAGGTCAGGCTTGAGGACATTCCTGCTTTTTTGCTTTTGGGGGCACATTCATATTAAACTGCCTCAGTAGTCTTGAAATGTTTTTTTTTTCTTTTGACACAAAACATCACTGAGATGAATTTGCCTAATTTTCCAACCAGTGTTAGATGGGGCAGGGGTACATTTTAATATTATTTTCCCTCCATGTCTTGCCTCATCCCTTAGTTATTCTTTTTGTTGCTTTTGTTACTGTTTTTCGAGTTAGGGTCTTATCTACACGAGGCTGACGTGGCCGTCATTCTGTAGACCCAGACTGGCCTCAAACTCAAAGTAATACTCTTCCCTGTGCCTCCCCTGCCCCTTGTTGCTGGGATGAAAACATGTACCAGCACATCCTGGCCCCCTTAGGTATTCTGGATGTTAATTAGCTTTCCATAGCAGGAAGAGTTAACATTAGAGAACTACACTGAGGAACTCCATGTTGCTGTCTGCTTGGGATGGAAGCCATGTGTTTGCAGCACCTCCCTTCTGGCTGTGCAGAGCATCAGAGATTTCCCTGAGGGATTTGATCCTGTAAGCCTTGATATCTTTCCAGACACTTTCTAAAACCACTGGCTTTCCTGGTGTTATCTGCATTTTCTCCTGTTGTGAGTGAAGATGAACTTGAGGGATTTTGTTTTGTTTTGTTTTACATCTGTTAGGATACCTCAGGTTTCAAAGCATAGCTAGTAGGGCTTGAGGATGGCTCAGTGCTTAAGGCGCTTGCCTGTGAAACCTAAGGGCCCATGTTTGACTCTCCAGAACCGACATAAGTCAGATGCACAAGGTCATACATGTGCACAAGGTACCACACATGTCTGGAGTTTTTCTTACAGTGGCTGGAGACCCTTGGGGGCCAATTCTGTCTGTCTGTTTCTTGCTCTCTCTCTCTCTCTCTCTCTCTCTCATAAAAAATGAGCAACAACTAAAAGAAGCCTGTAAATATAATACAGGCTATTTTGGCTATTATGCTAAAGGCTATTAAGGGTATTATGCTAAAAGACACCGAATGATAATTTATTCCCTCATTTAGTTTCTTTCGAAGTAGGGTCTCACTGTAGTCCTGGCTGACTTGGATCTCACTTTATAGTCACATGCTGATCTTGAACTCATGTCAATCCTCCTACCTCTGCCACCACACCTGGATATCCCTCTTTCTTAGTTTCTAATAGGGCATAGGAGTTTTCTTTCTTTATTTTTATTTTTTACCCCTACTAAAACCTATATGGTATGTTTGTATGTAACTGCACTTTATATTATAAAACAAAGTAGCAGTCATCTATGTAACATATACAGAATACTGGTGAAATATCTTAATTGGTTATATAAGTCCTTCTGCTGGCTACTTTCAGTGTTGCTAAATGTTTGCTATGTGTCTGTTGCAGTGGGAAATCCTTTTTGAAATTTGAGCCACTCACGTCTTTGCTATATCATATCCTGGCCATTTAATAGTGTTCCAATTGTTAGTAACTGCTTTTGGCAGGTGCCTGTGATCATTCAGACATAAAATTAAACATATAGCTTTTGAGGTAGGGTTAGCCCAGGTTGACCTGGAATTTACTATGTAGTCTCAAAGTAGCCTTGAACTCATGGCAATCCTTCTATCTGTTTCTCCTGAGTGCTTGTATTAAAGGCATGCGCCACTACACCTGGCAATATATTCATATTCTTTCTTTCTTTCTTTCTTTCTTTCTTTCTTTCTTCTTTCTTTCTTTCTCTTTCTTTCTTTCTGTCTGTCTGTCTTCTTCTTCTCCTCCTCCTCCTCCTTTTTTGGCCAGCACTACAAGTGAGGATAAAAGAATTAAAACTTGATAAATGTCAGGCATGGTGGCACACGCCTTTAATCGTAGCACTCTGGAGGTAGAGGTAGGAGGATTGTTCTGAATTTGAGGCCTGCCTGGGACTACAGAGTGAGTTCCAGGTCAGCCTTGAGTGAGATCCTATGTCGAAAATAAAAAAAAAAAAAGAAAGAAAGGGGCTGTAGGGATGGCTTAGTGGTTAAGGTGCTTGCCTGCAAAAGCAAAGGACGCAGGTTGAATTCTCCCAGATCCGTGTAAGCCAGATGTACAAGGTGATGGTACATGCATCTGGAGTTCGTTTGCAGTGGCTGGAGGCCCTGGAGTGTCCATTCTCTCTCTCTCTCTGCCTCTTTCTCTGTCTGTCTCTCTCGCTCAAATAAAGGAAAGTACACAAAAAAATTTTTAAAAACCTTAATAAGTATCAACTGCTTTTAAATATTTACTCTTTATTCTTATTTTTGCAAATTTTATACATAATAGGTTTGTTTAAAATTTGTAGTGTTATGCACTGAGCCGAGAGCCTTATATTTCCTGAGCAAGTGCTTCACTACCACATTACACACCCAACTGGAAAAAACTGGGTTACATGGCAGATAGGACCATGTAAATGATGACTTAGTTACTAGTGGTATTTATTTATTCTGTTATTACTTGAGGCGGGATTTTGCTATGTGGCCTAGGCTGGCTTTGAACATACAACTATGTCTGGCTAGTGGTATGAATTTAGACCATTAGTTGACTCTCTTTATCTATTTAACTAAATGTTTATTTAGGATAGCTTATAGATGTGTTTAGTATTGTTGTTGTTGTTGTTTTTTGTTTTCGAAGTAGGGTCTCACTCTAGCCCAGGCTGACATGGAATTCACTATGTACTCTTAGGGTGGCCTCAAACTCATGGAAATCCTCTTATCTCTGCCTCCCAAGTGCTGGGATTAAAGGTGTGTGCCACCACACCTGGCCTTTTATTTTGTTTTTTCAAGGTAGGGTTTCAAAGCTCCAGCCCAGGCTGACCTTGAATTTACTATGTAGTCTCAGCATAGCCTCAAACTCACAGTGATCCTCCTATGTCTGCCTCCCAAGTGTTGGGATTAAAGGTGTGTGCCACCATGCCTGACTGTAGATGTATTTATTGATCATGA
>CM070778.1:29369357-29544357 GCA_036346955.1 Dipus sagitta | reverse complement strand
GTGGGTCCTTGGGGGAATGTCTGTGGAGGAGTCTTGTCCCTTCCTTTCTCTTGGCTTCCTGGCTGTCCTGGGGTGTCACTCCACTGTGTACGCCTCATCGTAGGTCTGGAAGCTTGCATGAAGTCGCTGTGGACTAAAACTTCTCGAAGTGTGAGCCCGAATTAACCTCTCCTCCTCTGAAGTGGATTGTCTCAAACATGTTTGTCTGTGACAGAAAGCTGACACAAGGGTTTGTAAACATTTTCCACGGAGGACCAGAAATTAAAAAAAAAAAAAATCTATGCTGTGAGACAGGCTCTCACTATGTAGCCCAGGCTAACTTCAAACTCACGATCCTTCTGCTCAAACCTCCTGAGTACTGGCATTACTTTGTATGCCACCACACCCAGTGATGAAGGTAAATTTTTTTATTTTTTACTCTGCAGGGTAAAACATCTCTGATCAGCTTATTCAACATTCTTGCATGAAAGCAGCCACCTGCTACACCCATTGGAACAGCTGTGGCTGTGCGCCAATAAAACTTGATTTATGGAGGTTGAAATTTGAATTTCACATGATTTTCACATTGTGTGATGTTCTTGATATTCACGACACGTTCTTCTTTTGACTTTTTTTTTGCATATGCATGTACAGTATGTATGCATGTGTGTGTGTGTGTATGTGGAGGGTATATGTGTACATGTGTGTGTGGAAGCCAGAGTGACAGGAGCACAGCGGCAGTACTTTCGGTTCTGTATGACGAGGTCATTTTGTAGGGAGGAATCTGCACATGTAGCTTGGGAGCAGCTCTGCACTCACACACTGCCAATGGTTTGCTTGTTCCGTGTTTCTCTTCAGTTCAGTTGTCATCCAAACGGAGGAGGCTCAGGAAGAAAGCAGCGCTCCGTGGACTTGGATGCAAACTGCTTCATGGAAAGGCGATAAGGAGGCAAAGGCGGAATCCTTCCTCATTACAAACAGAGACAAGATCTTCAAGCACGTAAACTGTCTCCACGCCACCAGGCCAGCAGGATCCATTGCCTTTGTTCTGATTCCCTATCAAACGCTACCGAGAAAGAGATCAGAAAGGACAGATTTGGGCAATGTTACTCCACTGTCTTTTTGATTGGCTCCCTGAAGAAACCTACAGCTTAAAGATGCAGTCCCTGGCCTCTTGCCAGGTGACGTGGACTGCTCACAAGGGGTCTACAGAGAGTGTCTTCCCTAACCATTCTCCATCACTTTCTTTGAGACAGAGTCTCTTGCTGAACCTAGACTAGAGCTCATCAGTAAACCCAGGGAGTCTCTGCCTTTCCCTCCCCAGCGTGGTGATGACGTGTGCACTACCACACCGGGCATGTGATGTGTGTACTGGGGAATCTGAACTCAGGCCCTCATGCTTTCCCCCATCCACCACCTCCCCAATGCTAAAATGTTTTTTTTTTTTAATTTTCTTATTTTTTGCACCACCATTCCATGCTTATGCTGTGGAAAGGGTTGAATCCAGGGCTTTCTGCATGCTAGGCAAGCACTCTACTAACTGAGCTATATCCTAGCACCCCCTTTAAAGCTGTAAAGACCACTCCTATTTTACCAGCTACATAAGAGAGGGCGAGCCCGATATGGCCCATAGGTAAAGGCTTGGCAACTGAGCTCTTTACTCTGGTGTTGATGGTAAGGACCACGAGGGTTTCACCTGCCAGTCAAGTCTGACTTCAATTTCTGAAGGCTGGGTTAAGAACAGCGGGGTTTGTGCAGGCAGAAGTGTTTAACTGATGGCACTATGTGTGGCCCTGAGCGCCTAATTGCTAAGCCCAGCTTCCTGATCTTTGCAACAAGAACCTGGCACCAGAAGCCTGAGGCCTGGGCAGCAGGACTTCAGTGCTGTGCTGACCCTACATGCTTAGCATGCCGGACTCTAGAAATAACTCCTCCTATTTTTAACACCCTGGCCCGGGTCTGAGAGTTTCTAGTTTCACCCCAAATAATCCCAGGGCCCAGAGACATGAATTGGAATTCAAAATCTCTAAGCCATCTTCACCCTTCCTTCTGAAGTTCTCAACACTCCAGAGGGACACGCCTTCCTTTTCTTTCCTTCAGGGTCTGAGGCCAGAAGTCGAAGCAATTACTCTATCAGGTGCGAGAAAAAAAAGTTTTTTTTTTTTTGAGAGCTTTTATTGCAAACCACAGTCAGATTTTACCCAATTAAAAGCTTCCCAGGGATCCTGGCAGCCAAGGAGTGTTTAGATTACCGGAGAGTGAGCCTTGTCATGGAGAAGTAGAGAGAGAGAGAGAGAGAGAGAGAGAGATGCTGGCTCTTCACACAGGTGACATTCAGAACTGGTGAATGAGCACAGAGTGTCCCTGGAAGGTTTTGAAAGATGACCAGAACCAGCTTGTCAAAGACAGCGGGCACAGGGGGAAGCCTTGAGCTGAAGCAGGTGCTAGCAGGAGCGCCCCCAGATGTCTGCGCACCTGCTGGCCCTGTTCCAGCTGACCCTGGGCAGGTCTGGGTTCGTGTCCACGTGCTGTGTCGGCAGAAGGCCTTGTCACCACCCAGCGAGGAGCTTGGTAGTGGGGGCGTGAGGGAGCAGCAGCCTGTGACATGCGTGGAGAGGGACAGGGCATATGTAGAACTCCGGTCTCCTCTCTCCAGGTTCTGGGCTGGGGGTGGCTCCTTGAGGCTAGTGCTCGGGCTCTGCGTCCATGCAGGACTCCCAGGGGTTCTGGGGCATCCGAGGCAGGGAGAAGAGCAGGAGAGCCAGCCCGCCGAGGAAGAGCAGGATGAAGGCTGCGCAGGCGCAGGTGAAGGACCACGAATAGTAATACTCGATCCAGACGGTGTCCTCGCTGTCAATCATGCGTTTCACCGACTGCCTCATGACCTCCACCGAGACCACGAGGCAGAGTCCTGGGGACAAAGCGAGAGCTCTCTCAGTAAGCGAGGTGCCCCTACCATGTCCTTCCCGCCCCCCCATGTCCACTGTCCTTCTCCTGACCCGGAGAGGAAACTCCTTCGGGACCACCGTTCTATTGTGAACTTGCCAAGCAGCCGGTTGGCCTGCCACATGCCACCACGCCCTCCCCACATTCTGCAGAGGTTAGCCAGACACTGGCCACATGTCCCGCCATTGCTAATTGCTCTCTGGGGGAGTTTTCTTAGGGTCCCTCCCGAGGACAGTGTCATTTTGGGGAGGGGGACTGGGGGAAATGGTCAAAGCAGAGTTTCTCCCTCCTGGCCATCCTGGGAGGAGCCTCGGCCCAATGCAAGCGTGAGCTGGAGTGGAGAGGCCCCCCCCCCAGGTATCCCCCCTTCCCACCCAGGCACGGTGGGGCCCCGCTCCACCTGCAAAGGCATAGAACATCGAAGCCGGCCTCAGCAAGTAATCGCGCTTATTCCCGAAGGACAGGAGCGCACAGATGGAGCCCACGATGATGAAGACGAGGCTGAAGATGGCGATGGCCGCCGCTGAGATGCTGTACTCTGCAAAACAGAGGTTCACCTCAGAACTGAAGCCACCCCCGGAGCCATGTCCTGGCCTGCTGTACTGTTAGCCTGGCTAGTGAAGACACCGCATCCCCGATTCCCACTTCACACCCAACGGGGAGGTCCGCTCACTCCTTACACAAAGTCACCTGTAGGGAAGGGGTGAGGCCAGATGCTACAGGGCACCAGTACAGTAGGGGCACAAAGACATGAAGCTGGAGCATTTGCTAGACGATTATTTTCCTCTTGAGTGACAGGCAGAAGAAGGCACTGGGCTGTGGGTGGTCTGTCTTAGATTGATGAGGGGACTATGGAAGAATGACAGAGTGTAGGTGTCTCCTAGCGTGCGAGTGTGAGGGTGTGGTGGCTTACCTAGTGATGTATGTAAGGACCTGTCAGAGGTTGTGCAAGTGCGTGTCTGAATGTGTGTGAGGATCTGTCAGTGTGTGTGCATGTGTGTGTGTGTGCACGTGCACCCCATGTGTAAGGATCTGTCAGTTTATGTTCATACTCTGCATGTGACGCTCAGTGTGTGTGTGTGTGTGTGAGAGAGAGAGAGAGAGAGAGATTGAAAGTATCTGTCGGTATTTGTGTGTGTGCCCCACGTGTGAGGCTCTGGCAATGTGTTTGCATGTACTGGCATGTGAGGCTCTGTTAGTGTGTGCACAGGTGTGTCTGTGTGGCATCATGCACATGGGGTGCAACCGTCCCCCCACAGCCAGGCCAGGCTCTGCCCCATGATAGTGTGTCTCTGAGCGTTGTTGACCAAAGGGACTGAGGTATCGTGTTTCCTCGGCTCAGGGAGAGATTAGTACGCGAGAGGGAAATCCCACTGTCCCCTTCGAGGTTCTCATCCACCCGCTCCAAGACTTTTCCCCAGGGCTGTGAGCGCTTGTCCTGTTTTCTTAGTTCCTGTCACAACAACCTTCCGTGGGCTCTGTTGGGAAATATGTTCTTGCTGCAATTTAGAGCCTGCCAGGAGTCTCTTTCACCTGCTGTTTCCAGCATCCACCCATACACTGTAAGTGCCAAGACTCAGGCACGGCGTCTGTGTTCCTGCCCAGGGAGGTGACAAAGCACGGGGCATTTTTTTTTTCCTTTTCCTGCAGCTGTTTTTCATCAGGAGCAGGAGTCAGCGCTTTCCTGCCAAGTGACTCCCTGGCTCAGCAGCATGTGACAGAAGCCTTTCCCCATGGCCAGCCTCTGTCTTCCACAGCCTCACCCTTCTGAGTGGTAAATTCAAAGATCTCCGAACTCTCGCCTGGGTTGAAATGCCGGAAGTAGGAGCAGTTCTTCTCTGCAAAGGAGGGAGATAGCCCGTGAGCTGGCAGGAAGGATGGAAGCCCTGCAGGGGGCTGGCAGAGAGGGCACAGGCTCCCAGTGCCCAGTGGGGCCTTTGGCTGCATCTCTTCCCCCAAATCCTGAATCTGGGTCAGAACGCCTCCCCGACCCTCAGCAGGTCATTCCAGCAGGTGCAGGGGTTGCATAAGAAGACAAGAGCACTCGGGGAGCCAAGGGCAAGGCGCCAGCAGGGAACACACAGCACGCATGCGCTGAGCCCCACTAGGCAGGTTCAAGCGCAAGTCATTCCTCAGGGGTCTGGGGACACGATCAGCAAAGAGCCAGTCAGAGACCCTCGGTGAGTGGATCCCTCTGTGGGGGAGGGGGATATAGGACAATGCCTGGAGTCAGGGATTCTCTGCCGCATCCTGCAATTCACATGACATCCTCCCACAACATGAAGTTACGTAACTCAAAATGTCAATAGTGGGGCTGGAGAGATGGCTTCGTGGTTAAGGCTCTTGCCTGCAAAGCCAAAGGAGCCAGGTTCAATTCCCCAGGACCCACATAAGCCAGATGCACAAGGTGATGCATGCATCTGGAGTTCATTTGCAGTGGCTGGAGGCTCTGGCACACCCATTTTCTTTCTCTGTATCTGCCTCTTTCTCTCTCTCTCTCAAAATAAATAAATAAATAAAATGTCAATAGTGGCAAGGCTAAGGAATCTGGGATCAACCCTGAACCTGGATTTTTGTTTCCTATCAGGATCCAGCACCCTCACCCAATTTATGCAAAGCAGCATTGGCCAAAAGCTTTTCAGAACAGTCTAGTGCTCAGAAGGTTGGGTATTCCTGCTTTGCCCTGGGAAGGGTTCTTCTGAGTGGCCCTGGATAACTTGGGTGCTGGCAGAGAACCTAATGTGAGGGCTACATGTGACCATCATGTGACCTTATCAGACCCCCAGAACCTCAGCCTGTGTGACAGCCTACACAAGTCCCCTTCTGGCAAGCCACTTGTCCACCTGATCATTGTCACGAAAGCTGTCGGTTGTCTGTGGACAGTAGAAACGAAGACCTGGATTCGGTGGGGAGGCAGGAGAGGGGTTCACTATAAATACATCCATGCTGATTTTACACATAATTTTCTCCTTCAGTCTCTCTCTCTCTCTCTCTGTTATTTAGACATAATATCAACATACTCCTTGTTGAGTACATTTAATATGCTTTATCCTTGATTTAGGAAGCAGATGGGTTATTTTATATCACCTTATGTTTCTTTTTTAATATTTTTATTTTTATTTATTTATTTGAGAGGGAGAGAGAGACAAGGAGAGAAAAGAGACAGATAGAGAAGGGTGCTCAGGGCCTCTAGGCACTGCAAACAAACTCCAGACGCATGCGCCCCTTGTGCATCTGGCTTATGTTGGTCCTGGGGAGTCGAACCTAGGTCCTTTGGCTTTGTAGGCTAACGCCTTAACGGCTCAGCCATCTCTCAAGCCCATGTTTCTTTCTTTTCTTTTTTTTTTTTTAGCATGTGCAGGTTCATATGCATGTGGGTGCATGTATGTGTCAGTGGGTGCACACGCATGTGTGTGAGTTTGAAGAAGCCAAAGGTTCAAATTGGGCGTCTTCTTCGAGCCCCTGTCACCTTGTTTACTGAGGCAGGCTCTCTTGCTTGAACCCAGAGCTCACTGATTTCTCTGGTCTAGCCAGCCAGCTTGCCCCAGGCGCTGGGATTACTGATGGGCTGCTACTATGGGGTCCTCATGCTTGTGTGGCAAACACTTGTCTGAGCCTTCTCCTTAGTCCCTTACTTTATGTTTCTTAACAAAAACTAAATTAGGTTGCTTTCTATTTGTGTAAGACCTGCTTTGATGTCTTTTTCCTGTAGATCTGTCTCCCGCAGTATAAATTAATTAAAAAAATTTTTTTTTGTTTGTTTGTTTTGTTTTTCGAGGTAGGGTCTCACTCTAGCTCAGGCTGACCTGGAATTCACTATGTAGCCTCAGGGGGGCCTCAAACTCGTGGCGATCCTCCTACCTCTGCCTCCTGAGTGCTGGGATTAAAGGCATACACCACCATGCCTGGCTTTTTGTTCATTTATTTATTTATTTATTTGAGAGAAAGGCAGATAGAGAGAGAGAGAGAATGGGCACGCTAGGGCCTCCAACCACTGGAAATGAACTCCAGACACGTGTGCCCCCTTGTGTATCTGGCTAACGTGGATCCTGGGGAACTGAGCCTCGAACCGGGGTCCTTAGGCTTCACAGACAAGTGCTTAACCGCTAAGCCATCTTTCCAGCCCCTCAGTATGAATTAAAAAAAAAAAAAAAAAGCAAGCCGGGCAAGGTGGCATACATCATTAATCCCAGCACTCAGGAGGCAGAGGTAGGAGGATCGCCATGAGTTTGAGGCTACCCTGAGGCTACATAGTGAATTCCAGGTCATCCTGGGCTAGAGTGAGACTCTACCTCTAAAAGCCAAAAAAAACCAAAAAAACAAAACAAAACAACAAAACCCTACCTTTAATTTAGGTGGCACCAAGTTTGTGAATTCCCTGCTTCATCTCCAGGCTATATCTGAACATTCAGAGAAGCCAATGCCCAGTGTCTTCTAGAAGCATGCCCCAGGGCTGCACAGTCTCTTTTGTTGTTATAAAGCTTTCCTTCTGTCTGGATATATTACCTTACTGCTACTTAATCCCGTGTTCCCCTACCCTTTCTCACTCCTCCAAAGTCCAATTGCTGCCTCTCTTGAAGTAGAGGACAGCGTTGATATCAGGAGACGGGCTTTGGTTTAACAGGAGTGACTTTCTCTGCAGTAAGTGGCTTTCCCCCCCCCATGAGCGTCTATATTTAAAGCAGTTTCCTTTGAGCTGAGGTACCTGGGGTGTCTGACGGACAGTGGTGATGTCAGCATCCAGGCTGCTTGTTTGTCTCTCACAGCAACCCCACTATTATCCAGCACAATGCGGCCCTTGTCTGTGTGTTAGATCATTAGCTGTAAATACTCCTGAGTAGCTTCTTTAAAATGGCTGGTGCTGGGGCTGGAGAGATGGCTTAGCAGTAAAGGCATCTGCTTGCAAAGCCAAAGAATCCCGGTTCAAATCTCCAGGACCCACGTAAGTCAGATGCACAGGGGTGCATGCATCTGGAGTTCGTTTGCACTGGCTGAAGGCCCTGGTGAACCACCCCCCTGCCTCTTTCTCTCTCTCAAATAAATAAATAAATGAATAAATAAAATATTTTAAAAAGTGGCTTGTGCTATATTGCAAGCCTCCTTGGGTTTCCCTCTGGACAAAGGAACAGGTCTGAGTCATTCTTTAAGGGCCAATTTCAGTTGTTATTGAAAACCTTCCGAGAAGAATCAACTGAATCGAAGTGATTGTCATGGTCAGTTGCTTCCTGACTGCTGCCATCTGGGAATTAGAAGCCTTCCGAGCTGGGCCTGTGAGGTACAGGTGGCCTGGGGGATTTGCTGGCCGTGACGGCTGGGCTCTCTTGGGTTGTGAAGTCAACTCTTACACAGAGAGTTAGAGCATCCGACAGGTGCTAACAGATGACCCCCAGGATCCATTCTGGGCAGGCAACAACTGCTGTGGGGGGTCAGGATGGAAGCATCTGAGCTCAGGCACCCTGGCATAGGCTGCATGTCTGTAGGGGGCAGGCTGGACATTTGGGGGAGCTTTTTGCCTTGGGTGGTTCAGGACAATATTTCCTTCCTCTTTTCCTCTCTCCCTTTTTGTTTTCTTTTAAGGTAGAGTCGCGTTCTAGCCCAAGTTGCCCTGGAACTCACTATGTAGTCTCAGGCTGACCTCGAACTCATGGCACCACAACACCCAGCTCTTTTCCTCTTAAAAGCTCTCATACGGATGTGAGGGACCAGTGGCCACCGGGACTTCTAGAAGCCTTTAGCTTTTCTCTGATGTGCTGAACTTGGGACCTGAGACGGATGAGCTGAACCATCTTGGACTTAGCGCATGAACCTGGACAAAATGTTGGCTTCAGGGCCATGTGGGGGAGACCACAAGCCCTTTCACAGCCCTTGATGGCCTGAAAGATAGAATGGTCACATCAGACCTCGGTCTCATTCAGATCAAATCAAGCCAGGCCCATTGCTAGCATCGTTCAGGGAGGGCACAGGTCCTTGCAGATGGGCAGGGCAGGCCTCATGTGCTCTAGCTTTGCCCGTCCTTGCCCATTCCCTCAGCGGGTGGTGTATTAGTCATTGCTGGGATGAAATACCTGACAAAAACAATCCGGTTAAGGAAGAGTTTATTCTGGCTTACAGTTTGAGGTGACAGCCCACCGTGGCAGGGCACCAGGAGCAGCTGGTCATGTGGCATCCGCACTTGGGAACAGAGTGGTAAATGCCCGGGCTCAGCCAGCTCGCTCCTTTCTATACAGTCAACATTCCCAGTCAACGGAACACCAGGGTTCTTTCTGGCTCAATCAACACGATTAAGATAATCCCTCACAGGTAAACCCAGATACTAACCTAATCCAGATAATTCCTCACAAGAGGCCAGTTTCCTAGGTGAGTGTAGGTCCTGTCAAGTTGACAATCAAAATAAACCATCACAGGTGGTATTTGGAAAACCAAATATTAAGAGGAACTTGAAAAGGAAGTGGTGGACTGGGAGAGGGCTCAGTGGGTAGAGTGCTTATTGAGTAAGCATGAGGACCTGAGTTCAGATCCCCAGAACCCATGCACACTGCTGGGGTGGGGGTTGATGCCTATAATCCCAGTGCTGGGGTCGAGACAGGATTCCTGGGGCTTGGTGGCCAGCTTGTCTAACCCACTAGGGTGAGCTATATAGCAGATTTGAAGTCAGTCTGGGATACACTAGAGCAAAGAATAAAAACGCACAATGAGCCGGGTGTGGTGGCACACGCCTTTAATCTCAGCACTCGGGAGGTAGAGGTAGCAGGATCACTGTGAGTTCGAGGTCACCCTGAGGCTACATAGTGAATGCAGCCTGGACTAGAGTGAAAACCAAAACAAACAAACAAACAAAAAAAACCAAAACCCACAGCGAACTCATTTTGGGCTTGCCTAAGGGCTAGAAGGGACTGTCTCACCCCATATTCTGGTTCAGTTACTGGTTACGCAGACTCCAGTGTGGCGATTACAAAGGACTACAATAATGGGTACATTAAATTTCAAAGTGAGCTTGAATTAACCAAGGATGGCTCTGAGGAAGCATCAGCAGAGCAAGTCAAGTGCCTGTTGATGGAGATTTAATACATTAAAAACAATTTGTTGATTTGTACAAAACCCCAAGAAACTAGTGCTTTAGGGGCATTGTGTTGGTGTCTTTTTTTTAATTCCCATTTTTTTATTAGTTATGTATACAGTGGGTATACAGCCATGTTGGTACCATCGTTAGCTTCCTCCCTGTCCTCTGCCCACTGCAGGGACCCTCCTCGTTGGGGAGTGTGGGTCGTGCATTGTGGGATTGGCCATCAGTTATGGGGAAGAGGCAATGTCTCTGTGCATAATGTCCCAACTTGTGGCTCTAACAATCTTTCTGTCCCCTCTTCTGTGAAATTCCCTGGGCCATGCTGGGTTCGTTTTAGGTCTACTTCAGTGATGAGGTCTTGGGAGCCTCTGTGTCGCTGGGTCTCTGGTTTGGTAGGAGTTGAGTGTTCTCTGTGCCTATCTCCTTCACCCTTGTGCTGGTACCAGGTTTACCAAGAAAATAGCACTCTTGCTCATTTCCCCAGTTACTCTATGGGTTCAGCTGGGGCCCTGGTGAGGTGCAGTGGGCTGATTCTCTCCTCAGGATCTGTGTCCATCTTTCCTCCCTGGGAGGTATGGCGTGGTTAGGCGGACGCCATCTTGACCGGAAGCTGTCATTTTATACATAAAAAAAGTTCTGTCTGTTCCCAATGGTAGTTCAGTAGTTTCTACATACTGGTGCCTTTATTTATTTATTTATTTGCAAGCAGAGAAAGAGAGATTGAGAGACACAGAAAGAGAAAGAATGAGAGAGCGCAAAAAAAAAAAAAAAAGGCGCATGCCAGGGCCTCTAGACGCTGCAAACTTACTTCAGATGCACATACCACTTGAAGCATATGGCTTCACGTGGGTCCTGGGTAATTGAGCCCAGGTCGTTAGCCTTTTGCAGGTGCAGGCAATCACCTTAACCACTGAGCCATCTCTCCAGCCCCTGATGCCTTTTTGTAGAACAAAAAGGTCTTACCTGCTCCCAACAGTAGTTTCTACATGCTGTATATCCACTACGACTGAAGAATTATCTAGAATGTGCTGGAAAAAACCCCAAAGCCTACGCCCAGAGCTGCAGAGTGCTGCTTGCTCATCCATGAGGATGTTAATTAAGGTACTGACCTCTAGTACAGTGCGGTGGGCGGGGCAGGAAGCAGCTAGGTTCTTTAATACATCCTCAATCCCTGTGCTGAGGCTGGAGGGCAAGATGATCCCTAGGGCAATGGGACACTGGGGCACTGGGGCAGGCTACTGCCTTACCCTTAACAGGCAGAGCCTGAAGGAGGCAAGGGCAGGGGATGGCCCCACTGGGGCTTCCTAACATACATTTTCCCCTGAGAACCGGGGAAGCCCATCCTGTCATTCTTTTTTAAATAATATTTTTATTTTGTTTTACTTTTATGAGAGAGAGAGAGACAGACAGAGAGAGAAAGAAAGAGAGAGAGAGAGAGAGAGAGAGCGCATGCCAGGGCCTCCAGCCACTGCAAATGAACTCCACATGCATGCGCCCCCTTGTGCATCTGGCTTATGTGGGTCCTGGGGAATCAAACCTGGATTCTCTAGCTTTGCAGGCAAGTGCTTTAACCCCTAAACCATCTCTCCAGCCCCATTTTCATTTATTTATTTGCAAGCAGAGGGAGACACACAGAGGAGAGACACACACAGAGAGAATGGGCATGCCGGGGCCTCTAACCCCTGCAGACGAACTCTATCTGCAAGCACCACATTGTGCATCTGGTTTTACGAGGGCACTGGGGAGTGAACCAGGTTCGTTAGGCTTTGCAGGCAAGCGCTTTAACTGCTGAAACTTGTCTCCATTCCCCTTGTTATTCTTTTTTTTTGGGGGGGGGCTTTCTTTTTTTGGTTTTTCGAGGTAGGGTCTCACTCTAGCCCATGCTGACCTGCAATTCACTATGGAGTCTCAGGGTGGCCTCGAACTCACGGCAATCCTCCTACCTCTGCCTCCCGAGTACTGGGATTAAAGGCGCGCGCCACCACGCCCGGCCCACCTGTCATTCTTGAGGCATTGGATTGGCCTTGAGTGTTGGCCTTGTACACGGGCAATCCTTCCATGGCTGGTTTGTCAGTTCCTATTCTCACTCCTCAGAAGAGCCTCCGGTATTCCATGGCTGAATGAGGCCCGCAAAGGTCTCTTTGTACCAGCTTTTGGTCAGGCTGCCCTAGACCATGCCACAGGGCTTCTGTAGTCTCTTGGGTAGCAGGTTTCAGGAGCTGTATTTGAATGTTTAGTGGAGGACATGATAGGGGGGCCTCTGGAGCCGAAGGAGACTCTGGATTAGTGACGTGGGTGTTGTTGGTGGCTAGGCCATGCTCAGCTTCCTCCTTGTCAAATGAAAACCACTGACAGAACAACAATCTATATAGCAGTATAAGATAGGGTCTAAGTAGATACATAATGCTTGCATATAATTCTTGCTCATTAACTGTGTGGTTGGGGTCAAATGACCCGAGCTCTCTGAGCTTCATTTTCTTTTTCCTTTTTTCTGTAACAAAGAATGGTGATGAAAGTATGGATCTCCTAGAGGTTTCATGATATTAGATGAGTTCATAGAATCATCATTGTTCAACAATGTGTATAGTTCTGAGAAAGGCATTAGACAATTTTGTTATTGGGCAAATATCATAGAATGATGTGTCTAGAGTTTGTTTGCAGTGGCAAGAGACCCTGTCATGCCCATTCACTCTCTCTGCCTCTTTCTCTCCCTCTCTCAAATAAATAAATATTTTAAAAAGGCCAACCTTCTTCCAAAAAGTTGAGATTTTCATCCAATTTGGGTTGCTTTCAACCACTGTTCACACCTCCTTTCTCCTCTCTCTCTCCTTTTTGAGACTCACAATGTGTATAATAGGATCTCATAGTTCTCTGAAGTTTTGCCATTTTTTTCTCCTATCTGTCCCTCAGACTAGGTAATATCAATTGACTTATTTTCAAGCTCATTGAGAATTTTATTTGCCTGCTTCGACCTGCTTTTGAGCCCCTCTATTGCAGTTTTCATTTCATGAGTATCCTTTTCAGTAGAATTTCTAGTTGATTTTTCAAAATGAATCTCTATCTCTATTGATATCTATTTCAAGTGGTATCATTCTCATCTTGAGCTCTTTTTAAAAATACTTCATTTATTTATTTATTTATTTGTGTATGTGTGTGTGTGTGAGAGAGAGAGAGAGAGAGAGAGAGAGAGAGAGAGAGAGAGAATGGGTACACCAGGGCCTCTAGCCACTGCAAATGAACTCTAGATGCATGTGCCACCTTGAGCATCTGGCATTACTTGGGTACTGGGTCCTTTGGCTTTGCAGACAAGTGCCTTAACCGCTAAGCTATCTCTCCAGCCCTGATCTTGGACTCTTTCTATATGGTTTCCTTTAATTCTTAGAATGTATTTACCAGACTATTTAAAGCCTTTTTCTAAAAGCCCAATATCTGCACTTCCTGAGAGATTAATCTAGTGGTTGCTCCACCCCCCCCATATATTGCCCATGCCACCGTAGTGCTTTGCATGTCTTGTGTTTTTCTAAATGTGGTTTGTTTGCACAAGTGTATGTATGTATGGGTGCACCAGGGTCTCTTGCCACTGCAAACAAATTCCAGATGCAGGTTCCCCTTTGGGTCCAGCTTTACATGGATTCTAGGAATCAAACCCAGGTTGGCAAGCTTTGCAAGCAAGTGCCTTTAACCATTGAGTCATCTCCCTAGCCCTGGCTCATGTTTTTTATTTTTTAGACGCCAAATCTCTTTTTATTGGGGGTAGGGAGGAATGGGCCTCAAAGTGGGCCTGAGGCCCTCACTGTACAGCCTGTTCATTGGCACTGCCTCCTGAGTCCTGAGGTTTCATCACATCTGGAAGCTCAGGAGGGCTCAATGCGCAGGGCCTCGGAGGCATCATCTGCTCGGAAGGCCAGGCCCACTGTGGCTGGGGCCTGCGGTCTCGCTGTCTGGCTGGTGAAGCCACACTCTCCCAGCGTTTTCCCATCATCAAGGAGCTGGTCATCCTTGTACAGCCTCTGCTCGTCGGGCGGCCGCTTGAGGATGCCCTCCACGATGCGCTTCAGCTCCAACACGGTGCTCGATTCCTTGGCGTCGGTGAAGATGGTGGTCTTGTGACGCCGGATCATAAGAAACACGTCCATCCCGGCGGCTGTCTCTAGCTCGACCCGCCGGTGCGCTATTTTTTTTTTTAATAACATAATGTGGCAATTCTGGAAGTCTGATTCTCCTTCTTGAGTTTTATTCCTGTTGCTACTTCTGGACTAATTTTGTAAAAGTATTTTCTTTCTTTCTTTCCTTCTTCCCTCCTTCCTTCCTTTCTGTCTTTCTTTCTTCTTTCTTTATTAGAGACAGAGAGGGGGACAGGGGGTGGAGGGAGAGAACGGCCATGCCAGCGCCTCTATCCACTGCAAACAAACTCCAGATGCAGGCGCCACCATGTGCATCTGGCTTACATGGGACCTGGAGAATTGAACCTGGGTTCTTAGGCTTCGTAGACAAGTGCCTTAACCACTAAGCCATCTCTCCAGCCCCCTTGTAAAGTATTTTCTTGATCATGTGGATCAATAAAATCTATGTCTTGTTAACTTAGTGGTCACTTAATAAATAAAGATATTCTAAAATGTTTGGACTGAATACATCTCCCACTAACTGCATGCATATTACCATTTAGGTCCTTCCTCAGGAATATATTGACGCCCTTCTCTCTTTCTTTCCTGCCTTTCCTCTTCTTCTTTTTAAAAACAATTTTTGTTTATTTTTATTTATTTGAGAATGACAGACAGAGAGACAAAGAGGCAGATAGATAGAGAATAGGCACACCAGGGCATCCAGCCACTGCTAACGAACTTCAGATGCATGTGCCACCTTATGCATCTGGCTTACGTGGGTCCTGGGGAATTGAGCCTTGAACTGGGGTCCTTAGGCTTCACAGGTAAGTGCTTAACCACTAAGCCATCTATCCAGCCCCCCCTTTTATTAATTTTTGAGACAGGGTCTTATTCTAGCACAGGCTTACCTGGAACTCACTATGTAACCCAAGCTGGCCTCAAACTCATAGCAATCCTTTTGCCTCAGCCTCCCAAGCACTGGAGTTACAGCTGTGAGCCACCACGCCTAGCTAGTTTGAAACTTTTCAAAGGCCTGTGCAGACATTTCATTCTCCAGCTCTTTGATTGGCCCATTGTTTTCCCCATTTGTTATCTCTTGCCACAGCCATGCTGTTAAACAATTGTCTGTAATTGTTTTCAACAAATGCTCCCCTCCCTGAGACTGTTTGCACGGAATGATATTAGAAATAGGTCAAACAAAGACAGCTTTGCAATTGGTTGTTTTCAGGGACTCTGGTGGCAGCGGGGTGGGGGTGGGAGATGGGGGAATGAGGGGGGGCGTTAAAAGGCATCCAATCCTATTCTGTCCCTCTGGTGTCAACCAGGCTGCTGTTTATCACTGATGGTGGTTGTTGGTTTTCGGGACTGCAAGAGTTCAGGGAGAAGAAATGGGAACAGGGCAAGTTAAAAGCTGCCTAAAATTCAGTTTCTCTTGACTCATGGATTTTTTTTTTTTTAATAAGCACTTGCTGCATTGTTACACAATTTTGGTTAATTTCCAGAGTTCTGAAAGTGTTGAATCTGGTAAATTTTTTTCCTCCCAGCATTCTCATTGCTTTTATGAAAGAGAAAATTCAGGGCAGGGGTTCTCCCCCCTGTCTTTTTTTTTTTTTCTCTCTTTCTGCTATTGCAGAAAGTTGATACGTGCAAGGCACCAACAGCAGGATTTGACACACAGCACGACACTTAATATGCCATTATTATAATTGTTAACAAATGAGAGAACATAGATGAGCCCTTTCCAGAATAGAAAATCCAAGGAAGGGCGGATGAAGGAATACAATGTCTATTTGAAGGGGAGAGAAGAGAAGAGAACGCAGGAGTGAGCTTTGGAGTATTATTGGGAGGCAGCGCTCGGCATCACAAGTGTGGATAGTACGATTCATGGCTGACAGACACTGCTTGGGCTCAAGGCTGAGCCCTGACCTGCTGGGTGGTCCCCTGAGACTGGTGTTCTCAGCAGCCTGTCTCTTCCATGTGTGGACACCGCTCATCTGCTCTAACTTTAAAAGGCAGATAGCTCCAAGGACAGGTGGACAGGACCAAAATGTCCCTCTCGGTGCGTGGTCCCTGGAGAAGCTGCCTCGCCCTGCCCTGCCCTGCCCTGCCCAGGGAATTGCCTGGATGAATCATCTGTTTACAAGTGTGCAGCACTGGCCGAGGGCGCTGGCACCATGCTACACGATACCCTTCACGCACATGCTCATGCCCGTCAAAGCCCTCTGTCCCAGGACTCGGTGTTTCCAAGATAGCTGAGTGTTCACGAGTCCCTGGGTACCCACCGGGAGTGAGTGTTACCCTGGTTTCCTGAAGAAAGCAGAGGGAGCACAAAAAGATGAAGAAGAGCTGTGGGAGGGCCGGCCCTTTGCTCCACATGCAAGACTGCAAGATCTTTGGGGAGTCAGCACTGACTCTTTCGAAGAACAGGTTTCAAGGGATGGAAGGAATCATTCTGAACACCGCAAGTCACACGAGGTGTGGTGCCATCTTGGAGATGCATTTGCAAGTACTGGAAGGGGGATTTACATCGCTGAGTCCACATCTCTTTTTTTTTGGTTTTTCGAGGTAGAGTCTCACTCTGGCCCAGGCTGACCTGGAATTCATTCTGCAGTCTCAGGGTGGCCTTGAACTCTCGGCAATCCTCCTACCTCTGCCTCCTGGGTGCTGGGATTAAAGGCGTGCGCCACCACGGCCAGCTTAAGTTTTTTGTTTTATGGAGGTGAAGCAGAAGCCTTATTGTCCCAGAATAGTCCTTTGGGAGGATGGGGGTAGGGGGTAGTGGTGGCTAGAATCCAGGCCTCTACTTCTCCATGGAGTGCTCTTTCCTGCAATGCATGCTCCGTTTGGTCTAAACCCTGAGGGTTCCACACTTGCAGAATAGACCCCAGTCATGTTAAAATCAGTTTTCCTAAGAACAGAGCTCGCCTACAGTGTACGGCTCCATCTCATCGTAGGGAATGGGAGAATACCCTTAAGTTACAGGGCAAAGAAATGCTGAGGAGCACTCAGCAACCTGAGCGCGGAGAGCGCACAATAGGACTGCATGATTCCACAAGGCAGGAGACTCGTCCACACCACGTCCTATCGCACAGCCATGCGCCCACGCAGTCACGCCGGGCCCCACGTCCTATCGCAGCACAGCCGTGCGCCCAGGCAGTCACGCCAGGCCCCACCCCCAGCAGGGCCCCTGCTTGGTTTCATGCTCTGCTATCAGCAGTTTGAAATTCTTAGTACTGATCAGGAACCTTTCACCCTGGCGGACCCAGCAGCAGTCGTGTCTATACTCCTGCCCGAAAGCCGAGGAAGGAGTTTACCCACCTCACATCTCCCTCCAGCCCCAGATCTGAAAGCCACTAGCCGGGCTCTGCAGGCAGAGAATGGAGCTGGGACACCACTGAGTGACTGCTGCTGGGGCCAGTAGCCGCCCCTCCGGCAGAGCCGGTGGTTTCAGGAGCCTCATTTTCCATTCTGACTGAGAGGAAGGGTGAGCTGGCCCATCCGTTCCCAAGCTGAGGAACCTGCCTTCTTTTTCACGGGCAACTTATCTGGGTGGGGAGTGGGGGGCGTCTGGGAAGGGCAAGAGGCGGGGAGGTGGTGGAGAGAGTGGGTACCTTACCCCCTGACCGTGTGACGTGCTCGCAATTCTTGTCCTCCCTGCTGTCCACGGCGATGCGTGTGGTGCAAATCCTCCAGAGGCCGAAGTGGGCCGCCTCGCAGGTGGCGTTGTGCTGTTCCAGGTGGGGGCTCAGCACGGCCCAGTGATCGGTCACCACAGCCACCATGGCCAACACGCTGCCCACCAGGATGCAGAAGAGGGTCACGCGCACCTTCAGTGTTTGGGTCTGGGACATGATGACCGCTGAGCTGTGGGAGCTCTGGGCAGCGGGCAGCCGTGTCTCCCAGGAAGGGTGGCAGCTGGCTAGGTGGTGGCAGTGGCTATGGGGGCTTAGGGTGGAAGCTAAGTTTAGTGTGCCTGGCTGAGCCAGAGTGGGCTGGCCTTGCGGTGAGGGATACTGGACAGGCTGAGCAGCTGCCCAGACGTGTCAGAGGCCTGAGGGAGGCTTCTATTAATGCTTGTCTCCGAGGATGCCTTCTGCTCGAGTTTCAGAACTTTCTTCCCGCCTGGGTGGCCAGAAATACTCCCAGGGTGGGGCAAAGACAGAAGGCTCCAGATGGTGACTTGAGACCTTTGTGGAGTAGAGTTGGGAGGGGACAAGTGGCAGGTGACAGATTCGCTAGGTGTGTGGAATCTGCCTGCTCTGGAAGGTCTTACCAGGCCAGGTCGAGGGACTTCAAGAGCCATAGGCTCTATGACCCAACAGTCTCATGCTGTCAGGGCAGCCTGACCGAGGTGAGTGTGGCGGGTCTTGATCCTGAAGCTCTGGGAACCCTCTGAACTTGCCCGGGGTCCTCACAGGCACCACGGCCGAGTGGCTTGGAGCCCACCTCCCTGGCAAGCACGTTAGCTTTAAGTCTTACTTTGCCCTCCAAACCACAGGAAGATTCCCTCTGGTTTTCAGGCCTGACCCAGCATGAGAACATGGGTTCCTTTTCCGTTCTCTTCTCAGCCCTGTAACTGGGTCCGGAAGAGCTTCTGCGCTGGGCTTAGTTGTGAATCTGAAGGTAGGAGGCATGGCTGGTGGAGTGGGTCCTTCACTGGAGGTGGATCTTTGAGTTGAGGTGTATGGCCCAGCCCCACTTCCAGAAAGCTCTCCGCTTCCTCACTGGTGGAGATGTAACACATTGAGCTATAAAGCTCCTGATGTCTGGGACTGAGTCCTGACTGTCATGCCTCCTCGCTCACGATGAACGGTACCCTCTGAACTGTGAGCCAATGGAATCCTTTCTCTCTTGGAGAGACAGCTCAGTCAGTAAAGTGCTTGTCTTGCAAGCATGAAGATCTTACCTCCTCCCCCCAAAGCCATGTTAAAAAATAAAGGCTGCTGCTGCTGGTGGTGGGTGTGCACTTATAATGTTGATGCCGAGGCAGCCGAGACAGGACAGCCCTGGGGTTCACTGGCCGGCTAGTTTAGCCTACTTGGTGAGTTCCAGGCCAGTAACAGGCACTGTCTCATAAAAGGTGGATGATGCTGGGGAACAACACGAGAGGTTGTCCTCTGGCCTCCACACATCCATGAACACATGTGCATGCCCCCTCCACACCACATACACAGAAGTGCTTCCTCCCTTGAATTGCTCCTGTCAGACAATCTGTCACAGCAATGAGAACAGTAACGAACACAGCGTGTCACCAAGCTCGCCTTCATACCGACCCATGGGTGAGTACAATTGTCATTCATTCCCACTTTATAGATTAAGGACACACAGACTCAGACACGAGAAGTTGCTTGTCAAGATCACACAGAGGGAAATAGTGAATCCAAATATCGACACTCACAGCCCAAACTCTGAACCAGTGGTTGGAACTGGGAGAAACTTTCAAGATCTATCGGGTTGGGGGTGAGGGACATCGGCTGCTTAGAGATGTGATAAGCCAGGGCTATCTGACGAATGAACTTCAGGGCTGAGCTGACAATCTCATGCCTGCACCCAGGGCAATCCCATCTGAGCTGTCACTTTAACAAAAGCATCCTCCTGCCACAGGATATAATCTCCCAAGAGCCTCTCTCCAGACCTGCCTCATCTCTGCTCTTCTTCCTCCTGTCCACAGCCCTGCACTCCCGGAATGGTCTATCACAGATGATGGACTACTGATGGACTTGTTGCTAAATCTCTTCAGACACACCATTTCTGCTCAGAGGTCACAGGCAGGTTTCCTGCTTGGCTCATCCAGGGCCTGGCTGGTCTAGGAAAGAGGTCAGTGGACATGATCACAAGGGTTTACTGGGAGCCAGGGCAGGGCAAAAACCACATGCCCTCCTTGGATGGATGTTCTGCTGCCTGGGGTGTCAGGCAGGGGAGCATCTCACACAGGCAGCAGGAGAGTGGGTAGAAGCTTGCTGGGGACTGGAGCCACTGTCACCAGGATCATACCCTGCTGGGCTGATCTCCAGCTGTGTGGCTTCCAGCAGGTCCTGAGCCTCTCTAAGCTGCCCTTTCCTCCTCTATAATATAAACAAGGCAAAAGGCCCAGAGGGAGCGAGCGTAAGGATTAAGATGATGAGTGTACCAGCTTAGCCCATGACAGATGCTATGAACTGAATTATGTCACTTGCAATTCACTAATGGAAGTTCTAAGCTCTAGAGCTATGGTGTTTGGAGATGAGACCTGTGGAGAGAATTAGGTTTAGATGAGGTCATGCGAGTGGAGTCCTCATGATGGGATTAGAAGAACAGACCTGAGAGCTATCCCAATCGCTCTTGACCATGTGAGGACACAGTGAGATGGTAGAGAGCCAAGGAAGAGAGCCCTCAGCAGCATCTGAACCTGCTGGGACCTTGATTTTAGTCTCTCAACTTCCAGAACTGGGAGAGAATGCACTTCTGGTCGCTAGGGCAGTCGGAGCACACCAATACATCAGGCAATTGACTCAGGATGTCTTTTATTATTACTACAGATGGTTCAATTTCCCCTAATGGGTAACAAACTTCCAGAAGGCAAGGACACTGAGACTATGTTAGGTACCCATTCTAGTTCTCCTCTAATGGCTTAGCACAGCTCTAAACCCAAGACAGAACTTTCGTAAGTGGTTATTGAATAACTGTGGATGTGTGGATGGATGGATAGGCTAAAAGAAGGGGACAGGAGTTCAAATACTCTGCTCTACCATATCATCCAAAAGACCTTGTCAAATGGTTTAAAGTCACAAGGAGACCCACGAAAGGGCAGCAAGGGCAGATCTAGTACTGCCTGAACAGATGAGTAATTTGCCTTTAGGTTCTGACAGATGTCTTAGGACATGATGTTCCTCAGTGAAGTCATGTTGAAAAGGAAGCCACCTCCTGAGATCCAACATCTCCACAAACAGTCTTCAAAGTGGGCGGTCACACTCAGCTCATTCAAGATAAATCACTTCTCATTTGTCCAGAGACACTGTTCTTCTCTCAAGAAAGATGGGACTATCACTAGGGGGAGGAGAACATCATCTCCTGGAGTGTGGGCTTCATGTTGAAGCCTGGAGGTCACAGCCAAGTCAACATTCTTTGATAATGCACTGATCAATTTTGAGCTCAGGCTTCATTAGGCTCAAGAATAAACCGTCTTAAGTGTTCATTTTAAGACACTATAGCTGGGCATGGTGGCGCACACCTTTAATCCCAGCACTCAGGAGACAGAGGTAGGAGAATCGCCATGAGTTTGAGGCCAGCCTGAGACTACGTAGTGAATTCCAGGTCAGCTTGGGTTAGATCGAGACCCTACCTCGAAAAACCAAAAACAACAACAAGAAGATACTATAAAAAAAACCAAGGCTCCACCCAATTGGTCCCAACTTCCCAAGACAACTTCCTCTTAACTCCCAGAACTGTTCACACCAGATCTGTTATTATCTTCTGCTATATGTCCCTCAATACCATCCTGTGCCCTGCAGAGGGGGACCCAGATCAGTGCGCCGCCTGTACCTTCACTGGTGCAGTTTCCTAGGGAGGCAGGCAGCTGCTGCTACAGCAGCTAGAACGCACGTGCCATGCCATCCAGCAAAGCCTGACCTCAGCCACGGGAAGTCCATGAAATGCTCACCCTAGCTTTCTAGCACCCCTAAGATATGTGCATCTTCATCATGTCGCCTTAAGACCTCTAGTTCAGCAACGTTCCTCTTCCAGTGTCCACCTTCCCTGCAAGTCTTTATGACTTCCCTGACCACAGCTGTCTCCATCCCTGTTTATGCAGGTTCTGAAACCCTCCAGGGCATCCGAGGTGGCTGGGCTTGGGTCCCGCATGAACCAAAGCAGGGGTTAGACCCTCACCAGGACTTCTGTCCCTGAGATTCCTGACTCACTGAAAAGTCCACAAACAGAGAAGCAAAGGGCCAAGCTGGGGAGATAGATCAGTCACTGAAGTGCTTGTGTGGCAAGCACAAGGACCGGAGTTAGATCCCAGAACCCACGTAAAAACGCCAGGCATGGTGGCGCACACTTGCAATCCCGCTGCTGGAGAGACAGAGGCAGAGAGAGTCCTGAGACTTGCTGCTCAGCCAGTCTAGCCTACTTGGCAAGCTCCAGGCCAGTGAGACACCCTGTCTCTGAAAAGACAGAGGGTGCCTGAAACATGACCTTTGAGGTTGCTGTCCCAAGTGCATGTGCACACACATGTATGTGCACACAGAGAGAGAGAGAGAGAGAGAGAGTGAGAGAGAGAGAAAGAGAGAGAGAGAAGATCACAAACCAATTAAGGTGGCCAAGATGCCTGAGGGGCTTCCTGGACCAGAACTCACTCTGAATGGAGGGCTGTAAAGTTCCAGGCAGGACACAGGGTGGTAACACTTAGGTGCTGTGTCTGCCTCTATAGAGGCCTTGGGAGGTCTGTGCCTAAAGGCGGAGTTCACAAAGTACACTCTATCCGCTCCCCTCCAGGGGAGGACAGCAGACAGCCCAGGGACAAATGTCTTTTGATGTGGATTAGAATTATCAAAGCCATGCTTCCACTAATAGCATTTTTAAGGGCAAGATCAAAATAAAAAGCATCAAATTAAAGAAAGAGTGGAAGTTAATAATCATATGGGTGACACTTAGGACATGGCCAAAAAAAAAAAACCAAAAAAAAAAAAACAAAAATCAAGCCCGTGTAGAATGGCAGATGTTTGGAGCATAGGGCCCTTGGGGGAAGGTGCATAAACTTTTTGGAAGAGCTGTCATAGCCCTGAAGCCCAGCTTTGTTGTGGACTGATGACATATAGTGATCGCGTGAGAAAGACACAGGGTTTGCCCTTGAGGTGGGTCGAGACAGCTGGGGCTGTTTCAAAAACCACACAACTGCTCAGGGAGACTCTGATCCCATGGTGGACATGCAGAGACAACTTCAAAACAGCAGCTGAACCCTGCAGAAACTGGTGGGTCAGGTGTACACGAGTCATCAGTGAGAGTCCACTGTGAAGGCAGCTCTGAGAGAGCGAAGCAGAGGGCATGCTGGGAATTCAGTAAAGGGTTAACCTAGTAGGGCTGGGTTGTTCCAGGTCTGCACAATCCAAAGAACTGGCTCTAGCTGATAATTTACAAGTCCATGGATTTTTGTTTGTTTGTTTTGAGGTAGGGTCTCACTCTAGCTCAGGCTGACCTGGAATTCACTATGTAATCTCCTGGTGGCCTTGAACTCACGGCGATCCTCCTACCTCTGCCTCCCAAGTGCTGGGATTAAAGGCATGCACCACCCCACCCGGATAAGTCCATGGAATTAAAAAAAATTAATTTGTGCACTTTGTATGTGTACATGTGCGTGTATGGGTATGTGGGGACCTCTTGCCACTACAGGATGCAAGTGAACTCCACTTACGTGACCCACTTTACATGGGTGACCTCGAACTCATGGTGATCCTCCTACCTCTGTCTCCCAAGTGCTGGGATTAAAGATGCGCACCACCACACCCGGCTTTGCTCATTGTTTAGAGACAGGCCTCATTAAGCTGATCAAGCTGAATTCACTCTGTAAACCAAGTCGGCCTTGAATTTTCAATCCTCCTGCCTCAGCCTCCAGAGTGACTGGGATTACAGCAGACCTGCAGGGCATCTGTGTGTCTTGCACCCACGTGGGTTATAAGTATACAGCAAGTGACAGAAGAGGGGGAGGCTGAAGCAGTAAGAGTGAGTGGCATTCCCCAAAGTCTTGAAGCAAGGCAGGGCTGGTGGGAAGTAAGCAGGACCCACGGGTGGTAGACCCAAAGGGATTTGCTGAGAGACCACTTATGCAAGGAAGGGGTGAAGATGGCACCCATGGAGGCTTGGTGGGCAGTGATGTTATTAGTAAGGACACAATACACTAGGGAGAAATATTGGGGTTAGGGGATGGGCTCAGGGTCGGGTACTGTGGCCCTTTGATCTAGTCTGTGCTGCTACATAGAGAGCCTCCAAAGGCAATGGCTTGATTTTGTTAGAAGTGTGCCTTCTTGGGCTGGAGAGATGGCTCAGCAGTAAAGGCGCTTGCCTGCAAAGCCTAATGACCAGGGTTCGATGCACCAGGTGGTGCATATGTCTGTAGTTCATTTGCAGTGGCTGGAGGCCCTGACACACCCATTCTGTCTCTCTCTCTTTCTCTGCTTGCAAATAAATAAATAAAAATATTTTGAAAAAGAAGTGTGCCTCCTTTTCACGTCACAGTCCAGGTGGTCTGGTTGGCAGGGTGACTGTTTCCATCCAATAAATCATGAACTCAGGAGCTTTCCATCTTGCTGTTCCACCATACTCCAGCTGTTGGTCTCACTTGCAAGGCTAAAGCTGGGTCACTTACACACACAAAGGAGGCAAGAGTGGACGTTCAAGTCAAACCATTTTTTCATAAGCAGCCAAGACACGAATTGCACAATGCATTTGGAACAGGAAGAACTTATGTTGTAGGTGGGCAGGCATTAGGCTTGGAGGTCACTGAAGGATGACCCTCACCTCCTGTTTTCCTGGTAACATTAAAAAGGAGTGAGCCACTTCCTTCTGACAAGAGGCAGAGCCTAGCAATAACTCACCTGGACAAGAGACCTCTCCTAGGTTGGAGAGATGGCTTAGCGGTTGAGATGCTTTATTGCAAAGCCTAAGGACCCAGGATCTATTCCCCAGTACCCATGTAAGCCAGATGCGCAAGGTGACACATGCGTCTGGAGTTTGTTCGCAGTGGCTAGAGGCCCTGGTGCATCCATTCTCTCTGTCTCTCTCTCAAATAAGTAAGTAAGTAAATAAATAAAAATATTAAAAAGAAACCACTCCTCTCCTATAGACATGTTAAAAGGGGGGGGGGAGTAATATGTATCCCCTTAATGAGATAATGTACTGTACCCCCAAGAAATCCCTCCCTCTCGGCAGTTGCTCACAGACCCTCATGAAGTGTGTCCACTTTTCCGAGTTCTAACTGAAAAAGTGTAATTTTCCCATCCACTCTTATCTTTCTCTTTGGATGCTGGCCAAAATCTCAAGCAGGCTTGCCCTGACATTGTGGGGACTTTTCCACCCTTTTCTCAACAAATCTCCTTTGCTTTACTCACAAACATTGTTGTTCGTGTTCCTATTTTTTCCTGGTTATGAGACAAAGTACTCATCAGTATGAAAATCTGCAACACTTATACATACCACTTTCACCCGTTGCTTAGGTTCATTTGCTGTATTTGGGCGGCAACCGTGAAGAGTAAAAGTACACCTTGAGTGTCAGTAATTCTGAGCCGAGGGTGTCCAGGCTCTTCACTCTCAGTGCTAGAGCTTCTTGCTAGTCAGAGTCAGTCACTCTTGGTAGTTTTCCGGTGCCAGAGCTTTCAGCCCCTCCACAGCCTCTGCTCCCCGCCTGCAGTCTTTGTTCCTAGCCACTCTCTGGAACTGTTCAGAGGCCTTCTGACTGCTGCTGCTCTTCAAGTCGCCAGCTCAGGCCACTCGACTCATGAGAAAGACCACTCGTAGGTAGAAAAATCCAGATGAGGCTTCATTAGGGCCTGAGAGGCAGCACCAGGTAATGGGCCACATACAGGAGGGAGGTCTCCCAGAGTACCAGAAGAACGCTAAGAAGTGTGCTCTTTATATGGTCAGCCCTGCATGTGGAATGAATGTAAATCGCACTCCCCCCCCCCCCCCGACCTCAGATGCTTACGAGTAAGCCTCCTGCTTGGTTTCCAGCTGGGAGAGCCTTTGGGAGGACGAGGATGCACGTCTCTGGGGATGGGGCCTTGATATTTCTTAGTCCAGCTCTGCTGGGTGTTAAGCGTTAACTCACTCAGACTACTTCCTTTCTGCTGCTGTGACAAGATGTGACGCCCTGGCTACCTGCTGCGCCATGCCTTCCCTGCCATGATGAAACTTTCTCTCAAAACCGTAAACCCAATTCAACCCCTTCCTTCCATAAGCTGCTTCTGGTTGGGTGTTTTGTCCCAGCAATGAGAAGGGAACTGGTACTCATGTGTGACAGCTGTCATGGGTGGGGAACCACTCCAGGTCTGCTTCACGGATGTCCAGGGCAACTGTGAGTGGGGTCATTTAAGGGTCATCTGATATGGTCATGACCAGAGCAAAGCCTCTTGGAGCCATCTCAGAGGCCCCCAGCCCTCCCGGAGTGACAAGGCTGCTATTGGAGCAGTGGTCGTGACAGTCACAATTGTTCCCCTGATGGCATGAAGCTTCCACAGGGGTCACCTGCTTGTTTGAAGTTTTCTGGGCATGGCCATGGTGGGATCAGTGTCACTCTGAGCATTTGTGAGGTTTTTTAAAACTTTTTTTTTTGAGGTAGGGTCTAAGTCTAGCTGGAATTCAGCATGTAGTCTCAGGGTGGCCTCGAACTCATGGCGATCCTCCTACTTTTGCCTCCCGAGTCCTGGGATCAAAGGCATGAGCCACCACGCCCCGTTATTTGTGAGGTTTTTGAAACAGCCCTGGCTGTCTCCACAACTGGAGCAACTGCTGAGGGAGTCCCCTGATTGATTGACAGTTCCTTCCAAAGCAACTGACCTCAAGTTGTGGTTGTCTCCCCAACCTTGGGCCTTGGGGAGTACAGCGGTATCATTCTCAGATCTGCCATACTCAGGAACCTTGGCAATAACAGCAGCTGCTCCCGAGCCTGCCTCCGTCCCTCCGTCCTCCACTTGGGGTAGTCACTTGGTTCTGATCTCAGGCAGCTGTCAGTCAAGCAGCCAACTGCTTGTGCCTGACATTGTCAGTCATTAAGGAGTACTTACAACAAAGCTGTAACATAAAATTGTCATTCTTTTAAAAATACCATATTTATTTACTTGAGAAAGAGTGTAGGCACACCATGGCCTCTTGGCGCTGCACACTCCAGACACAGGCTTCACTTTGTGGACCTGGTGTTACGTGGGTACTGGGGAATCGAATCTGGGTCATCAGGCTTTGCAAGCAAGTGCCTTTAACCACTGAGCAATCTCCCCAGCTCCAAATTGACATTTTTTTTTTTTTGTTTTTGGTTTTTTTTTCTTCTTTTTTTAGTTTTTCGAGGTAGGGTCTCACTCTAGCTCAGGCTGACCTGGAATTCACTATGTAGTCTCAGGGTGGCCTCGAACTCACGGCAATCCTCCTACCTCTGCCTCCCGAGTGCTGGGATTAAAGGCGTGCGCCACCACGCCCGGCCTATGTTTTTGGTTTTTTGAAGTAGGGTTTCACTCTAGCCCAGGCTGACCTGGAATTCACTATGTAGTCTCAGGGTGGCCTTGAACTCATGGCGATCCTCCTACCTCTGCCTCCTGAGTGCTGGGATTAAAGGCGTGTGCCACTAGGCCGGCTGACATTTAAAAATATTTCATTTTTATTTATTTATTTGAGAGAGAGACACAGAGGGAGAAGGGGGGAGAGAGAGAGACAGAGAGAGAGAAAGGGAGAGATAATGTGCCATCTTGTGCATCTGGCTTACATGGGTTCTAGGCAATCGAACCTAGGTCCTTTGGCTTTGCAGGTAAGTGCCTTAACCGCTAAGCCATCTCTCTAGCCCCAAATTGACATCTTTCTCAGTGAACTTTAAATGTAGCCAAACGCCTCTGGGAGGGTTGTGTCCTCCCTTATCTGTCTTACCAGGACTGTGGCTAAGAGCACTGGAGATTAGCGAGATGCCCATACAGCAAGACAAAGATCTCTACCACCATGTAAGAAGGGGGAAGAGACTTTTAGAAAAACAGGACAGTCTGCCATAGGTATACTCAGAGAGCTGGAGCTCGATGAAGGATCCAAGTTAGAAATAATGGACTTAGCTGGGCGTGGTGGCGCACGCCTTTAATCCCAGAACTTGGGAGGCAGAGGTAGGAGGATTGCTATGAGTTTGAGACTGCCCTGAGACTACATTGTAAATTCCAGGTTAGCCTGGGCTATAGCAATACCCTACCTCAAAAAAAAAAAAAAAAAAAAGAAAGAAAAGAAAAGAAAAAGAAATATGGCCTTAGAGGTCACTACCTTCAATGAGATGCTTGTAATAGTGAGGGATAATGAAGTTGTGCAGGTGAGGAGGAGAAGAAATCTAAAGGTGGACTCCAGGGGTTCTATGGCTCAAAATGGAGACAGTATAGAATGAAAGCAAAGCATATAGGGAGAGAGAAAGAGGGGGGGGGGGAAGACTAGTGTTTGTATGAGTCAGGGTTCCCTAGAGATTTATTAAGTCAGCTCACAAGATCTGGGCTGCGCAGTCCAACCACAGCTGTCCACAGACTGGAAAATTGAAGACTCCAACAGCTGTTCAGTCCACAGGGCTAGATGAGGACTTAAGAGTCATAGGAGCGGGCAGCCACTCAGTGCCATGGCAGAAGCACGCACAGGCAGGCAGCAAGGGGAGCCAGGCAAACAGCAGGCACCAGCGAGTAACCGGAGCAGCAGGACGAACGAAGAGAAGCCCTGGTGTTCTCCTGGAGCATCCTTCTATATGACCCCCCAGTGGAAGGGCCACCCATTCTGGAGGAGGGACTTCCTCTCTCAGTTAATCTTTCCTGGAAATGCCCTCGCAGACCTGCCCAAGAAGCACTTCTCTCACTCCATTACTAATTTGGTCAAGCTGGCAAGAATTGAACCATTACAGTATCTTAGAGGCCAAGAGCAGAAAAACATCTCTAGGAAGTTAGAGCAGTCTACAAGATCAGATGTGACAAAGCAAAGACCAAAAACTGCCCACTGACAAATAATACAGGAAGAGCATGAATGATAATTTATTCTTATGTGTGAAGAGTGGATGGAATAGGAGGAAAGGTAAATCGTTGGCATAGACCATCCTTGGGAAGTGCTTTGCCTAGGAAGGAGTAAAATCTAGAAGGGGATGTTAGGTAGAAGAAGGTGGTTTGAATGAAAAATGTTCCCAACAGCCTCAAGTGTTTGTGATTAAACCTCATACTTGTCCCCAGCCAGCAAAGCCTTGCTGGCAGAGGTGCGTTGCTGGGGGAGGGCCTTGGGATTTGTCTTTTTTTAATTTAATGACAGAGAGGGTGAGAGACAGAGAGAAAGAGAGAAATAATTGGCATGCTGGTCCCTCCAACCACTCCAACGGAGCTCCAGATGCTTGCGCCACCTTGTATACATGTGTGACCTTGTACGTCTGGCTTATGTGGGACCTGTAAAGTTGACCTTGGAACCTTAGGCTTTGTAGGCAAGTGCCTTAACTGCTAAGCCATCTCTCCAGCCCCAAGGGCCTTGGGATTTTATAATCCAGCCTCCCTTAGCAGGTCTAGACAGCTCACTCTTGCTGCTTCCTCTCTGCTGCTGCTGATGGGAGCTGGCTTCCTGCTCCTACCCTGCTTCCCTTGTCGTAATCAAACTCCTCCTTAAAACTGCCAGATGAAGTTAACCATGTCCTTCCATCAACTGCTTCTGGTCAAGTGTTTGGTCCCAGCAACGAGAAGGTAACTACAGAAGTTTAACTTGCTATTTTTGGAGGTGATTTAGATGTGCTTATGTATTTGAACAAGATTCCAGAGGGGGAATGGATAATGAGGTCAGATGGAAGGACTGGCATTGCACAGGAAGAGGGGGGCTACCTCTGCTGTCAAGGCGAGACAGATGAAACAAATTTAGGTGCAGGGGGAAGAGACCCAGGGAGCTGATAGAGTTACCTGCTAAAGGCTTCTGTTTCCTTGGTGACCCAAGAGGTTGGGAGTAAGGATATGGGGAAGGATCCAAGGATTCAGGGAAAGTCAAAATGGCTGTTGTGAGGGCACAAATGACACAGATTAGATGGGACATCAGGAATGATGGCAAGGAAGCACTGAGGTGTGTCCGTGAACAGTGTATTAATTTTCTCTTGCTTTTGGAACACGTTGTCACACTCAGCGACACAAACAATTCACATCCATTATCTCACGGTGCAGGATGTCTCACCAGGCTAAAAATCACGATGTCAGCAGGGCTGTGTTCCTCCTGGAGGTTCTGGGGGAGAATCCGCTCCTTGCGTTCCCACTCTGAAGGTCGCCTCTGGGATCATGGCCCCTCCCATCCTCAATGCCAGCAAACAATCAGCTTCTGCCCCAACTTCTCTGGTTTTCTTTTTAGTTATTTTTTTAAAAACTTTATTTTGTTTTATCTTATTGATTTATTTTGGTGTTGGGATTCAAACCCAGGGCTTTTCACATGCTAGGCAAGTACTGTATTACTGAGCCACATCCCCAGCCCTGGATTTCTTTTTAATTGTTAATTAAATTTTATTTATTTATTTATGAGAGAGAGAGAGAGAGAGAGAGAGAGAGAGAGAGAATGGGTATGTCAGGGCCTCTGGCCACTGAAAATGAACTCTAGACATATGTGCCACCTTGTATATCTGGCTTATGTGGTTCCAGGGGAATCAAACCCAGGTTCTTTGGCTTTGCAGGCAAGTGCCTTAGCCTCCAGGCCGTCCCTCCAGCCCTGATTAATTTTTTTTGTTTGTTTGTTTTCTGTTTTTTGAGGTAGGGTCTCACTCTAGTCCAGGCTGACCTGGAATTTACTACGTAGTCTCAGGGTGGGTGGCCTTGAACTCATGGTGATCCTCCTACCTCTGCCTCCTGAGTGCTGGGATTAAAGGCCTGTGCCACCATGTTTGGCCTGATTAAATTTTTAAAAAAATATTTTATTTCTTTAAGCGAGAGAAAGAGAGAGAGAGAGAGAGAGAGAGAGAGAGAGAGAGAGAGAGAATATGGGCACGCCAGGGCCTCTAGCCACTACAAGCAAACTCCAGACACATGTGCCACCTTGTGCATCGGGTTTATGTGGGTCCTGGGCATAGAACCAGAACTGTCAGACTTTGCAGACAAGCACCTTTAACCATTGAGCCTTCTCTCCAGCCCTGATTTTTTTTTTATTAGCTTACAAAGAATTAGGTTACATGATGGTATTTTTATATAATTTTTTGCTTCCCTTCCCCCCTTGTCCCTTTCTTTTCCCCTGTGTGCCTTCAACTTAATCTTCTTTCTGCTTTCATACGACATGTTTCCCCTTGTCCATTCCCCCCTTCTCATCGCCTCTTGTTCCCCTCTCATGGTCTCCTATAGCCCTGGATTTTTTAAAAAGATAAACTTATTATTTCTAGAATTAGGGAATATAGGCATTTTGCAATTTAATTTGTGGGTTGTGGGTGTTTCATAGGGGCTTCTGTATCCCTTAGAATGCTTATCAGGGGCAAAGGCCAGGAAAGAGATGCCCCTCTTATGGTAAGCATATGAACCTACAACCCTCTTTGACTGCAGACTTCACTTGCTAAAGTCGTTCTAGCAGTTTTGTTGAAAGCTGCAAATTTAAAAAATACCTATACCAGGAGTACGCGTTCCATCCCCCCTCTAGGTTCTCGGGGCCCTTGGTGTGTCTCCTTCCATCTTTGGGCCTGGGAAGCTGGGTGTTGTGTCTGGTACCATCCAAGGCAGTTGGAAGTCATGTGACTGCTTCTGAGCTCTCATCTCTTCCTTGGATCCAGCTCCAGTGGTACCCCACTGGGCACCAAGAACATACCCTGCTGGTATAGCCAGATCTCCAGGGCACTTGGAGGATGGACAGCCCTAGGCTTTTGCAGCCTGTGTCAGGTTTGTGAAGCCAGGAATGCTCCAGAGGCATGTAGGGGTTGCTGGGTGAGGCCAAAAAGTACCCAGAGCATCACCACCCAGCAGCCTGGGGAACCCGGAAGGTTGAGTAAGTGAACATCAGCAGATGGCCCCAGGGGGCCTCTGCCAGGTGCCACCGTGCTGCTGGATGGGTGGGGCCATGAACACTGGTTTGCTTCTCAGAGCAGCCCTCCAAGGGTTTGTTCTAGAACAATCTATCATGGGAAACAACTTGAGTGCTGTGGTAGTTTGCATGGATGTCCCCCCCAATAGATTCAGGAGCTTATAACTTAGAACTCTAGCCTGGCTGGAGGAGGTATCACTGTGGGTGGATCCTAGGGCCCAGCCCTAAGGTGTTACTGGGGATGGACCTGAATTCCAGCCTAAGGTATGCAGACAGAAGTCTGAGCTTGGGTCCCTGCTGTTTTGCCCTTGCTGTTTTCTTCCTGGAGTGTGCTTGCTGTGGAGATGCTGGTGGTATTTTTCTCTGTGTGGGCCTGTGAAAGGGGGCCAGCTTCTTCCTCCATTAGGGAACTTCCTCTAGATCGGTAAGCTTCAATAAATCCTATTCCTCCCATAAACTGTGTCTGGCTTGGAGGTTCATCCCAGCAATGTAAAGCTGACTAGGACAAGTGCTATTAACAAATGTCCTTGAATATTCAGATACCACTCTTTGAACTGAGTATTTCTGAATGTCTGTGTAAATTCATTTGTCAGAGTCCCCTGGGGGGAAGGCACTACCCTCTTTTGACAGAGGGAACTGGGCTCTGGCAAGTTGGTGACTTGACCGGCGCTGCCCTGGTAGGAAGGGAAGGGGGAGCTGGGGTTTGATCCCCATCTTTCTGGCCCCTGGCCATGGCACCGCAGCTGCTGGTGTGGGCAGAGGAGGAGGACGCCACTAAACTGTGAATCCATGTGTCACGCTGGGCCAGGCTTCAGGGTAATCATCATTTTGTTCCCAAATTCAGGGACAAAGACTTCACCCCCGACAAAGGCCATTTTTCCATTTCTCTTCTCAACTTCTATTTCTGAAACTTGGTGGCTCAACAGTGAAGAGGAAGCAAACAAAAATCTAAATGCGTTGTGAGGAAAGGGAATGTTAGGAATACACATGCTTTCCTAATAGGCTCATGACCTGGATGCAAGTAAAACCTTCTGTGTGATCTTGCACAAGAGATCGCTCTGCTGTGCCCCTCCATGTAGAGTCAGGGCAGTGGGGGGCTTTCAGCCTTGGCAGGACTGGTGTTTGGAACAGATTATTCTACTGCGGAGTATATTTATAAGCCTCCCCAGTATCCCCCCAGTTGATTTACTTGCATTCTCTTCAAGAAAAAAAAAAGCCTCCACACATTGGTAACAGCCGTTTGGGGTACAAAATAATTCCCCACTCGTGGTGTCTTCCTTTTCATGGCTGTTACGAAAATTATATAAAAAATACTGCTTCCCTTTCTTTACTTACTCCCACCTTTTTGGGCTTAATTCTTCTATGATGAGCAAGTGGGGTGAGGTGATTCCTAAGGGACTTGCCAGCCCTGCTGGGCGTGTGTTCAATGATGCTGTTACTGTATGGGGAGGGTCCCAGCTCAAACGTGGCCCTCCTGTTTGAAGGTGACGTGAACCCGTTTTACACATGGAACATCTGAAGCACAAATGAGACCAGATATTATGTTGGAGCCAAAGGAGGGGCCTCAAGACACAGAGAAGTTGACACTGTCCCAAAGACCTCACTTTTAAGAAGTTTGGGAGAGGGATGGCAAAAGAGAAAGAGATACCCAAAGATGTCCACCAGGGGGCTTAAACTGGCCAGCTTTCCCTCAAACTGTTTTCCTTTCCCTACCTCCCACTAGACTACATTTCCTACTTTCCCTTGCTCTTAGAGGTAATCGTGTGGATGAATTCTGGTCCACGGCACACGGACAGAAAGCGGTCCTGTTAAACCCCACCAGATCATCCCCCTTTGTTGCCCTGCAGGTCCGTGCTCAGCAACCTTGCCAGCATGGGCCTCCGAGTCTCTGTGTGACTGTGTGGAGCAGAGACTGCCTTCCCGTCCTTGCTGAGGAATCTTCATATATAGGAGAAATGAACTTCTGGGCTGCAGAGATGGCTTAGTGGGTTAAGGTGCTTGCCTGAGAAGCCTAAGGACCTACGTTCGACTCTCTAGATCCCACGTAAGCCAGACGCACAAAGGTGAGGCAAGCAAAAGGTTGCACATGCCCACTAGGTGGTGCAAGCATCTGGAGTGCAATTGTAGTGGCTGAGGCCTTGGCATGCCAATTCCCTCTCTCTCTAAAAATAAAGAGAGAGAGAGAGAGAGAGAGAGAGAGAGAGAGAGAAATGAACTTCTACTGTCTTCTTATACCATCACATTTGGGGATTGCTGACTGTAATTAGCTTATTCTAAGCAAAACAAGTGAAGGCCATAATTAGGATTACTGAGCCAAAGCTTGATATTTTGGGGTATTTTCATCAGGGAACAAGAACACTGACTTGTGTCAGTTCTAATAGACTTAACGCTGCAAGTTATGGAGTCAGTGTGTGTGTGTGCGCGTGTGTGCGTGCGCGTGTGTGCGTGCACACGCATGGAGGTCAAAGGACAACCTCAGGATGTCAGTCCTCGCCTTCCACCATGTTTGAGGCAAGGTCTCTCTTGGTTTTGCTAGCTGGCCTGTGAGTCTTAGGGTTTTTCGGACTTTGCCTTCCACTGCAGTAAGTGCTCGGGGATCACAGATGTGTGTGCCACCACATCTGGCACATGTGGGCCCTGGGAACCCAGACTCTCTGGCCGTGTCAGGCTTTTAACCATGGTGCCATCTCCTCAGCCTGGATCTAGAGATGTACCCTGAACTAAGCACGTCACCATGGGACCCCTGAGGTGCTGCTATCAAATCCCTAAGTGCAGCCGGGCATGGGAGTCTACCCAGAATGACCCGGCAGTTTCTGCTGAGCCAGGGCTTCCTCGGGGCTAAGAATAAACAGTGGCCATGGGCATTCTGGCAGAAGATGGGAACTCCTTGGGCAGCATTGGCTCCAGGCTGGTGGCACAGCTGGCCCCACACACTGGCCACTGGTGGGACCTGGCCAAAGCCTGAACGCCCCTGGACATTTGACCTGGTGGCTCAGCACACCTGAGAACATGTTTTCCCCAGGTGCTCTTCTAAGGCAGGAAGAAAGAGGTTAGGAAGCAGAGCCTGTATCTCTTAGAAAAAAGTTTCTACGTCTAAGCCTAAGCCAGGTATAGTGGTGAACACCTTTAATCCCAGCACTGGGGAAGCTGAGGTAGGAAGATCACTAAAAAGTTCAGGGCTGGTCTGGGCTACTGTAAATTCCTGGTCAGCCTAGGCTAGAGTGAGACTCTGACTCAAAGCAAAACAATAATAATGCCAAGTCATTGTTTTTTTTTTTTTTTTTTCAAGGTAGGGTCTCACTGTAGCCCATGCTGACCTGGAATTCACTATGTCGTCTCAGGGTGGCCTTGAACTCACGGCGATCCTCCTACCTCTGCCTCCCAAGTGCTGGGATTAAAGGCGTGCGCCTCCACGCCAGGCTCCAAGTCATTGTTCTACAAGATAGGAGATGGTGTCGTTGGGTGGGAAGGTCCTTAGGCTGCATCACGGGTAGAATCAAGGGAGGTCACCCATGATCTCAGAGTGTGCCAAGTACAGTCTGGGTCACTGGGCCATGTTGGCCCCTTTCTCTATTACCTTGTTCCTCCTTATACTGGGTGCAGTGGCAGATGGCTGCCCTGCCTGGGACTGAGTAGCTCGATCCTGAATCAGCAGAGAAAAGCCCAGTGTCCTCTTGTCAGAGCCACTTTCTCTGGCCCAACATCAGTAGTCATAAAGCTCCCGCTCTGGTGCTTGGATTCCTGTAGTTGCTCGTCATCTCAGAACTTGCAGGGGAATGCAGGTAGGCTAACCACCAAGTAATGCATGTGGCCTCATTGGCTCTGGCCGTGATGGTGGGTTCTGAGGACAGAGCAGCTTGCTAAGCTGTTTAGATGTCCATCTCTCTCTCTCTCTGGGGTGGCCTGCCCCTGTCCTGTCTCATCTATGGACAAGCAGCTCAGTGGTACCACCCAGAAGAGCCTGTGTCCTAGGGACATGCCAGTGACTGACACGCAAGCCAGAGAAACTGGCCTTGTCAGGAAGTGTCTGCCTATCTCTCTCTAAGTCTCCCTCTCTTGGAGGGTCCCTGGTGTCTGTAGACCTGGGACACTAGGAGCTCCCCCAAACCTCCCCCACCTCCCCACATTGAGAAGACATTTTAAAAATGTTTTTATTTAATAAAAAAAAAAGACAGAACTAATAACCCCAGACCATTGGTGGGTTTGGGGTCATGGGTGCTTAACTGGTGACACACAAATGGGGTAGGGAGGAAGGGCAGGAAGGTAGGCTCGGGCCACACATCCCCCAGGGAGGGAGGGAGCCAGGTCTGAGGCTGGCAGCAGCAGGGAGCCAGCTCTGCTCCCTTTGCCTCACAGGGAGGGCCAGGCGGGGACCCCCAGCATGGAGCCTGTAGGAGAAAGGCTGTGAAGGGTGGGGCATTTGAAGTGGCTTTGCTCCCTGCATCCTGTCCCTCTGTCTCTTCTTCCCCTTCCTCTTTTTTGGTCCCTGGAGTGGGCCCTGTGTTCTCTGCCTGGGATTGGGCAAGAGGTAGGATTCATTGGAACACAGCTTTCTCTGTGGCATCCCAGAGACTTCTGGAACCACAGTTGGGGAGGTGGCTTGTATGGAAGCAACAGCAAGGATGTGGAACTTTTGGAAGAGACAGAAGACAAGTCCTGGGCCTCACTGAGCGACATGGTTTGCTTCAGCCTCCCAAGACGTTGGCATGGTGGTGCAGGAGAAGTGAAGGTGTTGGGGAAGGTGGGACAGGAAGGGGACCTGCGGCAGGGACTGGCCACGCACCCTGACACCGTGGGGCATGCCTACACACATACTGTGGAGCCAACCTGACTGGGGGGGAAGCATTTCGAGCAAGCACGAAGGGGATCTGGCACACCCACATCTCAGCTCACTGGCACATGGGCGGTCGGTTGGAATGACGACATGGGATGTCTTCTCCTGGGGGTGAAGGACAGGCGGGGAAAAGACGAAGGTGGTTACCAGGCCAAACAGAACTGGGTCTGGAGGCCTGAGTCTACCCGAGGGGGCTCCATGAGCAGGTGGCTGAGGTAAGAATTGGCTTGTCGCTTCTAACTGAGACAGCTACTGGGATCACAGACTACCGTTCAAGGTTGGATTTAAGAAGTCTCAAAAAGTAAGAAACCCTTTATCCTTAGAAAGCACATGTATTATAGAAAAGAGGGTAAGTTCCATGTTCCAGAGAATTCTTCCAAGTCTGGATGCGCTTCTGATCTTTGCTTGCCTTGGAAGGGGAGAAATGGTTGAAAAAAAAAATACCCACAGAACACAGAACACTCACTTCCTTAGTTCCAAAGTGCCGAGACTTCTCTATCCTGAGAAGGCAGAAAAACTCAGCCCGGCCCCTTCAGTCAAACGTCCCCCCGTGTCCTTTCTCGTGTTGGCAGAATAAATTACAGCGACAGGTGTTGGGGGATGTGTTGCTGCTTTTTCGGATGAGGAAATGGATGAAACTTGCTTTCCTGGCATTGGTTTCCAGTAGGTCATGACCAGTTGGAAATGGTTGCCTATTCTGATCTTTTTGGTCATTGTTCATGCTAATACTTCCTTTGCTTTAAGTTTAGGCTTCCGTTGCCAAGCATCAGTTGGAAGGGAGACAAGCCCACCCTTCTCCCCAACCAGGTAGGCCCTTTGCTGCTCAGGCCAGTGGGGAGGGACATAGCAAGAGGCTATGTGGTTGTCTTTCCTCTGACCCATGGAATTCTGTAGACCTTCAGGTTCAGTCAGTGTGTCCTGTCCATCCATTCGGAGTGTAAGAGAAACTTCCAGAAGCAGATAAGAAAGCCAGCAAAACCTCCACCTTGACCTGGGACTCCTTCCCAGGCCTGGGTCTGTTGATGCGTAGGGAAGCCGGCCCCAGGACAGCACAAGGCCGAAGCACCAGTTGGCCACAGAGCTTTCTCCTTAGGATGAACAACGTTTTCCACAGGCCCCACCAGGGTGTGAGGGAGAAGCCGAGAAATGGAGACACGGAAGGGAAGGGAGCGGAACTTCAGAATCCTCATTTCTGGCTCCGGGACATAGGTACTTGTGGTTAGAAAGGAGCCCATGAGAACCCAGAAGTCCCGTGTCTGGAGACGCCTCCCCCAGGCAAGGGTGAGGGTCTGAAATCCACTTCTGGCAAGACTGGTTTCCAAGAGGCAGGCCAGGCATGCTAATGCAGCTTCAGAAAACCTCTTGGGTCTCCTAGGAGATTTCAGAGACTCAGGGGTGGCAGGACACCCCCCCTTTTTTTTTTTTAAAAAGTCAAGGGTCAGCTTCTGCCTCTGCCCTGATTCTGGTCTCCTGGCTTCCTTTGTTCTATGCTAGCCCACGACATCTTCCAGAGGCCAGGGAGGCTTGTACTTGGCTTCAGTTCATTGTCTGTGGTCTTCAGGGTCACCGTGTCGTATGTCTCACAAACAGCCACTCCGGGGGAGGCCAGTGCTGAGAGGGGTGGGTGGGTCACACCGGGGTGGTCCGCCTGTTCAGCATACTGACATGGAAGCCCTCCTTCAAGTCCTGCTGGAAGAAGTCGTGCACCTGCAGGAAGCCAGCATCCTGGTCCGGGCTGTAGCTGGCAGCCGTGGTCACCTTGAGGGGCTCCCTGGACAGCGTGTACATGGACAGCTCACCCATGGGGATGGCCCCGGCAATCTTGAGGCCCACGGGAGACGCGTCCCTGGAGGGTGAGGCCTCGGTGGACCTCGAGCTGGACCTGGAGCGTCGTCTCCGGTACCTGTAGCTTGGCATCCTGGCATAAGGAGAGGAGGAAGAGGCCTTAAGGAACTCCCGTTTGGTCTTAAACCTCAACTCTTTATTTTTCTCAATGTAAATGTTTACAGCCAGGACGCCCACGGTCTCCGCCACAATAAATGACAGAGCTCCAAAGTAAAAAGACCAGCCGTAGTTGTAATGGTTCTTTTTGTCTTCGTCGCGCTTGTCACTGGGGTCACCCGTGTTGCTGGAAATGTAGACGATGATGCCAATGATGTTGCTGAGGCCTGCAAGGGCAGTCGGGAGAGGCCGGGGGGTGGAGAGGGGGAGAGAGAGACAGACAGAGGTCAGACACACAGCAGGAATGACAGGACCGGGAGCTGGTGGTCAGAGGAGGGACTAGTGGCTAGTCCCCTCCTTGATGAATATTTCCTCATTCTCCATTTTTAAAAAATATCTTGATTTATTTGTAAGCAGAGAGGGAGAGAGAGAAAGACAGATAGACAGACAAAGAGTAGGAGTGTGCCAGGGCCTCCAGCCACTACAAACGAACTCCAGATGCATGTGTCACTTTGTGCATCTGGCTTTATGTGAGTACTGGGGAACTGAACCCCAGTCATCAGGCTTGTGAGCAAGCGCCTTAACCACTGAGCAACCTCTCCAGCCCCCCTCCGCAGTCTCTCTCTCTCTCTCTTTTTTAATTTTGCTGAAGAAATAATAGTTTTTAAAATTTTTTTATTTTTATTTATTTATTTGAGAGCGACAGATAGAGAGAAAGAGGCAGAGAGAGAGAGAGAGAAGGAGAGAGAGACAGAGAGAATGGGCACGCCAGGGCTTCCAGCCACTGCAAACGAACTCCAGACGCATGCGCCCCCTTGTGCATCTGGCTAACGTGGGTCCTGGGGAATCGAGCCTCGAGCTAGGGTCCTTAGGCTTCACAGGCAAGCGCTTAACCGCTAAGCCATCTCTCCAGCCCCCCCCTCTCTTTTTGCTTGTGTGTGTATGGTGTGTGTACATGTGAGTGCACAAGTGTGTGCATGTGGAGGCTAGAGATTGACACTGGCTATCTTCCTTAAGAGCTCTCCTCTTTATTCTAGTGAGGCAGGCTCTCACTGGAGCCAGAGGCCACCAATTCAGCTAGTCTAGCTAGCCTGCCTGCCTGCCCTGGGAATTCAGAGTCTCAGCCTCTGCCATGCTGGTATTACAGGTAGCCACCATGTCCACAGAGCATTTATGTGGGTGTTAAAGATCCCAATTCTAGTCCTCACAATTGTGTGACAAGCGCTTTATCCACTGAGTCATCGGCCCAGCCTTGTAGTTCTTTACATTTAATTTTCTCTTTTCTTTAAAAAAAACTTTTTTTTTTAAGAGAAAGTGAAAGGTGGGGCGGGGGGGGGGGGAGAATTGGCCAGGGCCTCAGCCATTGCAATTGAACTCCAGATGCTTGTGCCACCTAGTGGACATGTGTGACCTTGCACTTGCATCACTTTTGTGTGTCTGGCTTATGTGGGATCTGGAGAGAGATTGAACATGGGTCCTTAGACTTTGCAGGCAAATGCCTTAACTGCTAAGCCATCTCTCCAGTCCTCATTTTCTCCTTTCGATGTGTATGTGTGTACATGTGTGTGTGCAGGTATGTGTGTGGAGGCTTGAGGACCACCTCAGATGTCATCTTCACAAATGCTGTCTACCTTCTTTGATGCCTGAGACCTCTCATTAGCCTGGAGTTCTCCACTTAGGGTGGGCTAGCTGGCCAGTGAGCCCCACGAGTCTGTTGCTCTTCACCTCCCCAGTACTGGGATTACAGGTGCATGTCACCACACCCAGCGTGAGTCCTGGGGATGAACTCAGGTCTTCATGCTTGTGAGGCAGGTAATGAGCCATCTCCTCAGGGTCCTCCCTCTGCGTTTTCAGACAGGGTCTCATGTAACTCAGGCTGGCTTTGAATTTCCTATGTAGCTGGTGCTGGCCTTTAACTCCTGATCCTCCTGCCTCTGCCTCCCAAGTGATAGGATTGCAGGAACGTCCAGCTTGGTACCTACTTTTTCCTAGGAGTCACTGTCCTTCAGTATCCATGCGAGACTGGTTCTATACAATTCTATTGTAGAAGCCAAAATCTGATGCTCAAGTCCCTTCTGTAGACAGTGTAGTATTTGCTTGCTGCCCATGCGATCCTCCTGCGTAATTGTCAGCTACATGTAATACGTAACCCAGTGTAGTGCTAAGGAAGCAGCTGTTGTTCTGTTTGTTCTATTCTGGGCCCTTACTCTTCTTGGCCTGTCTGCAGTCCCCGAGGTTCCTCCCTGACCTCTGACTCGGCCACCCCACCCTATTATAGGCTTGTGAAGCACCCACCACCCCATCTGGGATGTACTTTGCACCCCTGGTGCTTTTTGAGAGGGTGGGGCAAAATTCACACCACATAAAATGGCCCCTTTGGAAAGACACGATTCCACGGCATTTAGCACAGTCCCCATGCGTGTGACCTCATCTGTGATGTTTTCTGTCGCCACCAAAGGAAAACCTCAGGGACAATCACTCCCCGCCCCCTGCACCAGCCCCACCACAGCACACCTGGCCCTTTAAAGCTAACTTAATTCTTCCTTGCCACCAGCATGCACACTCCTGGCAATGGTGACCGCACGTGCGTGTGATCCACCAAAGCTCCTTCTGCAGCCCCCAGCAGGCACTTACCCGCGGCTACGAAGAGGATGCCGGCACTCAGGACGATGTTGTTCTTGCGGCTGTAGATCCTGCCCGCGCCGATGCACAGTCCTCCGAGCAGGAGCAGGATGGTGCTGAGGATGGGAAAGACACTGGAGGCCCGCACGATACCTGCGCCGGGGGCGGGGACAAGGCAGGGTGGGCAGTGAGACCAGACACACTCCCGACCACAGCCACGGGCTTCTCGCCCAGAAACCCTGCAGCCGGCTCTGATACAAGTGAAGCTCTCAGTGGCCTGTTCACTCTCCCAGATGGGAGCCACAGCCATGACTGCCTGCAGGTCGTTCTGCCTCTCCCTGGGCGTGGGTCACACTTCTGGCCATTGTGAGCATAAAGAGATCCTCAGAGGCGCACAGTAGCAGCCACTGAAGGCTTGGACTGAGGCACTTTTATAGGACACCTCACAGCCCACTAAACCCTTTCATGGACTGTCCCACAGAAGCATCTGGAAGCTTGTGGAGTGGTGTCCCCAAGAGCCATCCCTATGTGTACATGCCCATGTTGAAGGTAAATTTACAAGGGAGACATAGCCAGAGATTGATAACAGCTAATAACAAGAGAGAGAGTCACTATAATAACATACTGCAATGCAAGTTATTTAAACTTAGAGTAATTTATTTCTACACTTTTCCATCTTATAATTTAAAAATATTTTATTTAATTCATTATTTGAGAGAGAGAGAGAAAGAGAAAAAGGCAGATAGAGAGAGAAAGAGAGAGAGAGAATGCACATGCCAGGGCCTCTAGCCACTGTAAACACACTCCAGACACATCTGGCTTGCCACTTTGTGCATCTGGCTTTACGTAGGTACTGGGGAATTGAACCTGGGTCCTTAGGCTTTGCAGGCAAGTGCCTCAACCTCTGAGCCATCTCTCCAGCTCCCTCATTTTATAATTTTGAACCACAGTTGACTGAAATTTCAAAAAAAGAAAAATAAGGCACCAATAAAGGTAGACCACTGTCGCACCAATGCTTGGCAGCGGTTGGTTTTGTAAGGTGTTTAGCACACGGCTGGCCACAGTACCCCATTACTTAAAGTGATTTACCTTGATCAGCATCACCATTCCGCCTGGTGACAGGTGACAATGTGTAAGCTCCCAACAGGTCTGAGGTCACAGAAATGGCAGCCAGGGCACAGTGAGATGCCGAGGACCGTGCTGCCCAGCAAATACCATACCTGTACCCTTGTTCTGCCACTGACCAGCAGGGGGACCTAGGGCAGTGAACCGCAGTGGCCAGATCATCTGAGTCCACACTTTCATAACCTGGCCAGAGTAGTAATGCCAACACGGAAAGGCTGATCATGCCCTCCCCCAGACATGTCCCTGTCTAGAGTCCTAGGACCTGTGAACGTGACCTGCTTTGGAACAAAGGTCTTTACAGATGTGATAAGGGACCTCAAGATGAGGCCTTCCTGGATGAGCCAGGCTGTGTTTAAGTCCAGGGACACGTGTATATGATGAAGAGACACAAAGGGGAGGCTGTGTGGATGGAGGAAGAGGGGGGTGACAGCACAGAGTGCAGACACTCCTAGAAGCTGAAAGTGACAAGAGTGTCCCTGCTTAGCCGGCAGACTGGACAGGGTCTGGCCAGCACCTTTCTGGACTTCTGGCCGCCGTGCCGGAAGTGTACTTTTGCTGCTTTCAACCATGTGAAGCAAGCACGGCCGTTGGCTCCAGCAGCCTTGGGGAATGAATGCCCACTTCCGAGGATTACCTTAAGAGAACACAAAGCCCAGAGGAGGCTCTGGGCGCCTCTTTCAGCGAATGGGTGAGATGGACCAAGGGAGGAGGGACAGCATGGAAGAAGCTCAGAGCTTGGCCGACCCCACGGTCCCGGTCCGGGGCTGCCCAGCCTCGTGGAGGTCGGGTTGTGTGGGCCCTTCGTGGCGCCAGCAGGGGACCACGAGGCAGGAAGTGAGATGCCCCTCCTGAGCCAGCTGACTGGCTCGGGGCCTCGCAGCCTCTGAAAGCCATGTTTGTCTCCTTTCTGTACGCCCACAGTGTGCGCCCCCACTTCACAGAGGAGGGATTGTCTGAGGATATGAAATGAAGCCCTTTTCCCCCCTGGCACCGCCTCCCCGATTCCTCTTTGCCATCTTGCAGCCTCGGGCACCGGGAGAAGGCTTCCTGTACCCCACTGAAACGAGTCTCTCAGCTGAGCTGGCCAGACTCGGGTCAGACCCCTTCTCTGCCTTCTGCAGACCAGTCAGATGGTCTGAGAGAAGGGAGCCCGGTTCCTGTGAGGTCACCGGAGACCTCTGCCTGTTTCAGAGCCATACATCCTGCTCCTATCTGCTAGCATGCGTCCCTGGCTAGCTGGGCATAGATGGCCAGAGAGGTCACGGACAGCGGTGCAGGTCGAGTACCTCACAGAAAACACGACTGAGGGATGAGAGGCCAGAAACTGGCTATTTTCTCACTGGTTACCTCAAGCTATGAGGACTAGAGGACTATGTCTGGAGACTGGACGTTGCCTGTTTTAAAAAATATTTTTTATATTTATTTATTTATTTGAGGGAGGGAAAGAGGGAGAGGGAGAGAGAGAGAGAAAGAGAGAGCGAGTGAGAGAATGGGTGAGCCAGGGCTTCCAGCCACTGCAAACAACTCCAGACACACGCACCACCATGTGCATCTGGCTTACATGGGTACTGGGGAATTGAACAGAGGTCCTTTGGCTTTGCAGACAAGTGCCTTAACTGTTAAGCCATCTCTCCAGCACGACATTGTCTTCTTTTTTAAATTTATTTTTATTAGCTATGGACATAATGAGTCTGAAAACAATACATGTTGGTACCATCCTCTCAACATACTCTCAGGCCTATCATGGACTCATAGCAGTGAGGATATCAACACTGTGTAACCAGTAATGCCAATAAGGAGGGGGGATTGGCCTGGAACAAAATGGGCATGAACCTTGAGGCGAGCAAAGCCGTGGAAGAGACCGCGGGCAGGGTGTGAGGTGGTGGCTCCCTCACATCCTGGGCTGTGGGCATACACCCCAGCAGGGGCATTACAAAAGCTCAGAGGCCCTAAGGAGTCCTGTGACAATGAAGTAACTCAGAATCCAAGCTTGAGACTGCAGACATGGCTCAGGGTTTTAAGACGCTTGCTTGCCAAGCCTGCTGACCACAGTTCAATTCCCCAGTACCCTCATAAAGCCAAATGTGCAAAGTGGCACAAGTTCGTTTACAGTGGCAAGAGACCCTAGCATGCATTTTCATACTCTCTCTCTCTCAAATGAATAAAATTAAAATATTTTAAATAATTTAAAATAAATTAAATTAAATAAATTAAATAAAATAATTTAAAATAAAATAAGTAACATTTAAAAAAATACAAGTCCAGGGCTGGAGAAATGGCTTAGTGGTTGAGGCACTTGCCTGCAAAGCCAAAGGACCCAGGTTCGATTCCCCAGGACCCATGTTAACCAGATGCACAAGGAGGCGCACGCATCTGGAGTTCATTTGCAGCGGCTGGAGGCCTTGGTGTACCCATTCTCTCTCTCTCAAATAAAGAAAAATAAAATATTAAAAAAAATACAAGTCCAGCCGGTGGTAGTGGTACACACCTTTAATCCCAGCACTCGGGTGGCAGAGGTAGGAGAATCACCACGAGTTCGAGGCTACCCTGAGACTGACTACATAGTGAATTCCTGGTCAGCCTGATAGAGAGTGAAACCCTACCTCGAAACCCCCCCCCCCCAAAAAAAAAAAAAAAACCAACCAACAACAAAAGAAAGCAAGTCTGCAGAGTCTACAGAGAAAGCAACACTAAATCAGATCCCTATCTTGTCCGCCAAGGCTCAGAGAACACTGCAGAGAGGGGGAGAAAGATTATAAGAGACGCAGGGTGGGTGAGAATTGCCTGAGACACCGTGTTTTCCCTGCAGAGACTGACTGAGGCCTCTTGGTCTCCACAGCGAATACCAATAATCCCACCAATAACCAATTCTGCCAAGGGTCTTTTTATCTTTTTAAAAAATCAATACATTAAAAAAAAAATACAAGCCTGGCTTAGGAAGATATGTCTCGGGGTTGACTTCCTTCCTGAATTGTCTGCAGTGGGGTGGGAGCCACCCAACCCCGGGTCTGCCATGGTGCTCCACACAGGGATAGCCAAATTGTCCTGCAGGCCCACATTTGCCATAGAACCTTCTGTGACCTTTTTCAAACCCTTGCTATCTGCCAGCAGTTCAGCACTGTGAGGGCAGATCTGTTTGTTTTCCTTGCTGTCGTATCCCACGTGCCTGGTATCATAGTATGTGCGCACAGTATGTCTGTGATCACCTTTTATTAAACGAATGAATAAACGAATCGCACGAGCCCTCACCCCCTGCAAACACTCTCCCCACACTTTGTCAAAAGGCAGAGACCAGTGGACTGAATACCGGGAACCAGGACAGCCTGGGAGACTAATTACAGGTCCGATGGCCGTGGGGTCTGTGAAAGTTGCCTGCTGTTCTCCCTTCAAGCTCTCCTGCGTTCTGGAGGGAGAGAGTGACCATTTTCCAGGGCCACGTGCTCCCGTGTTTGAAGTGGAGCCTGTTGGAAAGAAAGCCTGCCCTAACTCCAAATCCACCATCAACTGGATAGCGCAGGCCTGAAGGCTGCCTTTTCTCCCTGGGCGTCCCAGGGCTGCTTATGAACCCAGCGGGTCTCTCCGCAGCACGCGCCCTTGAGGACACGTCTTTCTTTCGCAAATTAGCTCTGATTACTGTCCCGCTGCTCCCACACTTCATTCCAGAAGCCACCCTGTGGCCCTCTCCCCAGCCGCTCTTCCCTCCCCCCAGCACTGGGATTTGAGGACTTTCGGGGCTGAAGCTGCTGGACACATGCTCCCTGTGTCCCCCCAGGACCCTCACTCTGCCCCGCCTCACTCCGCCTGGGGCCCCAAGAGGCTCACTATGTGGACCAAACCAGCTTTCCAGACTCTGGCTATTGGAGTGGAGTATCACCCATGGAGTTTTCCCCTTGGCGTTCTTTTCCAGGCTGCAGGATAAACAGACTGAATTCTTTCCTAGCAGTCACACCTCCTGCTGGTCAGCCCTGTCCTTCCAGAACCTGAAGGATGCCACTCATATCGCAATTTACGCAAGCGACAATCCTCGAGTCGTACCGTGCGCAACCCCCACAGCGATCTATGACAGCCTTGTGGGAATCTCATTTGCCTGACCTGGTGTGAGGCTCTATTAAGCAGGGACAGAGGACAGACAGGAGGATGAGAAGAAGATGAGGGAGGAGGGATGGGGGCAGAGTTCTGGTCACATTATTTTCAGGCTCTGCGTCTGGCTGGAGCAGCCTGACATGGCTTCAGCTCCATGGGAACCACACGCTGTTCTATTTCACCAGATGACTCAGGATCCAAATCCTTTCTCATAGGAAAAAAAAAAAAAAAAAAAAAAAAAAGATCCGATCCGCAGGCAGGTGCGCGGTGAATTGTGCTCCCGCTAAGAGCGGCGGCATTGATTCGGCGTACATGAAGCTGGGCCTCAGCCCCAGGGACGCAGCAGCAAGCAACTCTTTGTGGCTTTTGGCTAATGGGCGAGGGGGATGGCATGGAAATATTGCTGGCTCTGCCCCTGCTGCAGCTTGCTCTCCAAGGGAGGCTTGAGCTCTGGACCTTTAGGGGGTGGGACTAGTTCCTCCTTTGGGATACACCACGTGCTGTGGGCTCCAGTCTGGGGAACTTCTTCAGCCATAGGAGCAGATGGAGGCAGGGGCTCGGGGCAGTCCACAGGGAGCGGCAGAAGGGACGTGTCAGAGGCTGTTCTGCCACCTCCCTCATCTTACATGGGCTTATCTAGTACCTCATGAAGCTGTCTTGATCTGATTCTTGAAGAAAGGAATGCTGGGAAGTGTGTCTGGGGGGGGCTGAGCAGGTGTAACTCTGGAAGGGCTATGTGCTTGGAGCGCCCCATCCTTCAGGGAGGTGTCTCCTGGGCACAGACACTCCCTCTTTCCCTCCCTCCCTTCCTCCCTTCCTCCTTCCTTCCTTCCTTCCTTCCTTCCTTCCTTCCTTCCTTCCTCCCTCCCTCCCTCCCTCCCTCCCTCCCTCCCTCCCTCCCTCCCTTCCTTCCTTCCTTCCTTCCTTCCTTCCGTTGTTTTTTGAAGCAGGGTCTCATGGAGCCCAGGCTGGACTTGAACTGACTATGTAGCTCAGCTGCCCTTGGACTTCTGATCCTCTTACCTCTTACCTCTGCTTTCCAAGTGCTGGAATTATAGGTGAGAGGCACCAGACCTGGCTCCCAGAACCCGTCTCTCCTTTTTGAAGAAAATGTGCTCATTCATGTGGACGCTACAGGACAACCTTGGGTGTCATTATCAGTAATTTTGTCTCTTCAGTGTCTCTCATAAGCCTGAGGCTCACCAGTTAGGCTGGACTGGCTGACCAGTGAATCTAGGGGTCCTCCTATCCTCATGAATGGAAGGCAAGCACTTTACTGACTCAGCCCTTATCTTTTAATTCTCCTTGCCCCAGCACATCCCCTTACCCAAAGGTGCCCATGCCCAATGGCACCCCTGGAAACTGCACCCCTGTGTTCAAGCCTCCATGTTTCCTAGTCAGGGATCTATCAGCCAAGCAACTCCACAGGAACTTGGGGTATGCAGCAGGGTGGGGCAGCACTATGCCAAATTCCATTCTCTGAGCTCATGATTTCTGAATGGAAGGAGTGTCCGTAGCCCCCAGAGCAAAGCCACTGACATGAGCATAGGGGCCACATCTCCAGCCCCCCCCCCCCTGCCAGCCTCCCTCACCACACACACAAAAAGCCACGGGCAGTTGACACTCACGGAGGAGGTACTCTGAGCTGTCATGGTCATAATCATTGTCCTCTGGAAAGTGGTTGATCCGGAAGCAGTGCCCTTTGTAGATCCCTGCAGGGAAGGAGAGCACAAGTAGGCTATAAGTGTTCTGTGGGTACACACATCCATTCATTCCAGACACAGTGACTGTGTGTGGGAAGCTCTTCTGGGCAGGCTGTGGGGAAGGAAAGAAGAAAGATTGATTCCAAATTCCCTGCTTCTTGGCTGATGGACACACACACACACACACACCACAACAGCCGCACAGTGGGGGGAGTGCCCAACCATGACCGTATCATTTACAGACCAAGTTTGGACCCCCCTTGATGGGACAAGGACTCATCACTAATCACTCGGCTAGGACAAAAGGCACCAAGAAGCAAGGGGGTTCCCTGTGCCCAAGGAGACTCTAGAGTCACAGTTTGAAACATGACAAAGAATAGGGGTAGGGGTTCTTCCCCATGGAGCAAGGGTTGGGAGGTGGTCAGTTTGCCTATCTATGCTATCCCCTTTCTCTTAAATACAAAATACAGTGAATCTTTCTCAGGGCACATGCTGAACGTTGGAATGGGCCTCCATTCCACTCTCGTAAATCTAAATGCATGTCAAGAACATGGAGCAAGAGAAACTTCTGGAAGGGCTGAGATCATATCCAGCCTGGCTTTCTCCTCCTCACTCTGAGAAGTTGCCTTTACAGGGTAGAAGGCAGGACTCCTGGGTTGTGTAGTAACTGCAGGCCATGACAGTTCTCTCTTCTAAAATCATTCATCCAGTTTCTCCCAGTCCCATACTGCCCTGCAGCCTGGGAATGCCTGCCACAGAATTGGACACCAACGAAGAGAGGGGTCACGCAGGATACCACAGTCATACTCGGCCTAAGTCTGACAGCCCCCTCCCCCCCCCCCGCCCTGTCAGCCTCCTCAGTCCTGAAGCCAGCGGGCAGAGCTTTTTGCCTTAGGGCTCTCATGGGGACCGCGTGGGTCTCTTTCCAAGCCACGATGGCCAAGGCTTTCTCCACAGCTGCTGTCTCCAGCAGCCAGCCTGACCTCGTGATGGGCAGCAGTCAGTCTTGGAAGCAGGATGTATGCTAGACACACACCTGACTCACTGTATCTAACCAAGAGGCCCTGCTGAGCCTGGCCACCAATGAGCTGCTCCTCTGTAAGCTTTCCATCGGCCAGTGCCTTCAGCTGCTACCCGCAAGGGCCTGCTTCCCAAGACAGCTGGTCAGAGGCGGTGGAGGTGGGCCTGGGTCTCCGAGGAGAGTCCCTGGGCGGGCGCACTGCAAAAGCGTTCTAGGTGTGGTCCCCGGTGTGAACACACTTAACCCTTCAGTTTGATCAACTGTCCTTCAGCCCTTCTTCCCCAGGGCCCCTAGGAGAATGACATGACACTGGAGAGGTAGTAGCTCGATTCTCCACCTAAGTGATAGTTCGGCGAGGCTCACTGCTGCTGGACCCAGAGTCACACATTCTCTCTCTCTGTTTGTGAGTGTGCGCATGGGCACGTGTCCTGTGAGAGTGGGCATGTGCATGCCACGGCACCTGTGTGGAGGTCAGAGGACAACCCCAGGTGTCCATCCTTACCTCCCACCTTGTCTTTGTTGTTCTCTGCTACGTATGCTATGTAGCATAGCCCGAGACCTCTCAGGGACCCTCCTGTCCCTGCCTCCCGTCTCACTGGGATTAGACGCACACTACTGCATCTCTTGGAGAGCTGAACTCAGGGCCTCACACTTGAGCAGCAAGCACTTTACCCGGTGAGCCACCTCCCAAGCCCTCTGTCCTCGCCATTGCCACGCGTGGTAGAGCCAGTGGACAACTGTGCGGGTAGTTGTGAGAGGAAAGAACACCAGGGAAGGTTGGTCCCAGGATGACCGGGGCTGGGTGGGCTCACAGGCCAGAGTAGGCCAGCCATCAGCTCTCCCGACTCCTGGATCACACACCACCAATCTGAAATGTTCCCAAAGATCCAGAACGAGATTTTTCTGTGAGAATGGGCATGGAAGGCAATGTTTCCTATGGTTCTCCCCCCCACCCCACACACTTATTTTTTTGCCACTTTATACTATACAAATTCACCAAGTCACACCTGTTTGTTGGAACAAGGTAGATAATAAGAGCTTGGAAAAGAAGCAAATTATCTCTCCTTAGATCTGTTCTCCTGCAGCGGCAGGCTCATTAGCTGGGCAGTCAGCCTTCCACATCTTTGTGTGTACAGCCACACATGCAATATATATATGTGTGTGTGTGTGTGTATTTCTCCATTTTTTGAATAAATATTTTTTAAATTTTTATTTATTAGAGAAGAGACCAACTCACAGGGCTGAAGCCTAGGAAATTGGTGATAAAACAGGAAGTTGTTGTTGAGGATTGATGCCTTCTGCCATCTTGGATGAGCTGAGTGAGATGCGAGGTCTAGTCCTCCCAGGGCAGGCAAGGTGGCATCCGTGTTTCTGTGGGCTAGTCCCCAGCTAACTACCGATCAGGAAAACACTCTTGCTCCTAATCCATGTATCATTGTGTGGGCTCTCCGACCATCTCAGACCCTCATGTTTGCACAGGGCTCTTAACCGGTGAGCCACCTCTCCAGCCCTGTGTTTTGTTTTAAATTAAACCTTATTTTGGGGTCACTATAGATCCATGTGGAGCTGTAAGAGATAACATGGAGACATGAAGCACCTTTTCTTCAGGTAATATCTTACAGAACTATGGCACAATGTCACGTCTAGGATGGTGACACTGATACCATGTATAGAAATTACCTTGTCCTTGCTGGGACAAAACACCTGACCAAAAGCAGCTGGAGGGAGGGAAGGGTTTACTCCACCTTACTGTTTCGAGGAGAAGCTTCATGATGGCAGGGGAAGCAGGACAAGAACAGACAGCAGTGCTGTGGGGGCATCCTGACACCTCGGGGGGAGTATAAGAACCGGGCTTGGAGCTGGGTTAATAAGCCTCAAGGTCCACCTCCAGGGCCACACCTGCTCCAGAGAGGCTCCATCTCCCAGTGGCTCTTCCAGCTGGGGATTGACTGTGGGCCTTCATCACAAACACAGGAGACCATGTGACGCAGAACAATCACAGCTGCCCTTTTGTAGGCACTTCCCTGTTTGCCTCAGTCTCTCCTGCACCCAAGGCAGCCATTACTATATTGTAATTTATTTATTTTTTATTTTAGAGAGAGAGAGAGAGAGAGGAAGAGAGAGAGAAAGAATTGGCATGCCAGGGCCTCAGCCACTGAAATTGAACTCCAGACACTTGCACCACCTAGTGGGCATGTGCGACCTGTGATCGCCTCATCTTTGTGTGTCTGGTTTATGTGGGACCTGGAGAGTCAAACACGGGTCTTCAGGCTTTGCAGACAAGTGCCTTAACCACTAAGCCATCTCTCCAGCCCCCCCTTTTCCCTAAATTTTTAAATTATTTTTTAATTTTAGAGAGAGAGAGACAGAGGGAGAGAGAACTGGCATATATTGTAATTTAAATTATTTATTTATTTGAGAGAAAGAGACAAAGAGAAAGAGGTAAACACAGACAGAGAGAGTATGGGCCTGCCAGGGCCTCCTGGCACTGCAAACAAATGTACCACTTTGTGCATCTGGCTTTATGTGGGTACTGGGGAATCAAACCTGGGCTGTCAGGCTTTGTAAGCAAGCAACTTTAACCCATTTTAAGTCTGTTCTACAGATGGAATCATGTAGCACATAACCTTTGGGGACTGGCTATTTGTAGTCAGTGTAAGACTCTCGAGACTCCTATCCAAGGTGGGCACCGGTAGCTTGTTTGTTTCACTGCTGAGACGCGTCCATGGTATTGAAGTTCCATTGTCTGTTTAATCATTACCCACCAAAGGGTGTCTGTTGTTTCTAGTATTCATTACAGTGCGTCTTGGAGTGTTGATGTGCAGGTTAAGGGGAGAACATACATTTTCACTTCCCTGGGATAAATGCCCAGGAGAGTAATTGTTGGGTCACATGATGGCATGTTTAGTTTTATGAGAGACTGCCAAACTGGTTCCTAGAATGGCTGTGGTCCTCTATTTTTAAGATAGAATTATAGTATGCCCTTTCATCTACAACCTGCTGTTTTCATTTAACCATAATTACAAACATCTTTTCAGTTAAGAATGTCAGGTTTTTTTGGAAGAAAACTTTTATCTGCTAATTAAAAAAACAATAAGCTGCTATCAATCCAAAAGCTGTTAAAAATCCTAAGAGGAAGTGGAACAGGAATGAAGAGGAGTATAAAACTTTCTCTGGCACTGAGAATGCTAAAGAAAAATGTGCTTTGGCAGAAATAAGGATATCATATATTTATATATTCAACCTGAAAACAAAACTCCCATTTTTGGAATGCTATCTTACACACAGAAATATCTGCTCCAAATATCCCTGCAATATATTTTGCTATCTCCCATGCTTCGTTTAAGGTATCATTTATTTTGGTCATGCAGAGGATGGAACCTAGGGTCTTGTGAGTGCTAGGCAAGTGCTCTACCACTGAACTCTATCTCCAAGCCTCTTCATCTTCTAATGGAAACTGTAAACGGGAATAACATGGTCCTATATATTAGTTTTTGTTTCTTTTCTTTCAGTGTCAGGGACAGAACCTAGAGCCTTACACGTTAGGCAAACACTGACACTAGACAACATCTCTAGCCTATTGTTGTTAGTGCTGCATAAACGACCATAATTCTGGATGTATCAATGCACGTGTGCCCTAATAAGCGGTTGTCGCTGTTCCTTGGGCCTGGTCCTCACAAGAGGGGTTCCTCTATGAAGGAACATGATCAAAGGGATTCTGAACACATAAACTCTGCAATGACTCTTCTGCTCCCTCCCATCCTCCTTACCTCCCTCCCTCCCCGTCCCTTCCTGTTTCCTTATACTCCAAGGTCTTCTGCACAGAAATGGCCATCATTGTGGGCTGAGTTCTATCACTGTGGTGGCTTAAATGTAAAACGACCTCCCTAGACTCGTGTGTTTGAACACTTGATCTCCAGTTGGTGGTGCTTTTTGGGAATTTTTTTTTTTTTGAGCTGTTTTTTTTTTTCAAGGTAGCGTCTCACTCTAGCTCAGGCTGACCCGGAATTCACTATGTAGTCTCAGGGCGGCCTTGAACTCTCAGCGATCCTCCTGCCTCTGCCTCCCGAGTGCTGGCATTAAAGGTGTGCACCACCACGCCCGCTTTTTCTTCTTCTTTTTTTTTTTTCGAAGGGGTGGGGAGCTTTTTGAAGGTGGAGGCTTGCTGGAGGAAGTATGTCCCTGGGAGCAGGCCCTGAGGCGTCACAGTCCAGCCCTGCTTGGTGCTCTTGATCTTCTTCTACTTCCGCCATGCTGGTGTGACAGTATGATGTGGCTGTCAGCTCCTGCCCGCTTGCTCTGCATGCCATGGTAGATCCCGCCCTCAAACCTGTGAGCCTAAACAAACCACTTCCATCCGTAACCTGCTTTCGGTTGGATATTTTGTCCCAGCAATGAGAAAGCAACTGCTGTAGCTGACCTGAAAGGCATGTTGTGGTTCGAACCCACAGCGCCTGTGGAGAAACTTGTGCCTGTCAGCTGTCCGTCGCTGTGATATAACATGTGAGACAGACAGCATAAGAGGGGGCTGGACAGATGGCTGCATGGTTAAGGCGCTTGTCTGAAAAGCCAAAGGACCCGGGTTTGATTCCCCAGGACCCACGTAAGCCAGATGTACAAGTTGGAGCATGCATCTATCGTTTGTTTTCACTGGCTGGAGACCCTGGCATATCTGTTCTCTCTCTCTCTCTGCCTCTCTCAAATAAATAAATAAAAATAAATAATTTAGAAAAAAATAACATAAGAGGAAGAACTGTTTGTTTTGGTTCATGGTTTCTGAGGGATTGGTCTGTGGTTCTTCTGTCCTGTTATTTGGGCCTGTGGGCAGCACAGTATGTTATGATGGAGAGCATAAGGCAGAGGGGTCTTGTTCACCTCATGGTGTCTGGGAGCAAAAAAAAAAAAAGAAAGAGTTCAGGGTCACAAATCTTTTTTATGGGTGTGACCTCAATAACTTCCTCTATCTAGGCCCTCTCTCTCTCTCTTTCAAATATTGTATTTATTTATTTACAAGCAAAGAGAGAGGGAAAGAGAGATAAAAGATACACAGAGAGAGTGGGCACACCAGGGCCTCCAACCTCTGCAAACACACTCCAAATTCATGTGCCTCTTTGTGCATCTGGCTTTACATGGGTGCTGGGGAATTGAACCTGGGTCATTAGGCTATGTAGGCAAATGCCTTAACCATTGAGCTGTCTCTCCAGCCCCTAGGCCCTGTCTCTTAAAGGTTCTATTACCTCCAAACAGTGTCAACAGGCTAGGACCAAGCCTGTAACACATGGGCCTCTCGGCGGCGGGGGGGCATTCCAGATCCAAAGTACCTTATTTGAAAAGAGGGTGTGCTCTTGCAGATAGAATCATGTTAAGTGGTCATGTGGGTTAGGGTGGGCCTTGCCTCATTCACAGGCAGGGAACCTGGCCCACCAATCCTGCCACATCCAGTGGGAAGAAGGAGTGGGCTGTGGGACAGAAGGTCCCTAGTTGTCTTTGGCTTCATGAACAGTGAAAGAGGTTACTAATCCTTCCCCTAGAACTAAGCACGCTAGCTAACCTGAGCATGCCCTTAGGTTAGATCTCTTCAGCCCTTTCTTTCCTGACGGCTATAAAAGCTCTCTTTACGCTCACTCCACCCTCCAGGCGCAGTCTAGTCTCTCAGCGGCCTGAAGCACAGCACCAACCAGCAAACCCAACACCCTGACTGGCAGTGAACAGCCAGAGCCCATCTAGGCTGCCCCCTTCCTCCTTCTCTGGGCCCCGGGCTTTTGTTAAGGGGACCTAGCACTCCTGATGACTCAGTTTCCTGGGGCCTTTTTTTTTTTTTCTACAAGAGTCACCTCACTTTCCCCCAACCTGTTTGTTTGAAGAGCAATGTTTAGTCCTGAGGATTTCACATTTGTCACCGTCAAGTTTAATTTCGTTAGCATTGGCTTAAGGCACTTAACGTGGAGAAAAATTACTGGCTGATGCGAGAAGTGAGAAAGAAAGCCATTTCCCCACACACTTCCCATGTGGACTTTCTCAGCGACATAGAACACTTGCTTGTGATCTACTGCGATATTCAGAATGCTTAATTATGAGATTCTGGATCAGAGATGCCGTAAGACTCCTAGGGCGGCGTGGTGTGCGTGCGTGTGTGCGTGCGTGCGTGCGTGCGTGTGTGTGACTGGCTTGTGGCCCTCGGGAGCACTAGGAAGCCGCTGATGTAAGACATTGTTAGTCGTGTGGTCCCGGCAAGTTACATCTTCATCCATAAAACACAGGAAGAGGGGTTGGGGAGATGGCTCAGCGGTTAAATGCACTCGCTTATAAAGCCTGAAAGCTGGAGTTCAGGTCCCCAGCACATATGTAAAGCCAGATGCACAACAGTGGCGCATGCATCGGAGTTCATCTTTAGCATCGTCAGACCGCGCTGGCGGCACGGGGCCTGAGCTGCCTGGACAGTCTCTCTTGACCTGTGGAGACGAGGGTCAGAAGGATCAGTGTGTGTGACAGCATTCGTCCATCTTCTATCATGAACCACTTTTCTTAAAGGTGTGTCTACAGGCATAGAAAACATCTAGAAAGAGCTTTCTCCAAATGTGTCCAGTGTTCTGTTTTTGACTGGTAGGATAATGGGTAAACTATTTTTTTTTTCTGGACATTCTTCTATGTTTTTCAAATTTCTTGGCAGGTCTGTTAAAGAGCCAATAAAGATTATTAAGTAAAGGGCTGGAGAGATGGTTTAGTGGTTAAGGCACTTTCCTGCAAAGCCAAAGGACCCAGGTTCATTTTCCCAGTACCCACGTAAGCCAGATGCACAAAGTGGCACATGTATCTGGAGTTCGTTTGCAGTGGCTAGAGGCCCTGGCACACCCATTCATTCTCTCTCTTAAATAAATAAATAAATAAATTTAAAAAGATAAAATAAAATAGTAGCCAGGCATGGTGGCTTGGGAGGCGGAGGTAGGGGATCAGTGTGAGTTCGAGGCCATCCTGAGACTCCATAGTGAATTCCAAGTCAGTTTAGGCGACAGAGAAGAGAGAGGTCCTTGGAAACTCAAAAAAGAAAGAAAGAAAGTGAAAAGAACTAGATCCTTCCATTGAGAACAAGGAGGCAGGTCTGAAATGGCAAGAGAGGCCCTCAGCCATGAAACCTGGTGAGCCAGGTGTGAACTGTGGTGGCAGGTGTTAGGTTCAGGATCCACAAAGGAAAACCAAGACGGACAGTTTCTTGGGCCCAGGGTCTTATTTAATGTCAGGATAGACTGGCGTGATCTGAAAAAAGGGGAGGAAAGGAGACGCACAGAGAGATAACTTCTTGGATCAAAGACTTCATTGTAATGGGAGAGAGAAGGGAGGCAGGGGGAAAGGGAGGAAAGGAGAGGGGAGGAGAGAGAGAGAAAGGGGGTAGTGTACTGGGAGGAGGGGGGGGAAGGAGTGAGAGAGAGAGAGAGAGAGAGGGAGAGAGAGAGGGAAAGGAGGTAGTGTACTGGGAGGAGGAGGGGGAAGGAGAGAGAGAGAGGGAGAGAGAGAGAGAGAGAGGGAAAAGGTGGGGGTGGGGATGTTATTCCTGGAGCAGGTAAGCTGGAGAGCTAGTGAGAACCAAGGGGGGGGGGGGTTCTACGGAGAGAGGCTTCTGCTCTAGGAGGGAGGGTCTTGGGTGGTGTGCAGAGGTAGGAGTTGGTGGGGTGGGGGAGGTGGCTTTTCCTCTTCTTTGCCCAGAAGAACCCTTGTCATACCAGGAAGTAGTCCCAGGGTTTCCAGGACAAGCATGGCCGGGTGGTAGAAGAGAGGGGGGGGGGATGGGTAGAGCGCTTTGGGGTTCTAACAGCAGGTGTGTGTGTGTGTGTGTGTGATCATGCCCTGGGACTATGTAAGACAAGATCCTCAGTGCTGAAGCTGGTAAGTTGGTCACTCTTTGTTGCAGTCAGGCTCGCACTGCTGGTAGAAATCACCCATCCAAGAGCAGCTGGTGGGAAAAAGAGGTTTATTTTGGTTTACAGGCTCGAGGGGAAGCCCCGCGATGGCAGGGGAAACAATGGCATGAGCAGAGGGTGGACATCACCCCCTGGCCCACATAAGGTGGACAACAGGAACAGGAGAGTGTGCCAAACACTGGCAAGGGGACACTGGCTATAACACCCATAAGTTCGCCCCCAACAATACACTCCCTCCAGGAGGCATTAATTCCCAAATCGCCATCAGCTGGGGAGACTAGCGTTCAGAATGCCTAAGTTTATGGGGGACACCTGACTCAAACCACCACACCCTTGGAATCATTTCAAGGGTGTGCGCATCTGATGCCAGCCTTCATCAGAGGTACCTCAGCGGCCACTGTAATGAAGGGAATCTGGGAGAAAGGAACGTCAGCTGGTGACTGCCTAAAGGTGAGCTTTCCTGCAGGCCTCTGCAAGGCATTTCCATAGCATTACGTCACTCCATCTCACCGGCCTTAGCAGCAGCAGGCAATGTAGGCACACGGCCTGCCCACCTCACATCTCTGGCTCGCCTTTTACTCTGGCCACTCATTGCTGTGGCCAGCGGTGTCGTGCACACGTCCCCTGCCCACACCCTAATTATTTCTTGCTTTTTGCTCACGGCAATGGGTAGGTTGCCTAGGGGAACTGCTCTGCAGGTCCCAGCTTAATACCTAGCCGGTGACTTTTGAGCACCAGAGGATGGGATGGGAGCTGGTGGAAAAACATTCCCAGAGTCTGTCCTTCGGGTGGATGGTTCCACTGTCCATCCTATATATACATATATATATGTATGTATTTTTTTTCTGGGAAGGTGGGGTCCAGCAGGTCTGGGCAAATGGTGAGGAACTCAGGACAACCTTGCCAGGGCTCCCCTCCTCCGTGCCTAGTCCTTGAAGATGGCCCCACTTGCAAGCGTGGGGCTTGGGCTCAGATCAAAGCTTAGCCTGCTGAGCACGTTCCATGCGCCAGCACCTTGCCTCTCTATAATAAGCCTCCTTTGGAGATGGAGGAAGGAGGCTTGCAGAGGCCGGAAGACGTGCTTGAACAAGCCTACCGCGCAGGCCCAACACAAAGCCACCAGGGACTCTACGCCTTGCCCGGAAGCCACCTACTACGTCCCATTTCACTGATGAGGAGGGTGAGGCTCAGGGGGCGCCTGCTGTGTGCACGGCAGAGGGGCAGTCCCCGGAAGGCTGCTTCCTGGCCCCGCGCCTAGTGCTCTTCACTGCCACCCTGATGCCACGTCCAAGCAGAAGCAGACTCTTCAGGCAGTGTGACCTTCGTTTTTCTCTCCAGGACAGATAGGGACACAAGGCTAGCTTCGGAGAAATGGCTTCTGGACAGCGAAATGGGAGGTGGTGGCAGTGTCAAGGCCTCTGAAAGAGATGTGGATCGGCTGGGGCAGTCAGAACCAGACAGGAGAATGGCTCTGGGAGACCCACGTGAACATGAAGCGGAAGAGGCAAGGGGAGAAGTTCTTTGGGACCTCTGGCATTCATTCATGCACCGTTCATTCATTCATCCTCAACACTGTTTCTACTGCTTACTCACCATCCATCCATCCGTCCATCCCTCAGCAGCATTTTCACGGCTGTCTCGTCATCATTCATTCCTCGGCTGCTCACTCGCCAGTAATTCATTCATTCATTCACTCCTCAGCTGTATCTCTCCTGAGCGTACAGTGATGACTGCACACACCATGCTTAAGGGCTGGGAAGAGCGGGGAACCCTCACAGATCTCCCATTGCGAGGGTGAGCAGGGACACAGCAAGACAAAGTGAGCAAGTATCTCTAGCATTTCAGACTGATGACGTGGATTGGAGACTGGCATGGCGTGGTAGTTTCAATGTGAAATATTCCCCATAGCTTCAAGTGCTTGTGATTAAGGTTCCTACTTAGCCAGGCATGGTGGCGCAGGCACGTGGGAGATTGAGGTTGGGGGACTGTTGTGAGTTCAAGAGTACAAGGTCAGCCTGAGACTACATAGTGAATTCCAGGTCAGCCTGGGCTGGAGCAAAACCCTACCACACACACAAAACAAAAACAAAAACAAAAACAAACAAACAAAAAACCAAACAAACAAAATAGTCCCCCATCTAGGTGGAGCCTTGTCAGAGGAAGTGTGTCACTGGGGGCGTGTCTTGAGGTTGATAAGCCCGGACAGCCCACTGTGGCTGAAGTGTGAGGATAAGGGTTGGCTGTGTGTTTTCTCTACCGTGAAGACACTTTGCTTTGGAACTGTGAGGCTGAAATAAGCCGTTCCTCTGATAAGCTGCTTCTGGTTGGGTGTTTTGTCCCAGTAACGAGAGCTACCTGCTACACATGGTCTAGCAGACGGGGATAGGATCTGAGGGTCTTAGCTTGTGGACTGTTGACCAGAAATTGAGGCTGAGCTCAGCTGAGGTGGCAGTGAAGGTGCAGAACAGAACCTATACCTGGTGGGAGATTTTTTTTTTTTTTTTTGAGGTAGGGTCTCACTCTAGCCCAGGCTGACCTGGAACTCACTACGTAGTCTCAGGCTGACCTTGAACTCACAATGATCCTCCTATCTGTATCTGATGGAAGACACCTCTGTAGGGGCTGTAGACGATCCTCACCCTTCAGAGTCGACTCAGGAGAAGAAGCAGAAAAGAGCCACAGTTGTCACCACAGAAATGTTGAATGTTTGAGGTGATGGAAATCCTAATTACTCACATTTCTTTAACTGCCGAGCTAGCTCCCCAGCCTGCTAATTACTCAAATTTCTTCACTGTATGCATGTCTCCAAACTTCACACTGCCTCATAAATATGTACAACTGAGTGCCAGTTAAATGTAATCCCAGCCTGTCATCCCAACTCCGAGGAGGCTGAGGCTGAGGGGTATGAGTTCGATGCCACCCTGGGCTACACAGGGAGACATTGTCGCAAAATCCACAAGCAAATGAGGAGAGAGAGAATAAAAATGACAACAAAAAGAGACCAGACTTGCTTCAGACCAGAGGAGGTAAGGGCTAGTTTCTGCTGCCATCTTGATTGCATCAGGAATGGAGTAAGAGATACACCTCTGTGAGGATGTTCCCAGGAAAGGGTTAGCTCAGGGAGGGAAGCCCTTCCTCCAGAATGAGCAGACCTTCTGGTGGAAGCTTGCATGTCAAGAAATTCCAGGAAAGTGCTCCCTTTTCCCATCTGCCTTTGCCCCCTTCCAGCACTGACTGAAGACCAGTAGCTTTCCAGACTCTGCAAGCCTTCAGTAGTAGATTGGGACCACAGATGCATCCAGCCTGGTTCAGGTACCAGGTTCTCAGAAGCTCCACCCTGCTGACAGCCATTGTTGGACTGCCCACCTTATATAAGCCAGTCTAATAAACCCTCTTACTAGGGCTGGAGAGATGGCTTAGCGGTTAAGAGCTTGCCTGTGAAGCCTAAGGACCCCGGTTCGAGGCTCGATTCCCCAGGACCCACATTAGCCAGATGCACAAGGAGGCGCATGCGTCTGGAGCACGTCTGCAGTGGCTGGAAGCCCTGGCGCGCCCATTCTCTCTATCTGCCTCTTTCTCTCCCTCTCTCTCTGTCACTCTCAAATAAATAAATAAAAATGAACAAAAAAAATTTAAAAAAATAAATAAACCCTCTTAATAATATATATGCAGTCTATCTGTTCTGTTCATTTAGAGAACCCTGACTACCCAGGAAGTAGAAGAGATCACTACCCTGCTGAGTCTCCTAGTGGGGGATTTGACCCCAGGCCACCTGGCCTCAGAGTTCACCTACTTGGGAGGCAGGAAGAAGCACTGTGTTCTCACCGCGGTGGTTCTGTTGGCTGGAGCATGATGGGGAAGTGTGGGTACCCAACATTCTTTACTGATAAGACTCTTGACTGAGGGAATGGACTGATGCTTCAGGCTGGATGAGCGCCCTTCACAAGAAGGATGTGTTCCAGTGGGAGGCACGACAATCCAGAGCTACATCCATCTCAGTGAGCACAGGGGGTGCAAGCAGAGGGGCAGTGCCGACAAAAGCCTGGAGGCTCCGGAACCACACACAGTCTACCATGGCTGGGGAGCAGCAGAGGGACAAACAGAGGTAGAAGGCACTGGAATGGGGCTAAGGGTCTTACACAGCAGGCTTGGGGGATGGGACTTCATTGCCCAGTCCCCATTAGGAGAGTGCTATGGTCAGAAAGTTCAGGTCTCCCCAAAATTCATATGTTGTAATCCTAACCTGTAAGGTAGTAGTAATGTTAGGAGATAGGGGCCTGGGAAATGATTATATCATGAGGACAGGCCTTTCATGAACCAGCTACGTGTCCTTATGAAAGAAGCCTTTGAGGGCTTCCATCAGGCAAGTCCATCAGTCTACAAGCTAGGAAACCGGCTCTCCCTAGACTGGAATCTGCCGATGCCTTCACCTTGAACTTTTCAGCTCCCAGAGCTGGGAGAAATGAATTTCTCTGTTTGATAAGCCACCCAGTTTATCTTTTGCGATAGCAGCTCAAGGAGATGAGACAAGGGTGAATGGAGGTTGGAAGGCTGGGGGTGGCCCTCCTCTTCAAGGGAGCTGCATAGGTAGCAAAAAGGTGACCAACACAGGCCAGCCAGCCACACAGGGCCGGGGTGAGCACTGCACACATGTGGGGAACCCTGGCCCTTGTCCTCGGGCATGCTCACAGATGGGGGCAGAGCTGGGGTTGAAGCGCTTTGGCCAAGACCTTTGCAGCCCTCATGGGTGGGTGTATTTCTCTCCCAGGGCACAACACAGCACCACAGACCGGGCAGCTTAAGCAATGGGAATGTCTCACAGCTCTGGATGCTGTAAGTCAAAGGTCAAGGTATCTAGAACTCTACTATCTCTTTCTTTCCCGCGGCCCCCCCCCACCGTGTGTGTGTGTGTGTGTGTGTGTTTTACTTTCTCATGGCTGGGACAAAACTTCTGACCAGAAGCAGCTGACGGAAGGAATGGGTTTATTTGCAACTTCCAGCTTTGAGGGAAGGTTTCCTCATGTGGGGAAAGCAGGCGAGCGCAGACAGGTGGCTGTCGCGTCAGCAGGAAGGAAGGAGGAAGAGTGGGCTCTTGAACACCCGATGGGGCTGGACTAATAAACCTCAAGGCCTGCACCTGGTGACATACCTGTTCTAGCAAGGCACCACCAGCTGGGGATTAAGTATGAAGTTTAATCACAAACACACGAGGTTATGGGGGACAGTCCACATTCAATCCACCACAGTATGCATGCATTCAAACCTCATTTTAGCTTGATATCCTTCGTAAAGATCCTACCTCCAACTAAAGTCATGTTCTGAGGCATAGGAGTAAGGATGGCAATGCAAGACTCGTTGAGGGCACGGGAGTCATTTAACCCTGAGCACGGGGTCAGGAGCAGATGCACCGGCCGAGAATGAGGGCCGGCAAACCCAAGGCTCCATGCTGATCACCTCTCGGGCTCCTCGCCCTGCCCTACCCCTATCCTTCCCCCCTCAGTGGTTCTCCTTGGAATCCCTCCACTTCCACACCCATCTCCAAGGAAACTTCCTAATGACTGTGATTTCCCAATTGGCATGCTCTGGTCCCCTGCGGGCTGGCTGCTCTCCAACTGCAGCTTGGGTTCCTACAGAGAAATGCCAGGCAGAGAGAGAGAGAGAGAGAGACAGCGTGGGCTGGGCTGCACTCTCGGGGGGAGCCCTAGCTCCTCAGCCTATTATTGACTAAGGGAGACTCTGCTAAGCCGTCCTGGCCTTTCACTCCTCCACTGAGCACCTGCTACTTTCTAGATGCTGGAGTCTTGGAGATTAGCGGAAGATCCTCTCACCAAAATGTATTTCTTCCTTTTTATTGGTTCTAGCGCTACAATGTGTTTCCTGCGTTCCCCGTAGTTAGAGGTGGTCATGGGGAGTGTAACCTCGTTGCCCAATGAGATATGAACTGCGGTGATGGGCTCTGGAGCACTGGATATACATCCCCCCCATTTCCATCCCTCTCCCCACCCCAGCTCCAGGGAGTGATGAAGCCACAAGATGCAAGGGGCCTGGGATCCTGAGACACTGTGGAGGACAACTGTCCGCTAAGAGAACACACACTTTGGACTGTTCTAGGAACAGGTGACTAGCTATTATGAAAAAAAAAATCAATGATATAAGTCTGGCTAAACAATGACTTGATCCCTGATGCCTGCAGAAAGCTTCACAAGTACCCTTTCTTTTCTTAAAAAAATTATTTTTATTTATTTATTTGAGAGAGAAGGGGGAGAGAGAGAGAGAATGTCAGGGCCTCTAGCCACTGCAAATGAACTCCAGACACGTGCATCACCTTGTGCATCTGGCTTATGTGGGTCCTGGGGAACCGAACCTGGGTCCTCTGGCTTTGCAGTCAAGCACCTTAATTGCTAAGCCATCCCTGCAGCCCTCTTTCTTCTGTTGATAACCTTAGCTTTGCATTCTGGATAGTGCCTTTATCTCTCTATCAATGATACACAATTCATTTGTCCCTTTGCTCACTATTTAAAAATTTTTATTATTATTTATTTTATGAGAGAAAGAGAACTGGTGTGCCAGGGTCTCTAGCCACTGCAATCAAACTCCTAGCCACTGAAATCAAACCCTGGACGCTTGCGCCACCTCGTGCGCATGGGTCACCTTGTGTGTCTGGCTTATATGGGTTCTGGAGAGTCAAACTTGGGTCCTTAGGCTTTGCAGGCAAGTGCCTTAACCACTAAGCTATCTCTCCAGCCCTGCTCCCTCTTTTCTTTAACACAGTATTCCTGTATTGTTGCCAGGCCTTGTGTCCACAGTCCTGTTTTGGAGGACACACATTCCAGATGGGGTGATGAGGGCAAATATCACATATGTCAAATAGGCACATGTGGTTTCAGAGAAGGCTAAGTGTTGGACAGGGTGCCTGGGGGAGTCGTGGAGGGCTGGGCTCCTACAGAGCCGTGTGGTTAAGTAGCACTAGAAGGGAGGCTCAGGCAGAGAATAAGCTCGGGAGAGAACAGACCAGGCCACAAACAGGCAGGGCTATAATCATGGGAGAAAGCTGAGCCTTCTGTAAGGGGACTGGATTTCATGCCACTTGTTTCATGGTGAGACGGGAAGTGACCAGGGTCCACTGGGAAACTATACCAAGTCCTTCCAAAGGTGCAACCTCAGTGGCCCAGGACTCCCACTGGGCGCTGGAAAACCCCTCCTGACTCTCTCAGGGAGCTCTAGTCCCTGGAGACTCCCAGTGTCTCCGATGTTATTTCCAGCCTGTGGGGCATCCTGTGGCCCATTATGGCTTGGCCCAACTCTCGAGCCCTTGGGTGTCTGCCTATAATCCCAGAGGAGGCCAGCTGTCTGGGAGCCTGCAGGCTCTGCTCACCCAGGACTAACAAGCTCTCTCTTCATCAGGCCCCCTCACACTGGAGCCCCTTGTAAGGACACATTCTACTCTGGCTCTGGGAAGGCAGCTCCTCACGGCTGCCCGAAAGTCCTGGGCAGTCTTGTGCAGGCCACTGGCAGAGTGGAGGGGTGGGGAGGGATGTGTATGGGCACGCATGGGCTCCTCAGGGTTCGCATATCTCTCCACTCACGCACTGGCAGTTCCAGCAGAGTGCCACCTTGACAAGCTGGACCTTGAAGGGTTAATACCCTTCCCTGAAAACTAAAGGGAACTAAAGAGTTAATAGCTATCCCTAAAGCTTGTGGGCAATAAAGAAGTTTGACACCCTTCCCCGACTGATGTACTCCCCTTAGCCTAGACAGCCTTGAAGGACCAGAGACCATCTGAGTCTCCTCCCTAAGACAATCCTGGCTGAAGAAGCCTATTCTGAACAAGGACACAAACAGCTACAATTTTGTTATCCACTGCGCCTGGTCCAGTCTGTTTTTCTTAGGATCCTCCTTATAAGCTCACACCCCAGCCTGGCTCATTGCTTCAGCCTTCATCCCACAGGAAAGCTGAGGCCCCTCATGGTTTTCTGTCAATAAAACAGTCTTATCTGCAGAGATCAAGTCTGGTATTCTCTTTCATTTTTCTCTTACACTTTCCTTACAGACCTCAAACTACATTGTCACAGACCTGGAAAGAAAGAGGGTCTGCGGTGACTCAGACTTGGGAAGAAAGTGCCTACTATGGTTTCGATGTGGTATTTCCTCAGAAGTTATTAGTTTCCAGTGTGGTGATGTTAAGAGGTGGAGAGAAAGCCAGGCACAATGACATGCACCTCTAATCTCAGCACTCAGGGAGAACACGCATTCAAGGACAGCTGGGGCTACATTCTGGAACCCTGTCTCAACTTCCTCCACCTCAGTAAAAGACATGGCAGATCTTTAAGAGGTGGGGCCTACTGGGAGGTCATAACATCACTGGGAGAATGCCTTCAGAATGGATGAACCCAGTTACCATGGCTTCCTATCTCCATGTCATCTCTTCCTTACATGTGTTACCACTGTGAGTCCATCGAGCATGAAGGGTGCTTTGTTAGAGTTGGTGTCCTGCTGTTTGGACTTTTTTTTTTTTTTTTTTGGCTTTTCAAGGTAGCTCAGGCTGACCTGGAATTCACTATGTAGTCTCAGGGTGGCCTCCAACTCACAGTGATCCTCCTACCTCTACCTCCCAAGTGCTGGGATTAAAGGTGTGCACCACCACGCCCGGCTTTGTTTGGACTTTTAACCCCAAAATCTGTGAGCTAAATAATCCTTAAAGAAATAAAGTATCCATCTCCAGGAACTTCATTATAGCAATGGAAACTGATCTGTTTCGATGAGTCTGGGCTCAAGTATGAAGCCAGCTGCTAGGTAAAGTCTGTCTGTAACTGTGATGGTTAATCGTGATTGTCAACTTGACAGGTTTTATGATTATTTATTTGATATATATATGTATATATGTGTGTATATATATATATATATATACATACAAGTTTGCATACACACATATCTATCTATCCATCTCTCTCTCTGTATACACACACACATAAAGAGAGAGAGAGAGAGAGAGAGAGAGAGAGAAAGAGAAGAGAATGAGTGAGTATATGGGTGGTTCAGGGCCTCTTACCACTGCAAACAAGCTCCAGACATATGTACCACTTTGTGCATCTGTTTTTACATGGGTACTAGGGAATTGAGCCCATGCCAGCAGGCTTTTAAAACAAATACCTTTAACTACTAAGCCATCTTGCTAGCCCTTAATGAGATTTAGAACCACCTGAGAGATGAAGCTCTGGGCATGTCTGTGAGGATGCTTCCAGAGAGGTTCAAGTGAGGTAGGAAGATCCACCCTGAATATGGATGGCCCCATGTCATGTGCTGGGGTGCTAGGCTGAATAAAAGAAGAAACTGAAGGAACATCAGCAGTAATATCTTTCTGCTTCCTGACCGAGGACACACTGTGACACTGCCTTACACTCCTGTCCCTGTGTGTTCCCTGCCACAAAGGACTTAATATGCAAACTGTGAGCCAAAATAAACCTTTTTTCCCCCCTTAATCTGCTTTTGTCACAGCAATGAGAAAAGCAACTAATATAGAAAATTGGTACTGGGAATTGGGACCATAGCAATGAGAAATCTGACCACGTGGCTCTTCTCAATTGGTTTGTGGGGAAGAATGTTGAAGAGTTTGGAGCTGTGGGCTAGAGAAGCCCTAGAGTGTTTTAAGTCGAGTTTAATGATCCATTCTTGTGAACATTTGGAAGACCAGAATGCAGAGAGAAATGGGGACAGTGGAGGCCCAGCTTGTAAGGTTTCAGAAGGGAATAAGGGCTCTGGGGACCATTATGGGACATTCTGGCAAACCATCTGGTTGTATTCTGACAATCTGAATGAGGTTAAATTCAAAGTAATGGACTAGGCTGAAGAGATGGCTGAGTGGTTTAAGGTGCTTGCAAAGCCTACCAATCTGGGTTGGCTTGGGTTTGATTCTCCAGTACCCATATAAAGCCAGATGCACAAAGTAGCATACACATTTGGAATTCATTTGTTTGTCTGTAGTGGCAAGAGGCCCTGGTGCACCCATTCATTCATATTCTCTTTCTCTCTTTCTCTCTCTCTCTCTCTCTCTCTCTCTATATATATATATATATATATATTATTCTTCTCTCTCTCTCTCGCACACACACAAATATATTTTAAAAGCTCATGGATTAATTTGTTTGGTGGAAGAAATTTCAGGAGAGCACAGTATTCGGACTATGACAGTCTGGTCACTGCTCTTATCCAGGTCTACAGTGAAAGAGCAGAAAGCTATGAAAAGTGTGCAGTGTGGTAAGGAAAGGAGCATGAGTGAGTTTAAGGTTGCCAGTTAGGAGGATGCAGATAAAGAATCTGTAATTATTAGAGATTAGCATCACGGAAGCCTCCTGTGGTAGTTTGAATGTATGTCTCCCATTGACTTGGGTGTAAAGTTAAACATGTAAGCTGGATCTCTGGCCCTTGGCTGGAGGTGTCACTGGGGGCAGATGCTGGAGTCCTGACCTAAGCTGTGTTTGCTGGGGAGGATCTGGATTCCAGCCCAAAGGTGTGCAGAGATATCTGCGTCCTGGTGGGCTCCTGCTTGCTGCAGGTTTTATGGTTGCTGGCCTGTAAGCTTGAAATAAACCCCTTCCTCCCATAAACTTTGTGTGGTTGGATGCTCAACCTAGCAATGGGGAAGCTGTCTACACTTCCCTTTTCAAGAGACCATTGGAACAATGCCCTGAGGGAAGGACTCCCTCTCCCCCGCCCCCAGCAATGGAAGACTCCAACTGAAATGACTCCAAGTGAAAATGTAGATTCACTTAAAAGGAGAGAGCCTGAACGGAGAATGCTGCTGGAAAGGTTCCCTGCTCAAAAACTAACCTAGGGAAGTGAATTCATATTCAGCAAACCGAGGAGCGTGGACACCACGACGGCTGGCAGACGAGTGCTCGACTCCATCTTCAGCTGGCTGCGGAACCTGGCAGCGTCAGCCACATGGGGCTGGTTTTGCAGGCATGCAAAAAATGTAAGAGTTTCTAGGTCACAGATGCTTGTGTCAAGTTTCCAGAAAACCAATGAAGCCAGCAATGTGTGGCAAGGACCGTGTTCCTGAAGGGATGTCCTGGGAAGTCATTATATGAAGCCTTGAAGGTGAAGGCCAAGTTGTCATGGAGACCCCAGGAGGCTGGAGAACGCAAGACCTAGGGACGTCCAACCAAGGAAAGCCGCGGGCGCAGAGTGGAGCTGGCCCAAGGCAGAGGCTACGTGGGCCACAGGCAGTCCAACTGATGTACCAGCACTGCTGGTACCCGGCTGATGCCACTATAAGCCCCAGATGTCAGATACAGACCTATGGGATTTGCTGTTTGCCCTGCTGGGTTTTATTTATTTAATATTTTTATTTATTTATTTGCAAGAAGAGAGGAGGGAAGAGAGAGAATATGGGGACTTTTGCTACTGCAAATGAACTTCAGATGCATGTGCCACTTTGTGCATCTGGCTTTACATAGGGGGGTGAGGAAATGAACCTGGGCCAACAGGCTTTGTAAGTAAGCACCTTTAACCACTGAACCATCAACCTGCCCTCTATCATGAGGACTTTAAAAAAATTTAAATTAATTTACTTATGAGAGAGAGAGAGAGAGAGAGAGAGAGAGAGAGTGAGCCTTTAGCTACTGCAAATGAACTCCAGACACACACGCCACCTTGTGCATTTGGCTTACATGAGTACTGGGGAATCGAATCTTGGTCCCTAGGCTTCACAGGCAAGCACCTTAACCGCTAAGCCATCTCTCCACCCCCTATCATGAGGACTTTTGAAGCTGGAATGAATGCACTTTGCATTACTAGATGGCCATGAGCCTGTGAGGCCAGGATGAAATGCTATGACTTCAAGGTATCAAATTGACAAAGGGTCAACTTGTGAGAGTCAATCTTGATTACTGTGGTGGTTTGATTCAGGGGTCCCCCATAAACGTAGGTGTTCTGAATGCTAGGTTCCCAGCTGATGGAAATTTGGGAATTAATGCCTCCTGGAGGGAGTGTAATGTTGGGGGCGGGCTTATGGGTGCTATAGCCAGTTTCCCCTTGCCAGTGTTTGGCATACTCTGCTGTTGCTATTGTCCACCTTATGTGGGCCAGGGGGTGATGTCCACCTCTGCTCATGCCATCATTTTCCTCTGCCATCGTGGAGCTCCCCGTTGAGCTTGTAAGCCAAAATAAACCTCTTTTCCCCACGAGCTGCTCTTGGTTGGGTGATTTCTACCAGCAATGCAAACCTGACTGCAACAATTACCAACTTGATGGGATTTATAATTACTTAAGAGGCAAAATTCTGGGTGTGTCTATGAGGGTGTTTCCAGAGAACTTTAAGGTTGTGGGAAGACCTACCCTGAATGTGGGTGACATCATTCCAGGGGCATTGGTCCTGGACTGAATAGAATGAGAGTTGTGGTTTGAATGTGAAATGTCCCTCAGGGGCTCATGTGTTTGGGCACTTGGGTCTCCAGCTGGTGATGCTGTTTGGGAAGGTTATTCAACCTTTAGGAGGTGGAGTCCTACTGGAAGAAGTAGGCTACTAGAGGCAGGCCATAAGCTGTTACAACCCAGCCCCACATCCTGTCTATCCTCTGCTTGTTGATTCTGGTGAGATGTGACCAGCTCTGTTCCATTCCTGCCATCATGCTTTACCCACCATGAATCTCCTCTCCAAACTATAAGGCAAAACCAACTCTTTCCTTCCATAACTTGTTTCTGGTCATGTATCTGGTCACAGCAACGAGAAAGTAATTGATACAGAAAATCCCAGCATTCATCTCCCTGCTTTCTGACTGCAGATGTGACCTGCTCTTGTCTTTCATTCCTGCTTCCACACTTTCTCCACCATGATGATCTGTGGGCCAAAGTAAACTTTTTTTTCCATTAAGTTGCTTTTGTTATCTATTTAAAAAATTTATTTATTTATTTATTTGACAGAGAAAGAGGGAGAGAGAGAGAATGGGTGCGCCAGGGCCTCCAGCCACTGCAAATGAACTCCAGATGCATGTGACCCCTTGTGCATCTGGCTTATGTGGGTCCTGGGGAATCGAACCTGGGTCCTTTGGCCTTGCAGGCAAACACCTTAACCACTACGCAATCCCTCCAGCCCTTGTTATCTATTTTTTTTTCACAGCAACAAGAAAAGTTACTCATGCACAAACCCACTCTGGCTCCAATCCCTTCCATCAAGAAGTGAGATTCTTTGTATCAATTTCTGCCTTAAAACACTGTCTTATAAACTTGGATTCATGGATATCAAAGTTATTTTGATCAACAAGCATCATTTTAGGATTACATGCTGTGGACAGAGGACACTGATTTAAAGAGATGCAAGGTGGGAGGACAGGGTGGGCCATTTGTTCTGAAGTCCAGCTCTCCTTCTCAGGGTTATCTGTGAAGAGTCCTTTTCTCCGGGAATAAGTACTTTACACAGAACCACCCACAGTGGTCATACTATGTGGCCTTGCCCCCAGGCAGGGGCCCCACCTGTCAAATCAGATGCTCTCTCATGAGTATGGGTTTGGGATCAGATTCATAGGTGACCCAGGTGCTATGGGATGTTGAGAAGTTCTCAAATGGAGTATACCAGAGTGTTCCATGATGGAAGGAGACCCTGGCTCTTCCCTTCCTGTTATTCTCCCAACCCTGGGGACCCTTCCACATTCTCCCACTAAAGTGTCCTTGGGGATCAAGCCAGAAGCCTGGTTTTATGTTGGTAACCAAGAGGACTCTACCCCCTAGGCAGCTTTACCTTTGCTAGGGGAAGGAGATTCTAATTATTCAGGCCTGACTGGCTCAGAAGCCCATCCTCTATTTCCCTCCTTGGGGCAGGACAGCAATAATTTTATGAGACACAGAAATGACCACAGATTACCAAGAGTCCAGAGGGACACTGTATCAGAGCGCAGTAACACACACAGTGCAAACATGAAGTGTGTGACCTGTGTTTTCCAACCTCTTATGGTCTCAGTTACCTGAAGGACAAATCTCACCAGACCAGATTCCTATCTCCCAGAGCCCCTCTGTGTCCCCATCTCTGAAGTGGAGCTATTCATGGACCTCACAAAGTTGTCATAGGAAGCAGAAAAGGAGACCTCATATGGCTGAGAGAAAGAGGGTCTCCATAAGTGGTGGGTTCTCTTCCACTGATGTATTTTATTTTATTTTTCAAGGTAAGGTCTCATGCTAGCTCAGGTTGACCTGTAATTCACTATGTAGTCTCAGGGTGGCCTTGAACTCAGAGAAATCCTCCTATCTCTGCCTCCCAAGTGCTGGGATTAATGGCATGCACCAGCACGCCTGGCCAACTTTAGTATTTTATTTTTATTTATTTGTGTGTGTATGAGAGAGGAGAGAGAAAGAAAATGGGCACATCACTGCACACAAACTCCAGACACATGTATCTGGCTTTTGTGGTACTGGGGAATCGAACTTGGGTCCTTAGGCTTTGCAGGCAAGCACCTTAACCACTAAGCAACCGCTCCAGCCCCCACCTTGATTGTTTAGGAAGCCCTTTATGCTGACAGCCAGGCATGGAAGCCCCTGGCCATCTCCTCCTGCCTCAGAGCTGATTTTTTCAGGAAAAGCCTGCCGGCATGGGGACTTGGGAAGTGGTTTTGGGGCCTCTACCCCCCAGAGCCTGAGCTTACTGCTTACATACCAGCTTCTGGTCTCAGGCCTCAGGCTCAGGAAGAGCACCGCGCCTGGCACACGCCTCCTCCAGCGGCTGGGATTTTCCAGGCTTCCTGCCGAGATTCATAATTGAACGGGGCCGAGGAGATTTCCCCAACCAATAGCTTGTCTTCTCCCCTAACGCAGGGAAATGGGTGTTTCGTTATTGTCTCTGTGACTTTTCTACTTCTCTCTGTTCCATAACTGCTGCTTGGATGAAACCTCAAAACCGAGGGTTGGGCCTTTCCTTTTCTCTTTGTTTCCTCCTTTCTTTTAATGAGGAGCCAATATGGCGCTCTGAGGGGGCAAACGGCTCTCTGAAGATTCCAGGCTTTTCTGTTGCTTTGCTTCTGCGGATCTCTGGAAAGTTATGCTCCAATAACCTGAGGGTTTTAATTGAAGGGCCTGTGTGGGGGAGGGAGAATCACAGTAGAGAATCATAAAGTTCTAGAAGGGGCCCTAGGGACTGGCTGTTTCTTCTGCTCACTTTTACCCATGAAGGACCTGATGCCTGGAGAGGTGAAGGGCCGTTTCCATGGTGACAGGCTGGTCTAGTGGCACCTGGAATGGTGGTCTCACTCCAAGTTCAGCATACTTTTGCCCACCCATGGCTGCCTGCTTTGTGCAAGGGTCCCTGACCAGGGCTGGATCTACCTCTTAGATTCTCCTAGCAACTAGTGTGGGAGGTCAGTGATATGACTGGCCATTCTTCAGTACACAGGGCACTGCGCCCTCCCACCCCAGTCAAGAATGACAGAGCCCCAAATGTTCAGACAGCCTTTGTTGATGAGTAAGTTGCCGACAGAGCTGAGCTCATGGCAGACATTGCTAGTCGATCACAGTGCTCTTCTACTAGTCGGTCGAAATTCTTCTCAACACAACACTGTAGATTCAAGGCCCACTAGTTGAGATACTGTCAATTGCTATTCCGTGGCTGGACGACAAGAGAGGTTGGTAGGGTCAGAAATCACTCTGTTAGGGGGTTGAAGTTGGGTCCTAACTTAGCTGTGTGTCATTTTACCCATCTATGAAACAGGGATCATAAATGGCATTACCTCAGAGGGCTCTCCAGTCTTTAAAGGTCACCAAACCTGGCATATAGTAAATGTGTCAGCGTGTCATCTGTTATAACCAGGCGACAGACAGACAGTTGGTTTGACCAACAGAAGGGACCAGGCCAGGTTTGTCTCCCCTGTCCGGCCTGCCATGGACTTTTCCTTGTCCTCAAATGCTCATGACATTGAGCCTTTCAAAATGAGCAGTTTGCCTGACTCTTAGGAGGCCCAGCAAAATGAATGTTTTTCCCTCGACTCCATCACTAATGGACTAATAAGAGCCGGCTTTGGTTGAGCACTAAATCTGTAAAGCCCTCTGCTAAGCTCTTTCCAATTTCTCATTTAAGACTTAAAATACCTTATGAAGCAAGAGCTGCTACGTCTGGGGATGTAGCTTAGTGGTAAAGTGCTTGCCTTGCATGCATAAGGTCCTGAGTTCGATCCCCAGTACTGGGGGTCGGGGGGGGGGAGGTATTCCTAGATACCCATTATACACATAAGGAAGCCTAAGTTCAAAGAGGGCAAGTGACTTGCCTAAGACAGCAGAGTCCTAAATAGCCAAGGCAGAGTTCTTCAGAATCAGAGCTCGTTCCCCTGCCTCCACGCTTTGTTGGAGAAAGGGAAGAGGGACGGGTGGTAGAGGGCAGCGTCTGCGATGGCATATCCCTGCCAAGTCACAGGCACTTCCCAGCAGCCTGGCAGGGCTGAGGCAAAGTATATCACACCGTGAGGACCCCCGGGGCTGGGCTGCTTTTGGGGGCAAAGCCAGATAACAAGTTCAAATCCAGTTTTTAAGACACCCTTGCGCTCTTCTGTACCTGTGGTCCTGAGTGCCAGATTCAAAGGCTCCATCTCAGGCTGGAGAGATGGCTCAGTGTTTAAGCAAAGCCCAATGACCTGGGTTTGATTCCCCAGAACCAAAATAAAGCCAGATGCACAAAGTGTGTATGAATCTGGAGTCTGCAGCAGCTGGGGGCCCTGGCACAACCCATTGTCCCCCCCTCCCATCTCTGTCTCTGCTTGAAAATAAATAAAAGGTTCTACGTCCTGCTGGACCCCCGGGGCTTTTCAGGCTCCGTGGTGAGGAGCCATCACCTCATGAGTTTGGACGAGGCTCGGAGCTCCGGGACTCATCGCTTATCAGCTATACTCAATGACCACGGTGTCCTCAGTCCCAGCTCCCTGCACACCCAATGTCCTGCCCACGCCAGTTCACTAGTTGTTTTCCAGGAAGAACTTCGCTATTTTTGGACTTTGTACCATCCATTCTCTGCAGAGCCAGAGTGAAATGTCCCCTTATCTTGCCTTGCTCAGGACAGACTCTCAAGTGTGGCAAAGCAGCCGTCTGCTCAGTCATCAGCTCTGCCCTGAATTCAACTCGTCAACACCTACACAGCCAGGGCCTGTTGTAGACCAGGTGCCTACCTGGCTCTCTCTCTCTTACCCCCTCCCCGTTTGTGTGTGTGTGTGTGTGGGGGGGCTATAGTTGTCCCATCTTTGTTTCTGAGTTGGCACTAAGGGTCTCAGGCTGCCTGTGACCAGGTCAGGAAAGCCACTAAGAGGAAGTGACACTTGGGCTGAGCCTGAAGAAGGAGAAGCAACAAGGCAAAGATAGATGGGGCTGGAGAGATGGCTTAGTGGTTAAGGTGCTTGCCTGTGAAGCCTAAGGACCCAGGTTTGATACCCCAGGACCCACATAAGCCAGATGCACAAGGTGGCGCATGTGTCTGGAGTTCGTTTGCAGTGGCTAGAGGCCCTGGTGTGCCTATTCTCTCTCTCTCTACTTGCCTCTTTCTCTCTCTCATAAATAAATAAAAATAAAAATTTGAAGGAAAAAAAAAAGATGGGACAGACATTCCAGACACAGGAAACAGCTCCGTGGAGGCTCAGGGGCCAAAGGCTGGCACATCTGAGCTGGTCAAAGGTGACTATGGATTAGAGCTGGGGGAGGAGAGAGAGGTGGCAGGACCTTAGGGGCTTTGGAGACCTGAGAACCATGGAAGGTGTTACATTAGCAACGTGACATAATCAGACTTGCTTTTTGTCCCTCAAGATGCGGGACCATGGAGGTAGTGGGGGTGGGGAGGCAGCCAGAATGTAGGCTCCAAGACAAGGTCCCATTCAAGGCCACCTGCTGATTTGAGGCAGAGAGAGGATCCCCCAAGTTTATGTGTCTCCCCAACATTTTCCATCTTCAAACTAACCACCCATCTCTCTGCCAAGCCCTCTTGTCTTAGCGCCATCAGCACCTTTCCAGAATGGCCTTCCGGTCTGCCTCAAGACCACCACACCCAAGCATTGCTGGCTCCAGAGAAGGTGGTCGGTGCCGGTGACCCTGCTCTACGCTCCTTCATGCCCAGCTCCGTCTAGGAGGCTTGGAATTAACTCTTGGGGTTTTACTTGCCCGCAAAGGGGGAAGAAAAAAGCAGATAAAACATAAAATCCAGCTTCCTCTTTCTACATGCAGGCACGGCAGGCCTAGGAGCAGCAGGCTTCGGTGGGCCGGGAGGCGGCGAGGACAGGCTGGCTGGGAGCCAGGCAGCAGAGAAACCCCAAGGAACAGAGCGGAACAATTACCATTGTGAGTTAAGCAGGCCGTTTATGGGGAGGATAAAAGTTAATGAGAAGCTGTACTCCAGCCCCCACCATTAAGCAGGAGAGATGCTGGCGAATCATCCACACAAAGGAAGAGGTGGATCTGATGTAGCCTGTTCTGCTCCCAGAGAGCTGCGCGATGGCAGCCAGGCGAAGGAGGAGGTGGGGAGCCCCATTCATCACCTGATTAGGAAGGTGATCAAGGTTTGGACATTGCCAATTTCACCTAAATTCTCCAGCTGATTTCTTAATCTGTTATCCACCATTCCCTTCCCAGGGCTACTACAAAACCGGTCAGAGAGGGAGGCGATGCCTCTTCTCTGATTCATCTAAGTGAAGCCTTGGTCTTGAGGCCACACGGCTCTGGCAGTGTGAACCTGGAGCCTCGGCGGTCCTCATGGGTCTGGATTCTTGTCACAGCCTTCAGAGCGGGGGGAGGAGCAAGGTGGGGGGTGGGGGTGGGTCCAGGGATCGTATTACCACCACCACCAGTAACACTAAGAGGTGAATCAGTTCTAAGTACATTGTCTTAATTCTTTCCATCCTCGCTACAACCTTCACATTATAAATGGGGAAACTGAGGCCCCCAGAGGCTAAGTGACTTGCCTGCACACTGAGTGCATGGCTGGGATTAGAACCAAGGCATCTTCAAATTCAAGAACATGCATATGGGCACTAGTTGCCTGTTTGAAGGCTGATAAGGCCCAGCCCGTAAGATAGAATATTCCGTGTCATCTCAGGAGTGCCTCCTCTTCTTCTGGCTTCTAAACCACACTGGGCACTCAAGATCCAAGAGGTGACCTCTGGGTCTACTTAGAAATCTGCCTGGAAAGACTGGGTACAGATGGTAGGGCTGGGGCGGAGCACCTGAGGCCCTGGGGTAGCTCAACTGCACAAGCCTGTCTGCTTGCGGGGGTGCACCCTGAGAGATGGATGGGGTCTCTTGAAGGAAAGGGAACTGGCTTCAGGCCACTCCTCTCTACTAGCAGTTTTCCACCTGAGGCTCAGGGAGGCTCAGGCTAGGAAAGTTTTCTCAACGGTCTATAGCTCTGCCTTCAATGGGAGTGGTCTGAATTTGTGGTATCTTCCCCAAAGTGGTGGAACACTAACTACTACAATCCTATTATCACCCATGCACACATGCATGGAAACATATTGTGCCCATAAACATGTACAACTATGATGTATTGATAAAGAAAGAATAGTCCTGGGCTAGGGACATTACATTGGGGATTATTAGCAATCTGCAGATGATCCAATGAGAGGCTTTGTGGAAGAGGCAGGCAAATACCACATCATTTTATTTGAGAGAGTTGAGCATCTTTGACTTTGGAATCTGCAGAGCATGGAGAGCCCGAACTCATCCCCAGTGGATACTGAGGGACCACTGTACTTATGATGCTCTGGGCAAATCCCATCACTGTATCTCCTGAACTGTATTTAAACTGCCTCCCTCTCTGAGCCGGAGGAGCAGGTCTGACACTTGTCTTTTTAAAGCTCGGCTTGACTCCTGTTGAATTGCACCGGTATTCTTTCTCCAAAAAGGACCTTGATGGGGAACATAGGAGGAATGTCTCTTTTCAGGCCCTCTCAGTCTGTGTCCATGTGCAAAAGACAAAAGGGAAAAAAGAAATCACCCACTCTGTACCCCCCCCCGCCAACACATGGTGAGTGAAGTAAGCCAGGGAACACGCCCGGACGCTCAATGCGGACAGAGAAAGGTCTGAGCAGGGGGACGTCAAGGTCTTTGTCCACAAGATGGCAGCGGATAAACTGCCTGTCACCAACCCTCTCAAGTCCACAAATCACTCGTGGACGCCCAAGTTGACTGTAATATGAGAAACAGGAATGTTCTGGAGGTGAATCCATGGGTTCTGCCTTAGGAATAAGAACGTGGGATCCGATGTGACCAGATGGCAAACAAGTTCCATTTTAACAGATTTAAAAAATATATTTATTTATTTGTAAATAGAGAGATACAGAAACATACATACATACATTACACACATTTCCTCTCTCTGCTCTCTCTCTCTCTCTCTCTCTGTGTGTGTGTGTGTATGGGTAGACCAGGGTCTCTAGCCACTGCAAACAAACTCCAGATGCATGCGCCACCATGTGCATGTGGCTTATGTGGGTAGTGGGCCATCAAACCCCAGTCATTAGACTTTACAGCCAAGCACCTTGACTGCGGAGCCATCTCTCCAGTCCTATTTTAACAGATTTTGAAGTCAAAGTGAAACATCACCCTGTGGGTAGGCTGGATGGACAACTACACAAAACATAGGAATTAAAACCCAGAGATCTATGGGCATCCTGTTTTATGATAGCCTGTCCTGGACCTCTTTATTTTTTTGTTATTTTTATTTATTTATTTGAGAGTGACATACAGAGAGAGAAAGAGGCAGATAGAGAGAGAGAGAGAGAATGGCTGCACCAGGGCTTCCAGCCACTGCAAACGAACTCCAGATGCGTGCGCCCCCTTGTGCATCTGGCTAACGTGGGTCCTGGGGAATCGAGCCTCGAACCGGGGTCCTTAGGCTTCACAGGCAAGCGCTTAGCCACTAAGCCACCTCTCCAGCCCTGTCCTCGACCTCTTAACGTCTGGATGTTTCCAGAGACAGGTAGCGCACACCAAGTTGCTGGCTGTCCTCATGTGGGATTCAAGACCGTCCCCTGCTGGGTTCTACTCTGCCGTGTTCTTGTCTCCCCTTGGATTGGCTGGTACTGAAAAGCCAGAGGTTCTCAAGCACTCCAAGAAGCCACTGCGTGATAGCAAAGTTTTCATTATTCATTAAGCCATTTTCCCCTCCCGGTTGAAATCTGGATCGAGCCGCACGGACTGCCCATCTTCAGTGCCCTGGCAGAATCTTCAAGCATCGGCTGGAAAATGCAGCTTGCCAAGGTGTTAGGAAGCAGGTCGGCAGCGTGAGCGCTGTGGCCAGGAGCCAGAGCTGTGTCCACAGAGGCCTGAATATTTTACTCGTCGTGACTCCCGAGTTACGGGCTCTAAAGCTTCAGACATCAGATTAAATTTGATTTGAAACTGGCCCTGGGGGACATTTGTTAAAGAAAAATAAAGATGCTGGTTGCAGTCTAATGTCCTTTGCAAGGTGGCTCTGTCCACCTACAACCCAAGACTCCGTGTGTTTCTGGAAAATCTAGGAAGTAGTGAACGCCTCCTCCCTTCCTCACATCACTAACATGAGCCCCCACGTCTTACCCTGCTCTCGTCCTGCTGGTGACCACTCACCCTTCCTCTCCAGTCTCCCTCGTGCCCCCCACTGGTACTGAGAAGCTGATGCCAACTCTGCACAGGCATGACAACAAAGTGTGTCATGCAGAGGGACCCACATAGTGGGAAATGCTATTGCACCTCACAGAGGAGGCAACTGAGGCTCCAGGAAACGACACACAAAGAACACGTGGGCAGAACTACGGAGCCTTGGCTCCACAGTATATGCACCCAGCTCAAGGTCACTGGGGGGCTAGGGCAGGGCCACTTACAGGCAGGTTTGAAGTCTGGCTGAGGCCATCACATTGCTGATCGTGGGAACTGTGCAAACCCTGGTGTGTCGCTTTTCTGTTTGGAGCGGCCGGGATAAGCCAGGATCTGCAGGGTGAGGATTCAGAGAAACACCGAAGGTTTCAAAGCATGCCGTCCCGGCGGCCTGGTGACATGTCTTCTACTGGATCCGTGGACAGAGGAGGAGCAGTCTGTCCTCTGTGGCTCCATCTTTCAACTCTTTTCTGTCCTAGAGCGACAGGGTGGGGTCACTTCTCCCCTGCGTCCAGTGGGCTCCGGCTAATATGGTGATGGTGGAGCAGGTGGCTAGGCAACCGTGGGCGAGATGCCTCCTTTCACCCCCTCCCCCAGTGTGCTGTCTGGTTTTTGGGGAGATGAGGCCCTCTGGGGTGTGGCCCACGGTGGCAGCAGGGAGCAACAGAACCAGCACTGAGGCAGGTGAAGCTAGACGCTAGGCCTTGCCTGCACAGCCTCTCAGAGCCAAGGCCTCCAACTAGGCTGTTGCCAGAACTCATTCATAAATGATGAAAAAACCCTCTCAGTAAATGCCAAGCTCAACATCGGGCCCTGAGGCGCCCCCGCTGTGAACCTTAGAGCCAGGCCGTCTCTGAGTCCCAGGCACACTGGGCTTGCTGGGCACCTCTGTGAGGTTTTCTACAGCCAGGCTCCACCTGGGCAGGTGAGCAGCGCTGGCTGCTGACATCGGGGGTCTGCTGGAGGCAGAGGGGGCATTCTCTCGGGATTTCCCTCCAGGACCTCAGAGCCATGAGTGCTGGATGGGTTCTGTTTGCTGACAGGGATTACAACTGCCAGCGCTGGAAAAGGTCAGCATGGGGAAGTGTGTTTTCTGACAGTCTGGGGAGCTGGCGAACAGAGCAAGGAAAAGAAAGGCATGGCGGTCTTCACTGGGAGAGCCGACCTAGCCTAGAGGCAGCGAGGCTCAGGGTCAGCTCCATCCAGGAGAGATTCCCGCCCCCCCCCCAACTCCATCTCTGGAACTCACTCTATTTAAGTCCCAGAAACCTACTTCACTTGTCCGAGGGAGACCTGAAGCGAAAGTAGCCATGCTCAGAGGTGGCCATTTTTTGCTCTGGGTCTCCACATCTGCTTTCTCACTGTGCTCCATAGAGGGAGCCCCCCCACTTACATGAGAAGCCTCTCCCAGGTGATTAACACACCCTCTTAGAGCAAGAAGACACACCAGCAAATGCCCAGCAGGACTCAGGGCCCAGGAGGGAGGGATTCAGAGACTGGGAAGAGTACTGTTGGGCCAGCCTGGCCAGGGCTCCTGGGGCTCCGGGTTGGTCTTGTCAGAGAAAGGAGCACAAACACAGTGGTCCTTCCTAAGCTCAGCAAGCCCCCTACCAGACTGGTGGGCTCTGTGGAACCTGAGGGGGTCTTATAGGTTCTTGCCTGACCCTCCACCCAATCCAACCCTGGCAGGGCTGCTCTGAGCTGTCTGAACAGTCTCCTGGGTCTGGAGAGATGGCTCAGTGGTTAAAAGTGCTGGCTTACAAAGCCTACCAGCCAGTTTTAATTTCCCAGCTAGCCACATAAAGCTGGACAGGCATTAGTTTGCTGTGACAAGAGACCCTAGTGCATGCGCACATACACACGTTTGAATAAATAAAAAAATTTCAAATAATTTTTTTATTTATTTGAGAGAAAGAGGGGCAGAGAGAGAGAGAGAGAGAGAGAGAGAGAGAGAGAATGGGCACACCAGGGTCTTCAGCCATTGCAAACGAACTCTAGACAAATGTGCCCCCTTATGCACATGTGCAACATTGCATGCTTGTGTCACTGTGCCTCTGGCTTATGTGGGAACTGGAGATTCGAACATGAGGTCTTAGGCTTTGCAGGCAAGCACCTTAACTGCTAAGCCACCTCTCTAGCCCCAGATTAAATAAAATAAACACGGGCTGGAGAGATTGACCTAGCGGTTAAGGCGCTTGTCTACAAAGACAAAAGACCCAGGTTCAATTTCCCAAGACCCACGTAAGCCAGATGCACAAGGTGGCTCATGCATCTGGAGTTCGTTTGCAGTGGCCTGAAGGCCCTGGTGTGCCCATTCTCTCTCTCTCTCTCTCTCAAAGAAATAGATAAATCTAAAAAATTTAAAAAAGCACACAACTTCTAAGAAAGGGGTGTGGAGGAGGGCTGGCAGGGTCCCTTTTTATATCTGAAGAACTTTGTTTTGGTGTGTATATGTAGCGTGCGTGCGGTGTGTGAATGGGGCGTGTGAACACACGTGTACCATGGACACACTTGTAGAGGTCCGAGGAGGACATGAGGTATTCTCTGTGCACCTTATTTTCCTGAGACACGGTCTCTCACGGAACCCGGCGCTCCCTGTTTTTTCAGTTAGGCTGGCTGACCCCGGAAGCCCCAGCAGTTCTCCCGTCTCTGCCCTCCTCAGTGCTGGAGTTGCGTGCATGCACACCGTGACTTCTCACTTGGGTGCTGGTGGGGTGGCGCTTGGGTCTTCATGCTTCATATACCAGCCGTCTGGTATATGCCGTGTGCCTGGGACAAGCGGGGCTAAGAGGAATGGATGATGGCCGGATGGTAGGTACGTACACTCGTTTGTGTACAAGCCTTTCCCTTGCTATTGTGCCCTAAACAATAGAGCATCACAACTGCTCACAACAGCATTTTCATTATGCGAGGTTCTGCAAGTCATCCAGAGACGATTTAAAGTACACGAGAGAAGGTGCTAGGATATATGCAAACACCGTGCCTCTTCACATACGGGACTTGAATACCCTTGGACTTAGGTATCTAAAGAGGTCCTGGGACTACCCCCATGGATACCGAGGCTGACAACACAGTGGAAAAGAATGACCCTGGGATTCCCCGTGCCCACCGCCTCTCCAATCTATCAGGCATATTGGTACCTCTGGTAAACATCTCATATTGCATCATATGAAAGACATTGAAAGGACACACGGGCTAGATGAGAAGACGAGACTCTGGAGGGCTTTTTGGTCCTGTCTTCTTTAGCACTGGTGTGCTCTGAGATCGTAAGAGGAGGCCCCTGTTTCTTCAGGAGCCCGGGAAGCAACCAAGCATCCTGGATGCTGAACGTGGCAGGTTCCACGGAGCCCAAGCCTAGGCACAGACCGGTGCTGCTCAAGTATAGAGGAGGGAGGTGTCACCCCCCCAACTAGGGTGACTGAGGCTTTGTGTATGTGTGTGGGGGTCACCTGTGAGTTAAGCCCTAGGGGATGCAGTGGGCAGGCAGTAACTTCCCTGGGGAGGGTCCATTCTAGCAGGCAAGGTGGCGGGGCGGGGGGGGGGGGTGGAAAATTAGAGCAGATGGTGAAATTTCAAACTGGACTTGTCCTTGAAGTGTGAAAGCAAGCTTAGCCTGCACCTTGGACATGTGTAGTCGGCCCATACGTGCCCTGAGATACGCCAGGGCTCCGGTCGCTGGCTGGAGAGACGACTTGGTGGATTCACACCTGAGGGTCCTAAACGTGTGGTTGGTAGTTAGGTGACATATAGGCCTACCACTTGGGGGCTGGGTGGGAGGATTATCTGAGGACCCCTCTGATGATGGGGCTTCATCAGGATGGATGGAGCACACCCTCATAGGACTAGCATCCTCACCTATGTGAACAGGAGTCCCTGCTAGTCTACAGAAGACTCTCCCGGGGGCTCTCCAATCAAGAGCACATGCTAGAGCTGCTAAATGTACCAACACACAGGCTGGAGAGATGGCTTAGCACTTAAGGTGCTTGCCTGCGAAGACTAAGGACCCAGGTTCGATTCCCCAGAACCCACATAAGCCAGATGACCATGGTGGCGCATGCATCTGGAGTTCATTTGCAGTGGCTAGGAGCACTGGAGTGCCCATTCTCTCCCTCCCCCTCCTCTCTCTAACAAAAACATTAAAACATATCTAAATGGACCAACACAGTGATCCCACAGGAGAAAGACATGTAGTACCGGCTGGCAGTCCACATCTTTGTGCCAGGAGGCAGGTATCACCTCCTCTGGACTCTGGACTCTAGGACGGGGAGTGCGGCGTCGCTCATGGTGCAGGACCAAGTGTTGCTGGCTTGCAGATCTCAGCTCTTCCACGTCACCAGGCAAAGCTACTGTGGTTCCTACCTCTGAGACAAAGCGGAAGGGTGGCAGAAGCTGTGCCACAGGTGCACCCCATCTGAGACCAGGCTGGAGCCCCACAGGCCTTCCGGCTGCCAAGACCCGGTGTCTCTCCTGTGAAGCGGTGTTTTGCGAGAGCTGTTTGTAGAGGAGAGGGAGGGAGCTGCCATTTACTGAGCATCTAGCAAAGGCCAGGGCTGACGGTTGAGCTAATATAATCCTCACAGCAGCCCTTTAAGTCTGGTATTATCATCCTTTTATAAATAAGGGTACTAGGATTCAGAGTGAGGAAGGGAATTCCCCAAGATCACCCTTCTAATCAGGAGTAAAGCCACAACTCAAAGTCAAGTTTATCTGACTAGAAGTTGCCTTTCATGCCAACGTCTCCACTATCTGTGTTAAGCAGAACCCCAAGGCGGCCCCAAGATAACTACCCTGGAGTGCTCACCTGTACAGAGCCCTCTCTTGAAGGATGGGTGGAACCTAGAGATATGTTGATGGGATTAAGTAATTAATATTAAGCCTATGGCTGGGGAGGTCATAAACACTGGGTAGAAGCTACTACTGTTGTGTGGCTAAATGGAGACATTATGTCCACCAGATTACCGTCAACGTATTTATGTTTATGCCCACGTGTTAGAGCTGCTCTCAGTTTTGGTTAGAGAAGCTTCTCGTTTCAGATGACAGTGACGACTGGGGAGACTCAAACTCACCAAAGCGCTGAGAAGACGTGACAAGGGAGTGTTTATCACTAAGTGAGACATCTCTGTCACATCCTCCAAGGCTCAGGGACCACTGCAGAAGAGGTGGCAGAAAGAGGGTAAGAGCCAAAGGAAGAGGAGTGCTTTGGAGAGCGACACAGAATGGCCACTGCGCTCATGATCTCATAGCGCTATTGTCACCTGCACAAAGCCTGCGTCGGATTGGGCCCATCAGCATGTTGCCATGGACGATGGCAGAGGGGAGAAAAAGACATCAAAGTAGAATAGGAAATAGTTGGAAAGAAAAGGGGGTTCTAGGCCGGGCATGGTGGTGCACACCTTTAATCCCAGCACTCAGGAGGCACAGGTAGGAGGATTGCCATGAGTTTGAGGCCACCCTGAGACTCCATAGTGAATTCCAGGTCAGCCTGGGCTAGAGTGCGACTGTACCTTGAAAAAGAAAAAAAAAAAAAAAAAGAAAAGAAAAGGGGTTCATTGGAGGGGGCATGAATGAAGGGGGACACAGGAGATTGGTGAGTGGGGATTATGTAAATTTTTAAAATAAACCTTTTTAATTAAAAAAGAAAACACCTCCCCGTGGTACACACTAGAGTGGGAGAAGACAGGGATATGTTTCTACTGGCCTGTAAATTGCCCATGGGGACCCAGAGCAAGGTACCATGAGTGGCCTTTAAGGTCCCTGGCTCATGGCTAGCAAGAACACAGGTCTCCAACAGACAACCACAAGAGATTGCTTTCTGCAATAACCTGTGAGCTTGCGAGAGGATCCCACACACTACACCGCTCAGCCTTGTCCACATGGCTTGTCCACAATCTTGGGCTATATGAGCAGAGTGGGTCCCTGCGCCCAAGCCATAGGAACTGTGAGGTAAGTCTGTGCTAGTTTTTAATGTTTTTATTTATTTATGAGAGAGAGAGAGAGAGAAAGAGAGGGAGAGAATGGGAGGGCCAGGGCCTCTAGCCACTATAAATGAACTCCAGGCGCACACGTTACCATGTGTGTCTGGCTTATCTGGCTTACATGAGCACTGGGGAATCAAACTTGGATCCTTTGACTTTGCAGGGAAGCTCCTTAACCACTAAGCCATCTCTCCAGCCAAGTCTGTGCTATTTTAAGCCACTATAATTTTGGTGATGTGTTCAGAGGTTTAAAAGCCACATATATGTCTCATCCCAACAAGTTCATTTTGCCGTTGGGAACCCAGTTCAGTCTTGAAACAAATGACTGGCCCAGAAAGAAAGAAAGGGAGGAAAGAAGGAAGGAAGGAAGGAAGGGAGGGAGGGAGGGAGGGGGGGAGGGAAGGAGGGAGGAAGAAGAAGGGAAGGGATAGGCAGAGAAGGGAAGGAAGGAAGATATTCATGTCACTTTGGGAAAATTATTTCATTTGAGACTCAGTTTGTTCCACTGTCAGTGGGGCTACTGATAGACTGTACACCGCGGGGTTGGTGGGAAGGTTCCATGAGACCACGTGTGGACATTCTGAAGCTCCACAGTGAGTCCTGTAAGCACAGTGGCTAACAAGATCGGGTATTTTATTCCAGGTTATCCCCTCTTGGAGAGTGATATGGGAAATTTTTTCAGGCGGCCACTGAATTTGGGAGTTGTTTGTGAGGATGAATTAATCTCTTTGTGTTACTTTCCGGGGGCTGCTATTACTGAGTAACCCACACTAAGTGGCTTCAAACAATAGAATTCCTCTCTCATGGGTCCAGGGAACATGAGGCATGGGGCCAGGCTCTCTGAAGGCTCTAGGGAAGAATCTGTCCTATACTATGTCCCCGTCCCCTTGGTGTCCCCTATTCTTATAAGCACTCAGGATATTGGAATCAGGCCACCTTAACAGATCATGACCTCATCTTAACTTGATTATATCTGAAAGACCCTATTTCCAAATAAGGTCACACTCACACATGACAAACATTAGAACTCCAGTGTACCTTGGGAGTTGGGGGACACAATGCACTCCATAGCACACCAGTGCTAAAGATGACAAGACCAAAAAGCCCTCCAGAGTCTTGTCTTCTCATCTACCCCGTGTGTCCTTTCAGTGTCTTTCATATGATGCAATATGAGATGCCTTTGCTAAGAAATTTCTGGAACATTGTGGTCTGAGAGAGAAAAGCCCTCTCTGATTTCTCATAGTCCTCAGAGACCTCTGGGGGAACAGCAGAGATCTTGGGGCACACAAACGACTGAGGCAAGGGCAGGTGACAGGCAGCAGGTGAGGCAGGATGGGATGCAGGGGGCCACGTCAACAAGGGAAACCGAGTCAGATGTGCAGCATTGTCAGCGCTAAAGCTGGGTTGCTTAGGAAAACAGGAACTGTGCCTCCTCCCTTCAAAGAAAAGCAGGCACTGAAGGTTCTGGGGCCTCCCTCTTTCCCTTGCTCCTCTGGCCTCTCTCCACTGTGAAGATGCACGGGTGCGATGCCTTAGACGACCGGAATGGCCTGGTCACAGGGTGCCTGGGAGGAGAGTGCATTGAACCTTGATGCACAGGCTCCTGCCTGGGTCCTTCCATCACCTTAACAGGACATGCGTGATGGGCCACGGGCGGGCAACACAGCTTCAGATGCCCTGGGAGGGCCTCGAGTGCTCACAGTGAGCATACAGAGAGTCAGGAGGCCAGGCCAGGTACTTTCAGGATGGTGGCTTTGTGGCTATACGGTGTGCAGATCCCATATACATTCAGAAAGGCTCAGGGAACATTGTGAAAGAGGGGCAGAAAGAAGGTAAGCCCCAGAGGATGATGGGAGGCGTGCTCTGGAATGCTGTCTTCTAGAAATGAAGTGTGGCACTGGTGACCTCATGGTGGCTGTCATAACCTGCACTAGATCTGCATAATACTGGCCTCACTGGAGGAGGGCAAAACAGCAAGACCTCAAAATAGAAGGGATTAGTGAGAAAGAAGGGCATTATCAGAAGGGAGAAGAGGGAAAGAGGACAAAAGAAGGTAATGGGAGGGGACTAGGATCAAAATGTTATGTACACATATGAAAACTGTCAATAAAAAGTTAAGAGAAAGTATAGCCATGAGGTACCAACACACACACACGCACATGCACAAACGCGCGCACACACACAGGGAGAGAGAGAGAGAGCACAACTGTTTTCCTCCCTTGATGCAGTCCTATGACCTGTACACAGCAGAGGCATGTGTGACTTGGTGCACGCCACTATCATGCACACACTGGCTCACAAAGAGACCAATGGTAAACACCGCTCACCAGTCATCTATCTGCCCACTGAAATGCTCTGTATCCCTGTACGCTAGGGACCTGTGCTTACAAACCCCTTGCCCTCACTTTCCCCAGCAGGTTTGGCCAATAGGAGGTCGTGATGGAACAGAGTGGGGAGAGTAAGAAAAAGGTCAGGGTCAGGGTACTATCCCTTCTCTTCCAGCCCCAGTTCTATCTCCTCCGTGTGTGTGTGTGTGTGTGGGGGGGGGTGTTCTTCCTTCCAGACAACCCATGCTTCTGCTGCCTGTTTCTTCCCTGATATGAGACCATCTCCAGGCGCTCTCTCTCTCTTCAGTGCAGGGCCTGAAGGGGTTCATGTCACTGCTCACATTTGGGTCCCTGATGGCTTCCCTGTCTGGCTTCTCACCTGGTGCTTTCATCACCCGGCTAATCAACCCCTCTAGTAAGGTTCTGTCTGAAGGATGTACGATGGCTTCTGTTTTCCTGAACAGACCTGGACTGACAGAGTGAAAGAACCTTTCCTGACAGACTTACTGTCAGTCACTCTCACGTACACCACCTGCTCAAATCCTCCTGTGTGTGGAGGATGTCAATACGGTGACTTTGTTGTGTGGCTGAGGAAGACGACTTGCTCAAGGACAAGTCTCTACTTGAAGCCCGGTTGTGATGGAAGAGCACAACTTTGCAACACATCCTATCTTCACTACTTAGCCAAGCAAACTTAGGCAAATCACTTCATCGTTCGAAGCCTATTTCCCAGATCTTGAATAATTTCATCATTCCAAATAGGAACCCTAAAGCCACTAAGCAACTGTCCCACTCTCTTCTCCTCAGCCCCTTTTTATTTCTATCAATATTTTGGACATTTCGTATAAATGGGAACATATAATATGTGGTTGCTAAGGGCTCAACTGTGCTCCCTTTCCGCAACAAATTTATAGGTTGAGGGCTGGGGAGATGGCTTAGCGGTTAAGGCGCTTGCCTACAAAGCCAAAGGACCCAGGTTCGATTCCCCAGGACCCACGTAAGCCAGATGCAGAAGGGGCACATGCATCCGGAGTTTGTTTGCAGTGGCTGGAGGCCCTGGTGTGCCCATTCTTTCTCTGTCTCCTCTCTATCTCTCTGCTTGCAAATAAATAAATAAAATAAAAAAATTATGGGTCGAGGTTCTCACCCCCAGGACATCAGATTGTGATTTTATGGGGCTGGGGAGATGGCTCACTGGGTAAGAGCACTTGCTGCACAAGCATGAGGATCCAAGTTAGATTTCCAGCATCCACGCTAAAGGGCCAGGTGTCAGGCTGGAGAGATGGCTTAGCTGTTAGGGCAGTTGCCTACAAAGTCTGAGGATCCAGGTTCGACTCCCCAGGACCCATAAAAACCAGACGTACAAGGTGGTGCATGCATCTGGAGTTCATTTGCAGTGGCTGGAGGCCTTGGCATGCCCATTTTCTCTCTATCTGTCTCTTTCTCCCCCCCCTTAAATAAATAAATGATTTTTAAAGGTTTTTTTTTTAAATTTTAGAGCGACACACACACACACACACACACACACACACACACACGTGCAGAATTGGCATGCCAGGGCCTCAGCCACTGCAATTAAACTCTAGATTCTTGCGCCACCTAGTGCACTTGCCTCACTTTTGTGCGTCTGGCTTACGTGGGACCTGGAGAGTTGAACATGGGTCCTTCAGCTTTGGATTCAAGCGTCTTAACCACTAAGCCATCTCTCCAGCCCAAATAAATTATTATTATTATTTATTTATTTGAGAGAGAGTGAGGAAAAGAGAAGGGGGGGAGGGAAAATGGGAGTGCCAGGGCCTACAGCCTTGCAAAGGAACTCCAGACGCATGCGCCACCGTGCATCTGGCTTATGTGGGTCCTGGGGAATCGAACTGAGGTCCTTTGACTTTGCAGGCAAGTGCCTTAACCGCTAAGCCATCTCTCCAGTCCCATTTTTTTTTTCAAAAAGCCAGGTGTGGGGCTGGAGAGATGGCTCGGTGGTAAAGAGCACTTGCTGCTTAGGGATGAGGGCCCCCAGGCTGCCCAGACCCCATGTAAAATGTTGGGTGCAGCCACACATGCAGTAAGCCCAGTCTGTGGAGGGCAAAGCATGGAGAATCACTAGGGCTTGCTGATGGAAAGTGGCTCTGGGCTGAAGAGACCCTCATCTCCGGAAAACACACAGATTAGGGATAAGACAAGGCTGCCCGGTGTTCTCCTCTGGCCTCGCATTATAGGCATGGAGTGAACGCATCTGCACATATATGAGAATACACCACACATCACACACAAATCTGGGTGTGTCTATGCACACCTGTAACCCTAGCACTTGAGGGGAAGTATAGAAACAGGAAATTTGTTGTTAAGTTTAAGTGAAAAACCTGGGAGCTGCAGGTGCAGTGAGAAACTGTGTGTCTCGGGGACATGAGGCAGAACGTGGTAGAGGAGGGCGCTCATGTTCTCCTCCGGCTTCCGCACATGTAAGCACGGGGTCTGCACATTCACGTGCACACACATGTACCCTCTCTCTCTCACACACACACATGCACACACAAAGTGACCTCATTTGAAAATAAGGTCATTGTAGATGCAGTTAAAATGAGATTATCATCAGCGTTCTTTTTTTGGTTTTTCGAGGTAGGGTTTCACTCTAATCCAGGCTGACCTGGAACTCACTGTGTAGTCTCAGGGCAGCCTTGAACTCACAGCGATCCTCCTACCTCTGCCTCCCGAGTGCTGGGATTAAACGCGGGCCCCACCACAGAAGGCGGTGTTTTCACAAGTGACAGATTTGGGCACAAACACACACACACACACACACACACACACACACACACACACAGACACGGGCTAAGTACCACGTGAAGACGGAGGCCGAGATCAAGGTGGTACAAGGAATGCTAAGGCCTGCAGGCTACCGACAGGACAGAGGCCGTCTCTCACAGCTCTACAGACATCATGAGCTTGAACTTCTGCTGTGGAGCTGTGAGACAGGAAGTTCCTGCTGTCTAAGAAGATCCCAGCAATCCCAAGAGGCAGATGTTTGCAAAAACAAATGCTGGATGGTTAAGTGAGTGAACAAGTAACAAATCCTTGAGGCCCCAGAACTTAGTACAGGACTGGGAATACACATCCCTTACGAAGACCTTGCGGGCTTCACTACATTCCCCCCAAAGAAGCTACAAATCAGGAATTGACTGGTATTTTCTCTTTTTTTTCTATTTTTATTTATTTATTTGAGAGCGACAGACAGAGAGAAAGAGGCAGAGAGAGAGAGAGAGAGAGAGAGAGAGAGAGAGAGAGAGAGAGAGAATGGGCACGCCAGGGGCACCAGCCACTGTAAATGAACTCCAGATGCAGGCGCCCCCTTGTGCATCTGGCTAACGTGGGTCCTGGGGAATCGAGCCTCAAACCGGGGTCCTTAGGCTTCACAGGCAAGCGCTTAGCCGCTAAGCCATCTCTCCAGCCCTGACTGGTATTTTCTTATTCGTTTACTGAGGAGGGCAACTCCATGAGAAGTGCTCAACAGACATGTGACACACACATGTAACTACCACCCAGGTAGACACAGAACGTGTCTTGCAGGCTCCTTTCGCCACGCCCTGGAAATGCCCCAAAGAGAGCCATGTGCTGCCGTCTACCACCCTACATTGGTCTCGCCTGCCTTTGAGCGTGATCTGAATGGAAGCATACGGCATGATCAGACTGTCTTTTCATCTGTTTTGTACAAGCCAGGAGTCAGCACGTGAACGCCAACGTTGGAACTGGGGCGTGGAAGCGTGCTGGCAGGTGGCACCCTCTGTACAATCTAGCTCTGGGGGTTTGACGTGTATGGCAAATGCCTTATCAAAGAGCTGTCTTAGCAGAGTGCTCATGCCCTCCCCCATCTTGAAAGCCACCCCCGGCCTCACAGCAGCCTCCTTCCTCTCCAGGATACATGAGTCAGACTGGATCTGGCATCCTGCGCTGTTCTGGTCATGGTGTCCTGCCTACCTCCTCCAGGAAGCCTGCCGTGCTGGACTGGCCCACAGCCAGCACCTGGCAATCACTGGGACGCCTGCGTGGGCTAGGTCCTGTTCTGCCACCAGAACTAACCTCTCCCAGCAGCATCAGTGTACTCTGGACCGTGGGCTCCTGGGGTCTCTCGTTATTGGCTATCTGGGGAAACCCCGATACTCTCCTCTTCCCTAATGTGCAGCAAGCATATGATAGCCTTAAGCAGGGGGCCAAGGAAGAGCTTGGACCAGGCCTTGGAGCCAGAGACCTGGGTACAAATGCCAGCTGCGCCTCAGGCCTGTCAGTCTCTCACAAGTGAGGCGTTGCTCACGCTGCGCTGTCAGGAAAAAGCTAACTGAAAAATATCTGCATTCCAAAGATTTTCAGTATGTCATGGCTACTAACCCTATCTATTGGACGGTGGCATAACAGGCAGAGAGGAAAAGCTCGAACCTGGGCTGGGGAGGGTGAGCAAAAACTTGCCATGCAAACATAGTGGGCCATGAGTTCAGATCCCAGCACACAGGCAACAGCTGGACATAGTGACGCGCAGCTGTCATCCCAGTGCTGGGGAGGCGCACACAGGAGGATCCTCGCGCTCTGCTGGCCAGCTTGTCTAGCCAAACTGGGTGAGCGCCAGGTTCAGTGCAAGATCCCGTCTCCAAAGATAAGGCGGAGAGCAAGCGAGGAGGAGATACTCGATGTTAATCTCTGCCCTCCATGCACAACTGCTCCTGCACACACGTGCATCTACATCCATATAAACACACAAACACATACCACCCCCCCCCCCACACAGAGCACGTTAGAACCCTGTCTTTATTTCCTGTTGGTTCTGGGGCCTCAGGCAAGTGATTTAATTTCTCTGTGCCTCTGTTTCCCCATCTACTGGAAGTAGTGACAGTTCTTTCCTCAGAGAGAGGCTGAGAGTTAAGAAAATTTACACACACACACACACACACACACACACACACACTGCTCATGTATATGTAGCTCCAGATACACAGTAAGGACCATGACAAGTACCAGCTATCCTTCTGTCTATAAAATACCTAATTACCTCCCAGTTAATTCAATAATTAATTGAATACTATTAAATCCTGGCTGTTAGGAGGATAAAATGAGATAACATAAGGAAAACACATGGAAGTGGTGATAATATATATTGTACTTGGTCCACAGAGAGCACTCAACAGATTTTAAAGTCATTGTAATTATGGACGGTAAATAGGTGATCAGGAGGAGAGGATGGATAAGCAGCTACCGGTGGGGGAGAATGCACGCATCATCAAGGTGTGGGCAGGGCTGGCCTGAGCACCTCTGTGCTTGGGGGTGTCTCCTCAGCCTACCTCTGATGAGGATGGAGGGTCTCCTGAGACGGTCTGGAACCCAGCACTCTCCCCTGCTTAGATCAGCTCACACTGCGTAATGGCATGTTGATTTCAAGCCAGATCCAATTTGAAGCGAGCAAACAAAAATCCAGGTAAATTTCTTTTGCTTTCCACCAGAGATGGGTAGGCTGGAGGAGAAATAACCACTTCCAAGAATATTAAAGGCCTTGAAGGGCCAGAGACAAGTGCTTTGTTTTTGAGTTCCAGGAAAGACAGAGGAAGAAAGGAATGACGTCACTGTCGGAGGGACAGCAATTTTGATCAGAATCTAGAATAACTTTCCAGTTCAAGGTCTAGAAATCTGAACTAGAGGACACTGCGCTGGACACCTCACTCCTCCCCTTCACCTTATACACTCATACCTTCACTTTAACTAAGACCTGTGCTAATGAGAGGCAGCACTGTGACGTAGAACCCAAGGCTGACAGGAAACTGATGCTCTGGCATCCAGGGACATTGGAAGGGTCAAGTGATACTGATGCTAAGAGCAAGGGGTCAGACCAGCAGCATTACAAGGCACAGTGGAAACAGTTTTCCTCCAGTATTCACTGAGAACAGATTTTCTCGAAAGACTACCCAAATGGAATTGGCAATAGAAATTAAAAAAAAATTTTATTTATTTGACAAAGAAAGAGAGAGAGAGAATGAATGGGTGTGCCAGGGCCTCCAGCCATTGCAAACGAACTCCAGACGCATGTGCCCCCTTGTGCATCTGGCTAACGTGGGTCCTGGGGAATTGAACCTGGGTCCTTTGGCTTTGCAGGCAAACGCCTTAATCACTAAGCCATCCCTCCATCCCGGGAATAGAAAATTTTATTTGACACAGAAGAACTCTTTATCTAAAGAGTTGGAGGATTTTTGATGCACCAAAGCGTGCTTAAACTTGCCACCGGGCGATTGCCAAGAGGGGGCGGGGAATAGAGAGAGACCAGCTTCTGTCTCAACTTCACCGGATTTGGATTTTAAGAAATTTGGTCAGCCTGGCTCCTCCCTCCCTCAGGAACATCTCCAGCGATGCAGGGCTCTCTCCCAGTCACTTAGCTTTACATACATGATAAAAGTTTGTGAGAAACTATATCCGCATTTTATTTTCTCCTTGCTTACTTTTGTGGTCTGTTTTGGCACTTTTATTGTGTGGGAGATAGATTTCTAGGACTGAAAACCCAACGTGTAAATTGTAACTGAGGGGAAATAAAGATTCAACTGTAGATGGCCCTTGAAAGCTCTGATCCAGGAATTAATTTGGTTATAAGTCAGAGATAGCCAGTCACAAAACTCTGGCAAGAAGTCACGGGCATGGTGCCTGGATACATTTAAGAATAAAGGGATTAAACACTAGCAATGGGGAAGAAACAAACATATCGGTTTATTTCTTTGGAGTTGGGGCTGGGTGTTCCTTGCACTTAAGCATCAGGTTTATATCCCTCCCCCCTCAACATAATAGAAAAGTTGAAAATGATAGAAGATAAGATAAATCACTCCTGGTTCCCATGGCTACCGAATTAACATTAAAATATTTTATTTATTTATTTATTTATGAGAGAAACACAAAGAGAGGGAGAGGAAGAGAATGGGCATGCCAGGGCCTCTAGCTTCTGCAAACGAACTCCAGACACATGTGCCACCTTGTGCAGTTGGCTTACTTGAGTCCTGGGGAATCGAATCTGGGTCCTTAGGCTTCACAGGCAAGCACTTTAACCACTGAGCCATCACTCTAGCCCCACAAATCCACTTTTTAAAAAAATGTATTTTATTTTCATTTATTTATGAGAGTGAAAGAGAATGGGCACGTTAGGGCCTCCAGCCACTGCAGACGAACTCCAGAAGCATGCACCATCACATGCATCTGGCTTACGTGGGTCCCGGGAGATTGAACCTGGGTCCTTAGGCTTTGCAGGCAAGCACCTTAACTGCTAAGCAATCTCTCCAGCCCAAGAATCCACTTCTGATAAATGTTTTTCTAGGTCAAGCATTTCTTCCTCCTTCACTTTCCACAACAGAGCACACACGTTAGTAGAATGTTCTTAGGCACACCCTGATTTCATGAACTGCCAAAGTTTTTCTGGGATGATCTCAGTCACTTGAATTCCTTGGCTATTTCTGAAGATGAATCCAAGGGCCCTTTGATGAATCTTTCTGGGGGACACAACAGCAGCAGGGTGCTACTGATCCTGGGAGACAGCCCTAACCAGACTTAGGTGTCAACAAGCATTCAGCCGGTCTTAGCTTCAGAGCCAAGTAGATAAGCCACTGCGCCATGGCTTTCTCATTTCTGGTGTCCACTCAGGTAGGTCCTACTTGCATCCACCTTTACTCTTAGAGATCCATCTATCACTTTTAAGATGGAACCTGCGGCTCGGCTTCTTGTGGTCTTGGCAGAAACCAAAGGCAGGCCATCACCGAAACCCGAGGCTGCCCAGTGCGCTCAGCACGGACAACCGCTGCCCGCCATGGCTTCCAAACATGCGGCAGGCCTCGAAAAGCCCAAATTAACATTTTTTTGGTGAATTTTCTTCCAATATTTTTTCCCCAGCATAATAAACCAGCCATCACCACAGTCACATCTATTTCGCACCAGATATCTTTAAAGGTTCCACAGCTGTGGGGTTTTGACTCACTCAATTTGCTATTTAATAGAATTCTCTCCATGTTTAATAACCCTCCTAATCGTCGTAGAGTTAAAATAATACATTTTTATCTGGGAAATGCTTCAAGAACTTTCAAAAGTCTGCTTTGCACAGGAAGCTGGAGAGGGGTTGAATTGATTAAAATATGGCAGACCGGAAAGGAAAATAAGAAGTAACTAGAAATACAAGTAAAAAAGAAAGGAAAACAAGAGGGAAGATGGGATGGAAAGAAGGCACTAGGAAACAGGGAAGAAAACAGATGCACATATTAGGGGGATCCAGGGGCATGTGTGATGGGGGACAGTGAGCCGGGGGCTACCCAAGGAAGGACACATTAAAAAAATAAGTCACTGAATGGTAAGAGGAACTGGCTCGTGTAAGGGTGGAAGACAGCCACTCAAAGGCCGGCATGTAACCATCTTAGAGTCAGAGGTTATGGGCTACAAGCGGCCACCGAGGTGGAAGAGCCGAGCACCTCCAGGCAGTTAAGCCAGTGGGGTCTCCCAGCCACCAGGCATCTGGCCTGGACTCACACTCAGGAATCTGGAGGCACAAAGACAACAAAAGCCATTTTTCATGCAAGAGGAGTTGGACATCAGGAGAAATCAGAGCCCCTTTGTGTGACAAGCCAAACTGCTGAAGCGAGAAAACGTCCCGGGTGAGGGCTCAGATGCGAGCCGGGGACTGCACACTTGCCCTGGGGAACCCGCACCGTCAATGTACGCTTGTTATCGGGGCTTTTCAGAGACAGGCCCGGAAGCCACCCAGGGCGGTCTCCCCCCAACCCCTGCATGTTAATGATGAGCTGGTGGAACAGCCTCGATGGGGCTGGGCAGCCCCTGGATGGGAGCCTGGGTGTCCTGAGATGTCCTCAGGGAGTCTTGGGGGATCTGACATCTTTTCTTTGCACTTGGTTTGGTGTGTAGGTTAGGAGTTGGATAGAGGCTCTAGGAACTAAGTACCAAATATTTCTGCCCCTCCCCAACAAGCCCATCCTCACTCTGCCATTTGTCCTGTTTCCAGGTATAGGACATCGTTAGTGTCAGCAAATGAGACAACACACAGACGCGATTCCAGCTCCAAGCCAAGCCCTTCCCTCCACTCCTGACAGCAAATCCCCATGACAATGGTTATGAACAAGCCATTGTGCAGACAAAACCACTGAGATTCAGAGGAAGGGCCAGGACTGGCTCAGGGTTCCCCAGCCTGCATTCAAACCCTGGTTCCCCAGGTCTGGTCTGGTCCCACTGTCCTGCCTATCTGCCATGATGCTCATCATGAGACCTGTTGCTTATTTCTTTTTTTAAAAAAACTTTTTTTTGTTTATTTTTACTTATTTATTTGAGAGCGACAGACAGAGAAAGAGAGAGAGAGAGAATGGGCACACCAGGGCCTCCAGCCACTGCAAACGAACTCCAGACGCGTGCGCCCCCTTGTGCATCTGGCTAACGTGGGTCCTGGGGAATCGAGCCTCGAATCGGGGTCCTTAGGCTTCACAGGCAAGCGCTTAACCGCTAAGCCATCTCTCCAGCCCGTTGTTCATTTCTATTATGTGACAGTCTCTCTCCACACTGGCCTATCTCTTTCTGTGAGTACCTTATACTGCCCAGCGCAATAGGGGAAGCCCCTGGAGGCTTTCTGTCCCTACACTGCCCAGCTCACAACCAAAACACTTGGTGGGTATTCCATAAATGCTTGGTAGTGATGGTTTTGTAACCTGCCCTCCAAGGCCTCGTGGTGTGTGTGTGTGTGTGTGTGTTGGTGGCTCTTGGAAAAGCAAGAGAAGTGAGGTATGGTTCCCACACCCACCTTCCTCACCCTGCTGTCATTTCTGAGCACCCTTCCCCCAGCACCCGCTCCCCCGCACCCTAATGGAAGTCTCCTTGGTGCAGAAGAGGGCTCTGAGGACCAGTGATGCACTCTGCAGGTTCTGGTGCAAAATGAACACGTGGTCCTCTTGTTCAAAACTGGCTCAGGATTTCACCACAGTGACAAGAGCATCAAAAAGTGGGGAGCCGCCGGGCGTGGTGGCGCACGCCTTTAATCCCAGCACTCAGGAGGCAGAGGTAGGAGGATTGCCGTGAGTTCGAGGCCAACCTGAGACTCCATAGTGAATTCCAGGTCAGCCTGGGCTAGAGTGAGACCCTACCTCGAAAAAAAAAAGTGGGGAGCCTTTCTAAGTGCAAGGCCCTGTGTGGCCACACAAGCCTCAGGCCCTGGGGACTCAAGTCACTTCACACCTTATGACGGGACCTCTTCCTCTCTCTCTCTCTTCCTCTTCTTGTTCTCTCCCTCTCTGTCTCATAGAATCCACACTGGCCTTAAACTCACTTGCTGAGGATGACCTTGAACTCTACCTCCTGAGTACTGGGATTACAAGCATGCAGGACCATGCCCATCTATGCAATATTGGGGGTCACACCCAGGGCTTCTTTTATGCCAGGCAAGCACTTTACTAACTGAGGTGGTGCAGTCCTGACTTCAATTTCCTGGCTCTTCCTCTCTCTCCTCCCTATCCCAAGGACGAAAGCCAGACTTCCTGGATCCCAACAGCACCTCCCTAATTGTCACTTAATACCTACAACAGTGAATCTGTCACCCTAGCCTTTTAGCCAGTTTTATTTAGTTCAGAAGAAATGGTTGTTGCCACCTTGCCATTTGTCCATGGGGGAGCCCACAGCACTGGGGCTCGTTTGACTGCCTGACATCTTATCACCAGGGGGAGCTGTTTCCACCCAGCCTGCAGGAGACTATCCTCTTTGCATCTCCAGGCCAGGGTTACCTTAGCCCGGGGAGGGGAGGTCACGAGCCCCAGGCGCAAAGCTGAATTCTGCTCTCCCCATCTCTGGACACTCACCTCTTGGAAATGGGTCTGTCACAAGCTTCCTGAGCTGAATCACTGCACGGGAGGGGGGGTTCTCCTGGCCTCCTGCTTCTGGGCCTGTCCCCTAACCTCCACCCCCTTACCCCTGACATCTAGCATCCAGCCAGTCAGCTGAATCTCTGCAGGGTTTAGAATCCATTGTTCTTCTCGTACATCCAACAGCTACTGGCCTCGCCTCAGCTCAGACCCTCATCATTTCAATCCAGGGGACAACAAAGGTGGCCTCTCAGAGGGTTTCCATCTGCTCCATGGGAGGAATCTTGGCACAAAAAATCCTCTTAATGGATGCCCGCTTTGTGTAGGGTCAAGCTACTTCTCACACTTGGCAGTGATGTGCGTGTGCTCACACATCGGTACGTGAGCGCATGTGGTTGTGCATGCACGTGGAGCCCAGAGGACAGCTTGGGGTGTCATTCCTCTCAGGCGCTATCCACCTCTTATTAAGACAGGTTTTCTCAGTGGCCTGGAATTTACCAAATAGGTTACAGTGGTTGGCCAGCAAGCCCCAGAGGGGAGAATGGGCACGTCAGGCCTCCTGCCACTGCAACTGAACTCCAGATGCATGCGCCACATAGTGCATCTGGCTTTACGTGAGTACTGGGGAATTGAACCCAAGCTGTTAGGCTTTACAAGCAAGCACCTTTAACCACTGAGCCATCTCTCCAGCCCACACATGCTTTTCTATGTTGGTTTCTGGGACTGAAGAGAGGTCCTTATGTTTTCAAGGCAAGTGTTTTACCCAATGAGCCATTTCCCCAACCTTCAGTGACTCTTTCCTTCCTTCCTTCCTTCCCATCTTTCTTTCATTCATTCTCTTTTTCTTTCTTTCTTTTTTGGCAAGCCCAAGAGACTAGCCTTTTTTTATGTGTGTGTGTGAGAGAGAATTGGACTCCCAGGGCCTCCAGCCACCGCAATGGAACTCCAGACGCATGTGCCATCTTGTGAGCATGTGCGACCTTGTGCACTTGCCTCACCTTGTGAGTCTGGCTTACATGGAACCTGGAGAGTAGAACATGGGTCCTGAAGCTTTGCAGGCAAGCGCCTTAACCACTAAGCCATCTCTCCAGCCTTTTATTTCTTATGTGTGTGTGTAGGACGCACGTCTGTTTGTGTGTTCATATGCATGGATGTGCACGTGTGGGTGTAAGCACGTGTGTGTGTTTGTGTGGAGGCCAAAGGCAGACAGGTATCTTCCTCAATCGCTCTCCACTTTATTCTACTTAGGCAGGTTCTCTCACTTGAGCCCAGAGCTACTGATTCGGTTAGTAAAACCATCAAGTTGCCTTGGGGATCCTGTCTCCACCTCTTAAGCACTGGGGTTACAGGTGGCCAGGGTGACAGGTGGCTGCCACACCCACCTGGCATTTACATGGGTGCTGTGGCTCGAACTCAGGTCCTCGTGCTTGTGAGGCAAATGATTTTCCCACTGAGCCATCTCCTAGTGTCCCAGGGACTCTTGACCTGGCCCAGTTTCTCTCCCTCTCATCACCTTCTGCTGCTCGCAGCCTCCTGGGCCTTCTTTTGCACAGTGGGCGACACCATGTGCAGGCACTGTGCTCGGGGCTTTTCTGGCAATATCTCCTTTAGCCTCTGTGGGCACACTATGATGTGGGAGCTTTCTAGCACCATAGCCCCATTTTGGAGATACAAAAACCAAGGCTTAAAAAAAGCTAAGGATCTTGCCCAAAGTCACAGAGCTATGGCAGAGTGCAGCGGGATTCAAATGCGGGGTTTTCTGAATGCCTCGGATCTCTGGTCCTATTAACCATGGCAGACTCTTACTGCTCAGTGGAGCCCCTGGTGGAGAAGGCAGAGAGGGTGAGAGCCGTGGGCACCAGGAACTGAGCTTGGCTCTTCACAAGCGGGGTGCCGAAGGGAGCTGAGGAATGACATTAGCTGGCTGATATTTTGACAAGGTCTTTGTGGCTGGGTGTGGAGATAGGGTACAGATTAGAGAGAGATGAGGACTCTACAGGAACCCTGGTAGAGATGCCAGAGCTGGCAAGGAGCAGCCCTGTGCAGAGAAGCTGACGGTGTGATCCCCAGGGGAGCCCACGGGATCGGGAGGTGGTAGGGAAGGGACTTTGCTCTGTCTCTGCAGCGGCCATCACTATGCTGGGTGTAAATCAGAGCCCAACACCCGTGGAGGCAGTGGCTCCCCAGGAAGGAGACAGCCCCAACCTGCAGGCAGCTCACCTTATGTCTCAGATTGAAGCGCCCTCCCGAAAGCCGCTCCCTGTCAAGATGTTGGGGAGAGCCAAGCCAAGAGCGCTTCCAAGGAAAGGAACCTCACATTTCTGTCCCTACCACAGCACCTCTATGGAAGCACGGCTACCGGTCCGGGCTTTCTCAAGTCTCTTCCCATTGCATGTTGATTTCCCCTGGGAGGGAGACAAGGCTGAAGAGAGGATGAGGGAGGGAAGCTGGAGGGAGGAAGGAGAGATGGTGAGAGAGAGAGAGAGAAGAGATGACATGGAGGGAGGGATGGAGACAGGAAGGGAAGAGGAAGAAAGCATGGAGGGCAGGCCAATATCATTTCCCAATTTCTAAAAAAATATTTTATTTTTACTTATTTGACAGAGAAAGAGGGGGAGAGAGAGAAAGAGAGAGAGAGAGACAGACAGGCAGACAGACAGAAAGAGAGCCTCCAGCCACTGCAAATGAACTCCAGACGCATGCGCCCCTTTGTGCATCTGGCTAATGTGGGTCCTGGGGAATCGAACCTGGGTCCTTTGGCTTTGCAGGCAAACACCTTAACTGCTAAGCCATCCCTCCAGCCTTCATTTCCCAATTTGATGTCTGAGTAAATCGAGGCAGCTCAGGCAGTTAAGGGACCAGTTGAAAAGTACCTAGATGGTTCATGCAGAATGGAGAGTGGCCAGTCTACTGAACTAGGTGGTTCGTGCAGAATGGAGAGTGGTCAGTCTACTGACTCCCTGGCACCTCCACTTTCTAGCACCCTGCCATCTTTTATGCGTCTTCCTCCCTGGCACGGAGAGCCACAGCTCCAGCCTCATGGCCTGAGCTGAGTTTGGCACTGACATGTGGCAGATGTGGCTTCCATCTTGGGTGGATACATGGAGTGCCCCCCCTTAAGTCCTACTCCAGATGCTGATTTTCTGCTGGTGGGCATCAATGACCCCTGAGTTCCCAACCTCAGGCTCCTGGGCCCTTGGCAAACTCACCTTGCTAGCAGATGTGACACTGGAACACATTCAGGTGGCCCGGCCTGGGGGCTAGACCCCTTTCAGCTCCCGAGGTCTCACTCGTTTACTTTCGGGGTCACAGCAGCCATGTCTTTCTCAATGACTGGCCAGTACCACGGGCGCAGCCTCATTCACCCCCAGACCCTGGGGGGAAGGAAGCTGACCGGGGGGACGTGCCAGATCAGCTGGAAGGCTGAGGAGGCAATTCCTTGGGAAGACCTTCAAGGTCCGCGAGTCACGGAAATGGGAAGAAAGCAACGGCAAGCTTCGTACGTACATCTACATGATGCCGGGCGCCAGGAGGGACTTCTTTGCACGTATGTTCTCATAAAACTTTAGAACCACTTCAGGGGTTGATTCTGCGATATCCTGGGTTACAAGGAAGGGCGCGGAGCTCAGAGAGGCTGTCTGGAGCTGACACACACTGACAAGAGACAGACCTTGGACTTGAACCCAGGTCTGGGGACTTCCGTGCTGGCCTTCTGCTGCTTGGCTGCTGCCATGTAAGCTGATGTGGGGAGAAAGAGCAACGCAGGCTGGTGGCAGGTGAGCCAGGGAGACTGACCATTTTCACCTGCTCAAGTTTCTCCTGGGCTCTCTCTGGAGCTGGGTTGAGTGAAGAAACTCCCCTCCATATTCTGGGTCCCTTAGGTTTTCCAGCTCATGATGAGGTAGCAGTGGGGTGTGTGTGTGTATGTGTGTGTGTGTGTGTGTGTGTGTGTGCAGCAGGGATAATTAACAGATTTTGCAGCTGGGGCATGGCAGCGTGTGTCTGTAACCTCACACTTGGGAGGCAGAGGCAGGAGGGCTGTGTGTAGACTAGCCGACCCTGTGGCCAACAAGGAAACAGGCGGGGGAAGCAGTTCAGCAGTAGAGCGCTTGCCTACCATGCACAGCCTGGGCTCCATCCCCACGACTGCAAACAAACAAACAAAACAACAACAACTGTAATCCCAGCACTTGGGAGGAAGAACAGAAGAATGAAGGACAGCCTTGCCTACACAGTGAGTGTGAAGCCAGCCTAGGCTACTGTCGCAAAAACCCAAAAGCAAAGGATCAAACAAATGAAAGATTAGGTCACAGGAGACATCTGCTTTAGATCTGCACACACGCCAAAGAGCTGGGTGGGGGTGGGTATTTCAGTTACTGTCTCGTTGTGGCGTCAACACACCCAGCCAGAAGCAGCCTAGGGAAAGAAAGGGCTTCCTCTGGCTTATGGTTTCCAGGGGAAGTTTCATCATTGTGGGGAACGCACGCACGGCAGGAGCAGACAGGCGGTGACACGTCTTCACAGCCACAGGGAAGAAGGGGCTGGACTAGAAAACCTCCAGGCCTGCCCTCTCCCCCTACCATACTTCTCCAGCAAGGCTCTACCTCTTAAACGCTCCACAGTCTTCCAGAACAGTGCCACCAACTGGGGATGAAGTGTTCAAACACGTACCTAAGCCTATGAGGGGCATTTTACATTCAAAGCACCCCAGAGGGGCACGAGTGTTTCCAGTCTAGCTCCAAGGCCCTCACAAACTGTGCACTGTGAAGCCACCCACAGCTGGAGACACAGGGAGCTTCTTGAAATGCTTGATGAAGGGGATGACTGGCTTTGTGGTGGATGTTGGCTTGAAGGATGGAGGGAAGTCTGGGGAGGGGTGGGCATCAGGATAGGGCAGTGCTGAGATTTTAAGGGAATATTCTTTTAAAAAATTTATTTATTTATTTGAGAGAGAGGAAGGGGGGGATAGAGAATGGGCATGCCAGGGCCTGCAGCCACTGCAAACAAACTCCAGGTGCATGCGCCACCTTGTACATCTATCTGCCTTATGTGAGTACTGGGGAGTTGAACCTGGGTCCTTAGGCTTTGAAGGCAAGCACCTTAACCGTTAAGCCATCTCTTCGGCCCCTAAAGGAAGATTCTTAACCCAGATACATCTCCATTTGCCACATTCCAACATGGTGATGCCCTTGCACCCACTTTAGGCTTCAGGAAGCAGTGGTACTAATGCGGGGTCCAGCTATGAGATTATACTATGCTGTCCAGAAGTAAGAGGAGAGCTTGGGTTCTGGGTGAGGGTAGAGCTGTCTCTGTCTGAATTGCATGGGCCCTTGAGCTGGAAGGGTATCCAGTGTGGGCTGAAGGTATGCATTTGAGTCTCTCATCTGGTTCCCTCTTGTCAGACATACAAGAGCTCACCCCCAGGAACCCTGAGGAACAGAAGAGCCAGAGACAATTCCACTTCTACCCAGAAGTCTCCCATAAGCTTTCGGTTTGGGGAGCACTTAGTCTACGTGTATGCTGGTTTCTCTCCCAGTCACTGCCTTGCTATTTCATTGCTCAGACACACAAATGACTCACAGGTTATCCAACCGGCCCAGTGCTATTCAGCTACACAGCAAGACTGAGATTTGAACTCCAGGTGTCCAGCCCCCAAACTTGGCCCCTTCCACACACCAGAGACCTTGCAATGTGACAGAATGTCCCTGGAACCAAGATAGACAGCACTTCTGCCCAGGTTCTGGATAAGAACCAGCAGGCTTTGCTTATGTGAAATATTTCCTGTCATTCTCATGTACACTGGGAAATTTCTAGCTGCTCATGTTATTCCCTCTCCCCCCCTCATGTGTGTGTGTGTGTGTGTGATGTGCATGCATATTCATGTGCGTGAGCGTAGGCACATGCATGTCATGGTGATTGTGGGCATCAGAGGACAACTCTTTGGCTGTCGGTCTGTCTCTGCCTTCTACCTCGTTTGAAGCAGGGTTTCTCGTTGTTCACTGTTCTGTTTGCTCGGATAGTGGGCCTATGAGCTTCCAGAAGGTTCTCCTGCCTCCTCTTCTAGCACTAAGTATACTGAATTAGACCCTAGCGCTACATGCAGTGTCTGGCTTTGTGGGGGTTCAGGGGACCCGAACTCAGACACCCACACTTGCATGGCAGGCACTCTATTCACTGAGCCGTCTTGCCAGACCTTCACGCTCTTCTCTTTGTCCCAGTCTCTGAAAGCTCCGAGTCAAATCTGTGCTCTACCTCTAGCAGCCTACCCGGCCTTAAGCTGGTGTAATGCATGCTAACTGGACTCAGCCGTCAACTTCCATTCAGCACTGAAACTAGCACTTGCACTGCAGTGAGGCCGACGTTGCTGCTGAGGGCAGGCTGTGGTGGAGGGCAGGGACTGCTTCTCTAAGTGAGGGCAGAGGTTCAACCATGATGGGGTGGGGTGCACTCGCAGCACTGAGCTCCCCAAGTAGTTCTGCATTGATTGCTGTTACCCCTACTGCATGTGCTATGACATGAATTGCCCAAAGAGATATTGTGCTGGAGAGAGGGCCCGTGCTGGGTGGCTTCAGTTAAGTTATGTTGACAATGACCCTTGTCACTGCGGTATAACCTTGGGCAAGTCACTCTGCCTTGCTAGTCTTGAGTTTCCTTTGCCTACAGTGTGAAGATCCAGCTCTATCAGCAGTTCCCAGGCCTGCCTTGGCCTCATGCTGGGGCGTCACAGGCAGGTGAGTCTTGCTATTAATAAAGGAAGGAGCCAGGCACCTACAGAGCAGATGCCAGGTCACCTCGTTAATAGACTCACCCCCTTCTCCCCTTGCTTGTGTTTCGGGTGCTTTCCTGAAGGCTGGAGAAACAAGGAGAGGTCCTGGAAAGAATCAGGTCTGCCTTCCCCCACCCCCAAATCCATCTAAGCTAAATGATGGCCTGCCCGAGATTAATGTGATATGGGGTCCAGGCTGGGAAACTAATGAGATCTACAACACAGGACAGTGCTACAACATGGGATGACTTGTCCCCAAACCCTAGTGGTGCCCAGGGCTGAGAAACTCAGCCTTGTTGTGAAGGGCAGTTTGCAAGGAACTTTGGGACAAGTAAGAGTTATCATAGTGCAAAGTGTCCCCCATAGGCTCATGTCTTTGTGCACTTGGTCTCCAGCTGGTGGCGCTGTTTGGCAGAACTGTTAGCAGGTGGAACCTTATTGGAGGATGTGAGTCCCTGGGGGACCTACCCTGAGGCTTTACCATCCAGCCTCATTTCCTGATTGCTCTCTCTCGCTGACTGTGGGGGCAGTGTGAGCAGCTACCACCTCTTCCTGCCAGCATGCCTTTCCTGCCATATTGGACCCTATCTTCTGGAAAAATGAGCAAAATATTCTTTCCTTGCTTTTTTATTTTTTATTTTTTTTTTTTGAGGTAGGGTCTCACTCTAGCTCAGGCTGACCGGGAATTCACTCTGTAGTCTCAGGGTGGCCTGGAACTCACTGTGATCCTCCTACCTCTGCCTCCTGAGTGCTGGGATTAAAGGTGTGCACCACCATGCCCGGCCTGCTGTTTGTTTGTTTCCTTGGTTAGTTATTCTGTCATAGCAACCAATAAAATAACTAATATACACAGGATCCCAGTGATACTAGATGGAACTTTCTGGTACTACCACTGGCTTTGTGGGCAGAAGGTCATAGTTAAACTCTGTAGTCTCAGGGTGGCCTTGAACTCACGGCAATCCTACCTCTGCCTCCTGAGTGCTGGGATTAATGGCATGCGCCATCACGCCTGGCTCTAGAGGGTCATAGTTTCAAAAGCTGGGACCCTCGTGGCATGCTCTGGTTTGTTCTTTCTCACAATTGCCTCTCTTATCTTTCCCCCATTTGGATATAGCACACTACCCAGAGGGCGGTGGAAGCTCAAAATCTGAGCAGCCACTTTGAATCCTAATCCTCCCCTCCTCCACTCTTCCTTCATGCCTCCTTTCTCAGATGCTGCCATTTGGGCCCAGGACTCCAGTGTGGTCACCTACCATGAGGTCCAGATAGGCTTCCCGACTGCCTCCCTACCTTCTGGATTCTCCCTTCAGGTCCTTTCTGTGGCTCAGGCCTTGGCCTGACAATGATCTTTCCTTCCCGTTTTCTTCACCGACAGACTCTCCCAGGACACCCCTCACTCTGTTTCCATCAGAACACAAACCAGCAGCTGGAAGTGTTAGCTGACCAGTGAGAATGTGTATCTTGTCCACAGCTGGGACCGAGGGCCTCACAGGTCCTGGTGAGACCAGTGAGCATGTATTGAATGAATGCATGCTGGTGGATAGGTGGCTTACAGTCCATGCAGGTCTGTGTTAGTAAAGCAAGGCCGGGGGGGGGGGGGCTCTGAAGGCGTTCCCTGGGGGCTCTTCCAGCTGGAGGAGTCCCCCCTTCCCACACAAGCCCACAGAACCTCACTCAACCTAGAAGCAGGGACCGGAGCTCTCAGAGTTGGAAAGTTCCAGATCACTCAGGTCCCATTTCTCAGGTGAGGAGACAAGAGGCCCACCTGACTCTCTTGCCCACCCTGTGCTGCTCCAGGCTGGCTGTGCGGGTCTTTGCCTCCCATACCTCTGAGATCCTGGGTCCAGGGACCTGAGGCCACTCTGCCCTTCTGTGGCCGCTGCCTGGGGAGACTGACACGGGAGCTCTATTGTAAAGACAGGCCGATTCTCCTAAATGGAGCTCCGCCATGTCAGCTCTGTGATGGGATCATCAATTAGGGCAGCCCCCAGGCTGGGCTCCCATTTCTTCTTATTACATCAGCTGCCTCCAGTCAAAAGAAGCTGACGTTTCCTTACAGAAAGACAGAAGGAGTTGAGGACAGAGGGGATTACAGGCGACAGTAAGGCATGAACGGTGGGTAGTTTAAAGAAGGCACCCTCAGGGTCTCCTTCCAAATGACGGGAGTGAGCACCAGTTGCTGAGCTGGGACAGGAAGGGAGAACATTCCTATTGTGGACTAGCTGTTGAGTGCCTCCCCCACTCCAAGTTATATCATAGTGGCCCAATCCTCAATGTAAACAGTGGTATGCGTGGATGGGAGATGATCAGGCTTGGGCGAGGACGTAAGAGCAGAGGCTCCTTTAGAAGAAGAGAGCGAAGAGCCAGCTCTCTACTTCCGTTACGTGAGCACTCAGGGGGCAAGTGGCTATTGGCAGGCAGGAAGGTCACCCCACCAGGAATCCAGGAGCCAGCCAGCCCATCTCTTTATCTCGGTCTTCCCAACCTCTGTTAGATGCAAATAGCCATTGTTTAAATGGCTCTGCCCATTCTCATATTTTTTATCATGTTTAAAAAATTTTTTAATATTTTTATTTTTATTTATTTATGTGTGTGTGTGAGAGAGAGAGAGAGAAAAAGCACATCAGGGCATCTAGCCACTGCAAACAAATGCCAGATGCATGTGCCCCCTTGTGCATCTGGCTTACATGGGGTCCTGGGGAATCGAACCTGGGTCCTTTGGCTTTGTAGGCAAGTGCCTGAACTACTAAGCCATCTCTCCAGCCCTATGGTCATGTTTTAGGTCAGCCTGTGTGATCAAATCGATCCCTTACCTGCCCCTTCCCACATAAAGGCATCCCCGGTACTCAGGAGCAGCACTTGTCTTAAATAAACCTCAGATCCTCCTCTCTACAAGGCAGAGAAGCAATATTTACTTGGAAGTGTCTGTTGGCAACTGCACTCTCTGTTGTGCATCTTATGAAAGTCTTAGTAGTGATGACTATTGTTTTTAACACCAGAGAGCCAGGTGCTCAGAGCCACAGGGAAGAGGCTGCCCTGGTCAGTACCAGTCACCTGGGCCTGACTGGACAGGATGTCTGTGGGTCGGTGCCAAAGGAAGGAACTCATACACAAGCCAGGTTCCCAGCACAACGCCTGGCCCCGTTACTAGTAGGAGAATGTCTGTTATTTGGGTTTGGGGTCTCTGAGTGGTACCCAAGTTGTGAATGGGGTGTGAAACCCACCTTCCCAGAGTAGTTACCATGAAAGAACTCCAGGTATGTGAACCGTGAGCTTCCTTCCCACCGTGGGAAGCCTGTGGAGCAGACACTAGCTGCCCGCTCTCTGCCCACCCTTGCGCACGGGGCTTAGATTTGTCCCCGTGTGTCCTGGTGAGAAGAAAGGCTGGAGACACCGCTGTGGAAAACGCTGCTCACACGAGGAAGGTGAACATGATTAGGGCAAAAGACTTGTCCACTCTCAGGTCCTCAAACCTTCTCCCACTAGTGCCCAGCAGGGAGCCAGCACAAAAGTCACAAGGACCACCCCTGGCATCAAGCCTGCATCCTTAAGGTCCTGACAGGACCACGAGTACGCTGTAGGCAGCTTCAACTATGAGCGACACGGGGGAACGTGAGACGGGGGCTACTGCGACCCAGCTCTGCCACGATGGCCACACAGTGACAAAGTCCCTTGTGGGTCTAGGCCTCAGCCACTTGTGCGTGCTCTGGAGTTCATGGTGGGCGTGGAAGCCTTGACAGGTGTACCTATGCCCTTAGGCCAGAGTCTTCTCTTTTATTCATGTCGATCTCATGGGACTTCTATCCCTGATCAGATTACAAGTCCCACAGTGTCTCTTTCTTTTTTTAAAAAAATATTTTATTTATTTATTTATTTGAGAGAGAGAGAGAGAGAGGGAGAGAAGAGAAAGAAGCAGATATAGGGAGAGAATGGGCACACCAGGGCCTCTAGCCACTGCAAACAAACTCCAGACACGTGGGCCACCTTGTGCATCTGGCTTACATGGTTAGTGAGGAATCGAACCTGGGTCCTTCGGCTTTGCCAGCAAGTGCCTTAACCATTAAGCCATCTCCCCAGCCCACAGTGTCTCTTTAGACGGACACTTTTTCCCCCGTGCCAAAATGCGCGATGCGAGGGCCAGGTTGGGGGTAGAAGACTGACTGTGGTGGGGGCCCAGCTAGTCCAGAACACAGTGGAAGGATTAAGATAAAAACAGATACTAAGAAAGAGAAACCAAGAGACACAGGAAGAGAGAGGAGCGCATTATGCAATTTGTGCATCAGTTGTACAGACTCCCTTCCAATTGCCTTCCTGCCGCCAGCCCAACCCCAGAGCTGGGATCTACTGAGTAGCCAAGCACTCCGTTCTATTTTTAATGGCAACCCAGAAGCTGCCGGGGAAAGAGCAGGGAGACATGGTGGGAAGAGAGCTTTGTAGTGACAGAGGCGCAAATCTGGTCTGGCCGTCTCCTACCTGGCATGCTTGTGGGCCAATCTTCAGAACCTCTCTCTCACCTATTCATGGGGGGTGGCACCAGGGCCACTGTGATCCTGCCTCTGTGCACTTGTCCCCCAGAGAGGAAGGCTGGGGGGGGGGAAGGACAGGCTGCTTTGGGGGTGGGAGGAGGTTGGGGTGAGGTCAGCCTTGCTTGAAGCTGGGCACAGCAGTTGTCCCTACCAGGCTGCATGGGTTCCTCAATACAAGCGGGCTGGCCTCTCCCAGTCCACCATATATGGAAAGCATGGAATGTTTGCAAGTTGCCAGCAAACCTATCCGAGTCTTGCTGCTAAACCTAGAGCTGTATTCACTGCCCGCTGCAGTATTTGATTTCAGCTCAAAGGCTTCATTCTTTCAGTTTTCCTCCCCTTTTAATTTGCATGCCATACTTGAGGGCACTTGACTAGAAAACAAGTGGAAATGATACATTTTACCTACACAAGTCAACATGGACACAGAGCCACCCATCCCTCCCCTCAGGCATCCCCAGGGAGTGGGTTGGGGTGAAATGTGCTAAACTGTCTCCCCCTGGCCACGTGCTGGCCGGGCACCATCACGGGAGGTGTTGGCCGGCTCTGGGAACTGTCGAATTCCATGCTGTGTTTTTATGAGATAAGCTGGCAGTCCCTACCACCCAGGACCGAGCGGGACTGTCCTGACCATCTGAGCCACGACAACTAGGAATCTAAAACCAGCTCTGGAAACCCCGGGATCCAGGAGAATGCTCTGGCCCCGGGAGGTCCACAGCTCTCTCTGGGCCCTCAGAACCCCTGAGCTTTGGGGAATGACAGAGGCAGTCTAGCTCTTTCTGTGAAGTCCCCCCAGATGGCTCCCTCTGCCAGCCCAGCCAGCTGCCCAGATCAGCTCCGGGCTCTCTTGATGAACAGTGAGTGCAAACGGCTCCAGGCAGCTGGCAAGATGCTAAGTGCAGCATCAATCCTAATTAAGATGAGGAATTAATAAAGGAGGCATTGGATGTCACCCTGCAGGCCGGGCTTGCCGGAGCTCCGATTTCCCTTGGGAAACTGGAAGGTCCTAGCTCCATTCGATCCCTGGAGGTGGGGGAAGGGCGGGGAAGGGCTTGGGGAGTGACAGTAGCGTGATTTACCACGCCATGCAGATGGCACCCAGTGGAGCCTGTGAGGTAACACGGGGCCCCCTTGCAGCCCCTGCTCTGTGTCTAACTCAGGTGCTGTGGCAGATAGTGTCGTGGGTACATGCTCCAGATGAGAGGAGTGGGTGTTCGTGATCTGAGCTACTGAACACCTCAAGTGATGTTTTTCAAGAGCAAGGAGGAGGGTGTAATCGTGGGCCCATGGGCTCTTTTGTGCAGGTTATGCACCCCCCCCCCACCACAAATACAGATCGCTCACTTCTGTTCACCTATAAGACTCCCCGAAGCCCTGACACTGCGCCGCAAACTGCAAAAGGCAGAGCAGCCCCGGAGCGTAGTGCAGGTGTGGGAAACAGAGATGGGCAGAGGCTTCCAGACGAAAACAGGCAGGGTCTGGCAGGGAGAGGGCAAAGTCGGACTTCACAGAGCACACGCGGCGGTTTACAAAGCCTCCTTCCAGATGACTCCAAACGCGGCCGCCGGGAGAGCGCTATGTTTCCAAGGGCTCCCTCCCGCCTCCACCACGTCCCGCCGCGCTCAGGTGTCCGGTCCCGGAGGCCAGCCTAGCTGGATGGGAGAACTTCCCCAACAACCCAGGGGCGGAGGGAGCACCCGGGGAAAGAAAGGTGACAAAATGAAAAAGGAAACTGTTAAGGATTTTTTTTTTTTTTGAAATTTAAAGCTACGCTGCATCACCAACTCCCGGCCAGGACCAAGCCCGCTGACCTGACCACAACCTGGCGGGACCCGGCGGCCCCTCCGAAGCCACCTGTTCGTTCAAGTTCCGCAGTTGGGCATTAAGGGTACCTGGCAGGGGCGGAAACCGAGCGCATTTCGGGTGTCAGAGGCGTCCGTCCGGGCCCCTCACCTGGGAGGCAGCAGTTCCCACAGTCCGGGCTGGGGACCCAATCTCGACCCCTAGGTGCATTCCAACCTTACCACACCTATTACTCCACCGCACGGGGCACCTAGGGGGTCGTAGTGCCCCGCCCCGACGGGGCGACCACGCCCCTCCTCGGCCCTTCCGGGTCCACAGATGGTTCTGCGCTCCCCAGCCACCCTCCTACGGAGGTCTCCGCAGTCTCCGTGCGGAGGGGTCGTGACCCTTGCTTTAGTTGGGTGGGAGGAAGACACGGTGTCGTGCCCCTCTCCTCCCCACCTTGCGGAAAGGAGCGGGCCGGTGGCCCCGCAGTGGAGGAAGTGGGCATGGGGTTACCTCGCTCCGCGAGACTCGCTGAAGGCCCAACCAGTCCTGGGTCCTCACCCCGCAGCCAGGGGCCTCAGGAGCGAGGCCTCCCCCCCCCGCACCCCTGGGCTCCCCCGCTCCCAGCGGCCCCGCCCCAGGATGGCCAGTTCCCATAGCAATAGCACAGACACTGGTTGCCAAGCAACCCCTCCCCCCTCCTCTGGCGTCCGCTGCCCCCCCCCGCCAACCCTAAGCCTCCTCCCGCCCCCACACCAAGCCTCCACCTCCCCCAGGGGCGCCGGCGCGGCCCCTGGGGATCGCTCCGAGGTCTGGTTTTGCGCGCGCGCGCGCGTGTGTGTACGCGCGCGTGTGTGTGTGTGAGTTTCGGTGTGTTTCATTGTGTCCGTGCGCGAGGGGGTGTGCGCGTGCGAATGGAGAGTTTGTGGGATCCGTGTGTTGGGTGGGGAGGTTCCCAGCCGAGAGTGACCTGAAGCTATCCTGCGCCGCTGTCCGCGCGGGGACCCATCCTCCCCGGGCCAGGTTCTTTGTGTGTCGCGCAGACCTAGCGCCGCGCCCACCCACCCCTCCCCCGGCCCGCTCCCCGGGGTCGTTTGTGTGCGCGTGTCGTGTGTGTATGTGTGTGTGTGTATGTGTGCGCGCGCGTGTCAAGGGGGGAGGAAGGGGAGAAGGGTCGTCGTACCTTCGATGCAACACACGCGCCACAGCCCCGAGTGGGTGAGGTCGCCTCGGGCGCGGCGGGGCGGGGGCCCGTCGTCCATGGTCAGGTTGGTGCCGTTGCAGATGTGCGCGCTGGAGTAGAGCCAGTAATCGGTGCCGATGGCGATGGCCATGAGCGAGAAGGCAGCGAACGCTCCGGCCGTGGTCAGCAGCATCTGCAGCCCGCGGTCGCATCGCACCATGGTGGGCGCCTCATAGTCCGCCGCCCGCCGGCCCGGCCCGCCGCGCCCTCCCGCCCTCCTTCCTCCGTCCGCGCGCCGTTCCGGGGGCGCCCGGGCTGGGGGGCCGAGGGCCGGGGGGCGGCGCCGCGCTGCGCGCTCCAACCCCGCGCCCCGGCCGTGCCTGCGCTCCTGCCGCGCGGGGCTCAAACTCCGCGGCGAGACCGGGCTGCGAGTGCGGGGCCGCCGGGCGGGCGGGCGGGCTGGCGGCGGCGGCGGCGGAGGCCGGGGGCTCCTCCCTCTCGGCTCGGCTCGGCTCGGCCCGCGCCCTCTGCGCCTCCGCCCGCCGCCGCGCTCCGGTCCCGCGCGCCGCTCTGCCGGCGCCGCCCCTCCGCCTCGGCCCCCGCGCGGCTCCGCGCGCCCCTCCGCCCCCTTCTCCCCCCCAGCCCGGATTTTCCCTCCCCTCCCCGCGCTCACGCGTGCTCTCTCGCTCTCGCTCTCTCTCTCCCAGGCTTCATTCACGTTATTAGAGCGAAGGAAACTAGCCGAGGGGAGGGGTTCCCCAGGAGGACCGAAGGCAAACTGTCTCCAGCGACCTTTCTACCCAACCTGGGACGCTCAGCTTCCCCTCGGCCCTTAGGGAGTCTGCAGTCTGTCGAGTGGGGCGTTGCGTGCGTGTCTGTTGTGCTCCCCCCCACCCCCCGAACCTCTCTCTCTATGTCTCTACCTGGCTGTGAAGGTAGAGGCATGGATGTGCCCTGAGTGTTCGTGTCAGATTTCCAAAAGCCACAGTTGTGCTTTACAGATAGGTGATAGACATTACAGGCCAAACCAGGCCCTGGCCACTACCACCCCCAACCCAAGTGGCCAGGGTAGCCCCCTAGCAGGGCAGAGGTGGTTTTTTTTTTTGTGGGGGGTGGGATAGAACACTTCTGCAATCATATTTCTGATATCACTGCTGCTACAGACCTGAACACGGGTGTTAGAGACAAGCACGGAAGCCTCCAGCCTTTCCCCTCCTCCTCACTGCTTCTCATCACCTTGACTTCTTCCTGTCTTTTCGTTTGCCTTTCGTCTAACTCGAGCTTACGCAGCTTGCCCTCACCTCCCCTTCGTTGCTAGCCTCTGCCTCAACTCCGTTGGCTTCTGCATTTAATTGGTTTTGGTGCTGGCAGGGTCCCAAGCTAGCCAGGCTTCTCCATCAACACCCAGGATTAAACTTCCCTCTGGCCCGAGAGACTCATTCCGTGAGGTGCAGTGTGTTGTTTCTTTCCACCTGGGTCCCCCTTTGCATCCTTGAGGGGCAGGTGTCCTGTGGGCAGCTGAGAGGTATAGCGAGCATTCTTAGTCTTCCTGCAACATGAAGCTTAAACATTGCTTCTTCATTGGCAGCGTCCCTTCCCAGAAACTTCCAGAGAAAATTAATGACCCCACGCTGGACCACTGTTCTTGAGTCCCTGAGACTGTGGGTCCTTCCTAGTTCTGGCATGTGTGGTAAGAGTTTTGCAAATATACAAATATTTGCTACCTGGAAATATCACCTGGTCGCTGGGAAAGGTCATATAAATAAGTGGGAAAAAACATTACAGAGTCATGTACCCCAGGGACCAGACTGCATTTACATCCTTTTGGCTGCCTTTAAGGTGTCTCTTCTGCCTTCGAAAGCTTCAAAGAACAAAGATCATTGTTTCTATGTTATTTTACTGCCACCAAGTCTGGGATTCTAAATATGGCAAGTGGGGCTGGAGGATGGCTTAGCAGTTAAGCGCTTGCCTATGAAGACTAACGATCCTGATTTGAGGTTCGATTCCCTAGGACCCACGTAAGCCAGATGCACAAGGTGGCGCATGCGTTTGGAGTTCGTTTGCAGTGGCTGGAGGCCCTGGCGTACCCATCTCTCTCTCTCTCTCTGCCTCTTTCTCTCTCTTTCTGCCTCTCTCTCTCATATAAATAAATAAATAAAAAACAAACATGGCAAGTGCCTGTTGTGTGTCTGAGTGCACCAGAAGATAGAGGATGGTTTCCCCTGCCTCAGAACAAGGCTACTCAGTACTTCCATTTCTAAGGGATTCCAAGATGAAGTCAAAATTCGCTTCTCAGAAGCTTCAAGAAGGGCAAATTTCAATAGTTTTAAAAATACATATTTATTATCATTTTAAGCTTATATTATTTCTTTATTAATTGCAAGATGAGAGAGAGAGAGAGAGAGAGAGAGAAAGGGTATTCCAGAGCCTCTTGCCACTGCAGACGAACTCCAGATTCGTGTATCACTTGGTTCATGTGGCTTTCCCTGGGTACTGGGGAAAGGAACCTGGAAAGGCAGGCTTTGCAAGTAAGCACCTTTAACCACGGAGCCATCTCCCCAGCCCCAGATCTCAATCTTTCAGGAGCAAATCCTTGTTTTAAAGCAAATCGTCAGCAGAATCCCAACATAACACATGAACCTGGTCTCTCCTCACTAGGCCGACAGTTAGGTAGGTGATGACACTGCTCCGGGTGAGTGAGCAACACGGAGAACCAGGACCCACTTCCTGCAGCCTGGACACACCTCTGGGAAACAGCGTGAAAATCCACCTCCTGAGCCAGCTGCTGGCTTTACACAGGAGCATCCCTGCCAGCCCTCCTCCAGGACTTTGGCAAAAACAAATGGGAGTGGCAATGATGATCTTCTAAGGAGGTGATGAACGGGGAGTAGCTTCCCCCAGCAGGAGATGGCACATTGGCTTTGGGACCTCCCTCCAAGCAAGCAACCCTGCCGTCGAGTCCACAGGAGAGGATGGAACAGAGAGAACTCTGCAGACACAGGAATTGTTGATGGTCAAGGAAAGCATGGGAAAGTGTGCAGAGCACCGGGCTTCGACCAAAGATCACCTGGCCCTGGCTCCTGACAAACGGAGAAGCCGTGCCCACCTGGGAGAAAGGTGACTCCTGGCCAACTCTCAGAGTTGCCTCTTCTTTTGGTGTGTGTGCATACACGCCTGTGTCAGTGCCCACGTGCCACGGCACACACGTGGAGGCCAGAGGACAACTTTGGGGTGCTGGTCCTCCTTCCACTTTGTTTGAGAGCTGCTTTGAGGTCACCCAAGGAGCCTGAGACATTGTATACACAGCCATTTGTGGACAGCCATTTGCGGAATGAGCAGTGAACATCACCTTTTCTACTTTGCTCAGAGGCAGGGTGCTGGACGCTCTCTGGGGATGTATGTTACACTCTTGTTAATTCTCACCGCTGCCTCCCTTGCAACACCCGGGAACTCGAAGTGCAGACAAGTGGAAGGAACTTGATCCAGCTCTCACACCAAAAGGTGGTGGGTCTGAACCTAGCTCAGGTGTAGTGACTGCGAGGCCAGAATTCTGCAAGGACATTCGTCAGCCTGTAATGCCACTCTCAAGCATTACTCGGCCGTGTTGTTATTATTTCCCGCTAATTTGGGGAGACCCCAGTGGGGCCCTGACAGTTTGCCTTTCTGTCCATGGACACCCAGCCTGCAGCTGCGCTTGGTCCGGAGGTGGTGAGGGTGTAGATTGTGGAGTCAAATAAGGACTTGACCGCCGGCGGAGGGAGCTGGAGCAAACTCGAGGCTGTCTGAGACCATTCATCATGCCCGGGTGAACACAATTTAAATCTGGAAATTTCTGCTCGGCCAGATTAGAGAACTCTAAATGGCAGAATTTTGCTGCTGTTTCCGGCGTCCCCTGGGATGACTCCAGACCTGAGAGAGGGTTACGTTCTCCCCTTGCTTAGGAGAAGGCTCTGGGTTAGTCTTATTTCAAAGAGACTGTACGCTTGGCATCTTCCTCGCCCCACTGCCCCTGTGAGCCACCCTGGATGAATTGTACACGCAAGTCACACATTTTATTACCTCCCCACATTATTTATCACCGTCCTGAAAATGGTGGTAGGGGAGGTATTAGAAACTCAGTAGAATCAATCCTCCAAAACCATCTTTTGCAACACAAGGCGATTTCACCCTCACTGGTTCATTCCTGTAATGACCCCCGGATCTTTGCTTTACTTAGGCTGTGAGGATGCAACTGTCCGTGAGCACAAACTTCAGCAGTCTCAAGTTCGGGGTGGAGCAAACAGGCAGCCAGGCAGGCAGCTGTCGGGGAGGGCGAGGAATACAGTATTAGGCTGCTCATGCTGCGTAACATGCATGTCAGCGTGGTTGAGCCTCTGCAGCCAGAGGAGAAGGGGGAGGCCCTCCACATGCCAGGCGCCTCGGCAATCCTGTATTACAAGCTTTGCTTTACCCCTTTGTCCTCCAGAAAGAATGCCACCACCTTTGTGTGGCGATGTTTTGTAATATATCTCACTTCTAAGCCTGGAACAGATGGTTTTTGGTGATTTCAGGAAGCTTAGCAGGAGGATTTGGGGGGAACCTGGACAGTATCTTGGGTGCCTCGATAGGAAGGGTGATTTCAAGTCTCCATATGCAAGCCAGGGTCGGGGAGGAGTTTCCGGAAGGTTCTGGGGCTTATCTGGCATGCACGCAGGCTGCTCAGCACCCGGGAGAAGAATGCCTCGAGCTTCTGGTACCAAAAGCTGTCCCCTCCATCAGATTATGCAGATCACAAGAGTGACTTTTTATGCGTCCCTATGTCAGAAGGTTCCTTTGAGGGAGAGCGCAGCTCAGAAGATGCTGCCTGGCTTTGGGGATTCAGGTTTATTCATTTGCTTATCTCTGCCATCCCATTTGAGCTGAGCACAAAGCTTTCTTTTTCGGCACCACCACAATGAAACAGCATATCCCTAAAAGTGCCAGAGGCAGCCCCCAAAGCACAGAGGGAAGGGAAGTGGCATTTAGCAGGTGCCCTTTGGGGGTAATGGTCACTTTGTGGCCTCATTTCAGCTGGTCATGACAACCACCACAGAAGGCTGACACCTTTACCTGTATGTTTTGCAAACAATACACTTACAGATCAACAGTAAACCTGGAGGTAGGATTTGAACTCAGCTCTCCCTGGAGCACAGCCAGGTTCTGTCAGCTGTTACACTGCAGCCCACTTCCCATAGGGTGCCAAGGCCACACTCTGTCTTTTCTGCTTCTTTCCCCACTCCTCCTTCACATAGGATGAAGTTCAAATGACTATCAAAGTCCTAAGGGAGTGGAGAGGGTGGGAGACCTTCATTGTGCAAGCAGGCTGTAATTTATTTCCTGGACAAGTAGGGATGGGTGGGGCTGATGGCAAGGGTTAGTAGCCACTGGTCTTGGGAATTCACTTTCCTCCTCTTCCTAGCATCTGCCCAGGTGCGGACCACAGCAAAAGGCAGAAAAAATCAGTCTTGTGGTTTCCCTTCGCTCCTCCCAGACACGTCTCCTGGGCTTGCCTGTGGGAGGAAAACCCAGGGCCTTGCCTGCTGTTGGTGTGAAACTGTGAACGAAAACAATGAATGAGAGAGGTCTGTGTGAGCCTCTTCAGGACCAGCATGTTTTCAAACAGGAACACGTTAGGGACTGCACTGGGGCCCAAGCATATTGATAGGAACGGGCCCAGCCTGGCCAGAGCTTCCGGCCTGCCCAGCACGCTTGAGAGTGAGCTGGTTATTCTGAGAACATTCTTTTCAAAACACTCAACAGGACAAACGGGCCAGAGGTTCCTTTGTCCTCAGCTAGCCTCTGAAACCAAGCTGACTCTCAAAGGTGGAGAAGAACTCCGAGGAAGAAAACAGTGGGCACTCGGAGACCGAAGTCTTTGAAAATGCGATGCGGGCAGCGGGTGGGGAAGGTGGCCAGTGACGGGCACATTCTTCAGTTGGTGCTTTTTTACCAAGCACAGCTTTCAGTTCTTAAAATATAACCAGCCCTGTGCAGAAGCTGGGAGCAAGGGCAGCGCTTCCTGCACGACTCTGCTGCTAAGTGCCCATTGAGGAGGCCAGGTTGGTTCTGTGAAGATCTGGTCCCTTGGCTTTCTTCACCACCCCTTCCTTTTCATCTGCTTCCACCGACACTCAGATGCCTGCTGGAGACCAGAGGGGGCCATGCTCTTGGTCCCCTTTGGAGCCATGCTTGCTCTGGGGAGGGAGGGCTTGCTTTATACTTTGGGTGTCTTTCTGAATCACCCCCGTCACTCTGTCCCCGCCCACTTGATCAGGAAGAACTCTCAAGTCTTCTTTGCAGCTTTTCCTCTCTAAGGACTTTTGGGGCAGTGGAAAGGGAAGGTCACTGGAGTCAGGCTGACCTGGGAATTCCAGTCCAGCATTGCCACCTGAAGCTGTGCGAATTTGTACCAGTGGCTGAATCATTGTGGGCCCAGGGGAGATGGAGGCCCAAGCACCTGCCTTGTGGGTGGTTATAGAATAAAGAAGGCCAGGAAAGCAATGACACAAAAATGCTCACAGCCTATGTTTAGTGAGCTCTCCCTGAGCATGAAAGCTCTGCCACATATCAACTCATTTGATTTCTTTTTTTTTTTTTTTTTCCTCCAAGATTCTTCCAGCTAGCTGCCCTTACCATCTCATATTGCCAAACAGACAATGAGGGCCTGGAGAAAGGAAATCATCTGGCAGGGTTGTATGACTTTGAGGCTCGGCCTGGCTCTAAAACCCGTGCTTATCACTTTGACTTACGTATATACTAAACAAATGGGAGCTTTTGTTATCGTGTTTGCTAATAATACCTGTAACAACTCGGTATCTGTTCTCCCAACAACCAGGGGCTTTCTCAGATCTAAACACAAACCGATTATTTAGCCCAGAAATGTTGGCTTTCATCAGTGGATCCCTCCTGTGCTCCATAGTGTACCCCGGGAACCTGTGAATGTGGAGAACCCAGATGATGAAGACACGCTTAAAATCATTGCTGTCAGTTGCTGAAACAGTCTTGGGATTCCTTGTCCATTGGAAGGCTGTGGTAATATGGCACAGGAGAAGAGGGACACAATTTATTTCACCTGTTGTGACCTTTGTCCTCCAGCCCATGAGTGCCACAGTGGAAGCTGTCCTTGGACAGATGTCATTAGATTTGAAAGGATAAGACACAGAGTCTCTAGCACAAGGTTGGGCACATAGGTGTCTGATTGACTCAGGGTTGGCGGGTCTAAGGTCATCACATCACAAGTAGATGCATGCGATAAGAAACAATGCTTCCTGTCAGGCATGGAGTGCACGACTGTCATCCCAGCACTCGGGAAGCTGAGGCAGGAAGATTGCTGCAAGTCCAAGGTCCACTTGAGCTGCAGAGACTTTGTCTCAGAAAAAGAAAATTCAAGCAGTAAGGAAAGAATTTCCTATATAAATGAACCTGGCATTTAAGGATTCACTGGCCTCTTTTGGTGGCCTGAAGCCTCACTGGGCCATCTTTGGCACGTTCGCTGAGTTCTCAAGGACTTTGCTCCCACCCTTCGCCCCAGGGCCCATAGCAGTACCAGTCAGAGTTAATTCTCCAGCATTCCAATCTGCCTCTGCGCTTCTGGATCTTATGACAAGCCTGCGAACAGGCTGGGACAGGAATCGGCTTCTTACATTGATATGTTTGATGCTCTAGGTCACTTGACAACTCAAGAGAAGTATTCTTTGGTTCTCTATCTGTAGGAAGCATTGTCATCTGGTGACTGGTACCTGCCAGTGACTGTGGTCACCTCCTGTAGTATTTGCATCCGGGTCTCGGGGCCCAGCAGCAGCACCACAGGTAGAAGAGAGGAGCCTTCTGAAGTAAGTCTGGCGTTCCCTGGAACCGGATGTAGCTGCTCCTGATGACCTGGATAGGTGCTTTGTGGGCTCTTCTGTCTTCTGTCATTAATGAACTCTTGTCCCAGGAGATGGAATTGTGGTGGCACATGATCAGTTAGCGGAGCAGTGCCTCCATCAGTCACCTCATCACAAAGAGGTACTGTTACCCCCAATTTATTTTTATGTGTGTGTTCATGTGTGGGCTGGCGCGTGTGTGTGCTCATGAATGTGGAGGCCAGAGGACAACCGTGGGTGTCACTGTCAGGAACACCATGCACCTCTTTTTTTGGTTTGTTTGTTTTCTGTTTTGGGGGGGGGCTTTGGTTTTTGGTTTTTGTGAGGCAGTGTTTCACTCTAGCCCAGGCTGACCTGGAATTCACTATGTAGTCTCAGGGTGGTCTTGAACTCACGGCGATCCTCCTGCCTCTGCCCTCTGAGTGCTGGGATTAAAGGCGTGCACCACCACACCTAGCCCATCCACCTCTTTTTGTGAGACAGAAGCTCTGAGTGGTCCGGAGCTCATCGATTAGGCTAGGATAGCTGGCCAACAGCCTCAGGGATCCTTCTGTCTCTGCCTGCCCTGGAATCACGGTGCATACCACCACACTCGGAATTTTTACAAGGGTACTGGCCATGTGAATGCAGCTCTTCATGCTTGCAAGGCGAGTACTTTAGAAACTGAGCAACCCTCCCAGCCTCCTTACCCTGTCTCTATAGAGGGTGTATATAGATGATGCTGTAAGTAATTGGTTCCAGGTTCCTGCTAGGAGACGAGAGAGCTAGGATTCCAGTGTGGGGCTGCACGTGTCCAGGGAGCATGCTCTTGCTAGTGCTCAATAGCTTTCAACCCTGGATACCGTTGGCAATGGCTTGAGCGATTTTAGAAAAATACATCCACTCCCAGGTATTCTGGCCATCTGGAGGAGGGCCTGTCATCGACATATTTGAAGGCAGTTGAGTGATTTCTAATGGGCAGCTGGGTGAGAACCAGGCCGTGGTGCTTTCGGACCCAAGTTCTTGGGGAAACTGAGTTTTAGCTGAATTCATCACCAGCACATACAGCCGTAGCTGTGCCTTTGGGTATCACACAAAAACTAGGGGACTGAGGCCGGGGTCGGTGGGGGGGTCTCCATGCAACAGCTTGGCTGGCTGGACTGCAAGATGAACATGAGAAGCAGCTCTCAGGTCAGGGTGATCTGGAAGATTCCACCATGCTCTTCTTGTCACCTCTATCTTCCCTGCTATGCGGTTGACTTTCCTTCTGCCTCTGGTGGGGGGCATGCTGTCTTGCTACTTTTCTGCTTGTCCACTCTACAGATAAGACCTGTCTTTGACAGGGAGGGTTCTATGCCTGCTCGCAGAAACCCTCCTGGCATGGGCAGCTTAGGGACTCACGTGCAGTCAGCGTCTCCCTCACGCATCTTTCCTGGTGGGCATTGTTCCTGAGGAAGCCCCTGGGAGCGAACCATGGGAAACTCAGTCACCACAACCTGGGAGGTGGGGGGAGCTTTGGCATCGGCACAGTCAGAGGGGCAGGTGGGGTCTCACAAGAGCCTTAGGTCCCGGCTTGCCCAGGGCTTGGGGGCTTTGGGATGTCAAGAGGCAGACAGACACACCCTGCTCTCTCAAGTGGCCCTAGAGCTTTCCACTCGGGCATCCTTGAGCCAAGGATCCAAGACCAGGGCCGTGTGGTGCCAGCCTGCCACTCCTTCCCATTCTGCCTCGGCCAGTTTCCTGTTGCACTCGCCAAGCGAACCAGATGCTGCTTTGGGGAAAATACCTTCTGGAGTTTGTTGTCTGAACCCTCCCAGCCGACACCCACGTTGGAGAAGACGTGCCAGGATAAATGGGAAATCTCTTTATAAATATTTGAAAAAAAAAAAGAGGCAGAAGGAAATACCATCCCCCAGTACTAGCCCCCAAGTCCCAGCATTCAGGAATGTCACTGTGATTGGCTCAAACAGATGGAGGAAGCCGGTCACACTGTTCGTCGGTTTGTCGAGTGAGCCCAGCAAAAGAGCCTTTCTGTAAGCCATGGAGGCATCTGGAGGTCTCTGTGCTTGGTTCCTGGGGCCTTAGGCACTAGGAGTAACTGGGCTGTACGTTTGAGCTCGGGGAGAGGCTAGGCCTTCCAGGACCCGCTGATGGGAGCCATGGGGAAGGTGGTACCCTTTATCTATAATGCATAATTACGTCTTTAAACTCAACTACCTTGGGACTTTATGGCAAGTGGTGCACAGATGGAAATGGCTTTTAGGGGAGCTTGTGAGGATTGAGGATAGAGGGCCCAGGGGATCAAGGAGCTATCAGGACAGTGTCCACACGCCAGAAGGGAGCCACATGCCCTAGGCTGGAAGTCTGGGATTAGGGCGCACCATGTAAGATGGACTTGATTACTTTAAGGCTGAGACCCTGGGCTTTTCAATGAAAGGGAACCCTTCTCAGGTTTGATTATCAAAGAAACTCCCTACCCATAAGGAGAGCCTTGGCTTTATCTATGACATCTCAGTGCTGGTCATGCCCCCAGGTACCCCTGGAATCCTGGCTGCTGTCCCTTTGTCATGAGAGCTGACTTTGGGGTACTTACACACTTTCCTGCCTGTCCTTTTGTAATGTCACTTGCTTCACTCAGGGGGTCTAGACTCAACCCACATTGGGTTCAGGTCATGGAGAACCAGGAACAGTGGCTGGAGGCAGGGGCTGGTGTGGGGAAGGGGATGCAGATGACAGAGCCCTGGGGAAGGCTGTCTCAGGTAGGGAGAGGTTGAGACGTTTCAAATTTCTCTGGGTGGATTATTTAGAAATATGTCTGTAGCATGGTGTTTCAGGTAAAACTGACTCACTGGTCAATAAGCCAGAGGAGAAGTAAGTGAGTCACAGTTAAAAGCATGTTGAACATTGCAAAGGTGAGCATCGATCTAGTTTCACAGTTGGAGCATCTTTGTGCCTCTTCCTGCGAAGATGGAGACGAGAAAGGGTACCACCTCTGAGTGTACAACCCACAGGCTCTCGCTCCCCCAGACCTTCTGCCCAGCCAGCCTTACATCTTTCAGAAACATTGACAATTTCCCATATTGAGGGAGAGTGTGGTCCATGAGAAACCGATGTGATATCCAACCACAAGCAGTTTATGGAAGAAAAGTGTTTATTTTGGCTTACCCTTTCTAGAGGAAGTATCTGTGGGGAAACCATGGAAGGAGCAGACAGACCGCATCATACTCTCACTTCATCAGGGAGGAATAGAAAGCAAGTGGGGGGGGGGCTGGTGAGATGGCTTAGTGATTAAGGTGCTTGCCCCAAAGCCAAATGACCCAGGACCCATGTAAACCAGGTTCACAAAGGTGTTGCATGTGTCTGGAGTTTGTTTGCAGCTGCTGGAGGTCCTGGCACACCTGTTCCCTCTTTTTCTTTTTCTCAAGTAAGTAAAATATTAATAAAAAATAAATAAAGAGGGGCTGGGTTGTAATACCTAAAAATCCGCCCCTCCCCCAGTGACACATTTCCTCCAACAAGGCTTCACCTCCTAAAGGTTCACAACCTTTCAGAATAACACCCCCACTTGAGGACTAAGTATTCAAACATATGAGCCTGTCTGGAACATTTTGCATTTAAGCCCCCATACCCAGTGTGGTCTACCTGCCATCTGCTGCTCTGCCTTACACACAGGTTTCTTTCTTCAGGAACCCACCTTGTTGTTTGTGGTCACCTTCCCACTTAAGAAACCAGCTTCCCTGCCTCCTGTCTGACAGCTTCGAGCCTTTTCCACCCAAAGAAGTCAGAGTGTAGCTCTGGCTCTCTCGAGAAACTTCTTTCTTCTATTCTTTGAAGGAGTTAGCAAACAGACCCGAAACAGATGCGAGGGTATTTGCCCGGAGATGGCAAACTTGTAGACAAACTCAAGCCACAGTCTTTCCAGAGATAACCAGCTGGCCCCTCTCTCTTAGGCCACAAGAAGCCACTTGCTGACTGTCAGGAAACAAAAATAACTTTAGACAACTTGAAGCTCCCACATCCTCACTCCCCTCTGACTCATTTTGCAGCTAGAATATATCTACCCCCAACCCCAAGACTAATGAAACCTCCCAGCCACATGACACCAGTGTGCACCCTTGTTTCCAGGGTCATAGTGCCATTGGAACCAGAGGCATCAGCTTCTCAGGCCCTATACTCTAAATAAAGCCTGCTCTTTGCCATTGAGATTCCTGTCAACTTCTTCCTTCCAAATTCACTTCTTTCTTACACCCCTGGTCTCAACTTCAATATCACCTTCTCAGAAAGACATTTTTAGATTCCCCTGTCTGAATAACATGCTTAACTGTTTTTCTACTTGCCTTTCTTTCCCATTCTTTATCCTTATAAGTAACATAAACTTTAAGAATTTGTGTACTCATGTATTGGGTTATTTTGTTGTTTGTTTGCAGTGCTAGGGATGGAACCCAATGCTTTATGCATGCCCCAGCCTGGGCAAGCATCAACGTGGTTGATGGCTGTCTTTCTACCTCAGGGTGGTAGTGGCTATTCTCTTGTCCACCCAACCCATTGGGTTCTGGCCTATAGAAATGTTCAGTAAGTATTTATGGACTTAGAAAATAAACGAATACTTTTCCTGAGCCGTATGGAGGAAAGGAGGAATAGAGAAAAGCCAATACTTGCACAATTAACTTCTCAGTTCCCCAGATTCTATAAGTTTAATATCTCATGGGCAGCAAGCTTGGAAATGTAATTACTTTGTTTTTCTCTCTCTTCCCAAAGCCTTGTCTTAAAGTTTATTTTGTCCCCTTGAGGAAATGTGTGTGGTTGCCCTTAGGGCTGAGTGAAGGGAGAGGAATTGGAGACTTCATATCAAGCCTACAAGCTAAAGTCAGGCCCCCAGAAAGGAAAAGTTCCTGTCAGAACATCTGAGGAAAGTTAAAATGCACTTGCAGAAATAAGCTGGTTGCTGTAGCAACTGTCCTCATTCTCCCCCAGAAAAAAAAAAAAAGCAAAGAAAACATAGAGAGGGGAGAGTAGCCGGTTCACTCTGGTTCAGGCATAAGAGGAGAAATCGTCCACACAGAATAGTGGGACGAGGTGAAATGTGTCAGGTTATCAGCATAAAATAATGCTTCGCTTGCTTACCTGGAGTTTGAGCAACGTGTGCTTACCTGAAACCAACTCCCCATTTCCATCACCTTCCTGACTGGCTCTTGTAGGTGGTGGCAGGTTCAAGGCTGCTGAACAATGCCTCCTGTCACTCTTCCAAGTCATACTCGAGCTCCTCTAATAAAAGGCTCAGCGACTTGCTCTTTACAGAGACCCCGCGGAAGCTCCGTCAGTGAAAAGGAATCCACTTCCATCGGACTCACTGTCAACGCAGATTTCTATCTCTAGATGGCTTCCAAGAGGGGAAGCCACCCACCCATGCCAGGAGAGTTCACGGAAGGTATCAGAGCGGGGGGTGAACTCTCCAAGGTGGTTCTCCACTGTGTGATCGGGCTTCTCGGGAGGAAGGGGAAACTTGTTTGTGCTGGAGGAGAGCAGCGGTGGGGCACACAGGTGTGGGACTGAGGCAGGTGCGTGCCCATGCCCCTCCCTGGCATATGGCTCTCTTTCTCCCACAGCTGGCTCTCTCCCAGCAAGCTGGCATGTTGAGAACCACCTTTCGTAATGGCAGAAGGCACAAAGGATTGTCAGCCCATGAAGTCTGTGGGTTCATTTCACTTCATCTATGTCTGACATGCATCTGTTGAATCGTCTCTGTAGTGTGCAGAATAATGATCCTCCAAAGATGCCCGCATCCTAATCTCTATGCTGGTTATGTTACGCTCACGACGCTGCTGGCCTGGTGATAAGGCGGATGATGGCTCACGTCAACCCTGACCGGAAAAGGGAATATCTGAATGATTGGTGAAGCACATTCGCCCGCCCCCTCTCCCCTGGGTATTCTGAGAGTGTTTCCAGAGAACACTGACATATGAGCCAGTGAAAAGAGTGGGGAAGTGTCCCTTGATGTTGGTGCCACCATCCCATGGGCTGGGACCAGGGATAGAGGAAGATGAGAAGAGAGGATCTCCCCTCTCTCTTGGAGATGAGAGCTCTCTTTTCCTGCCCTCGGAGGGCAAAACTTGGGGCTCACCAGCTTCAGATTCTAAGATGTTCACAGTGGCCTAATGAATTTTCAGGTCTTCAGGCCAGGACTGGCTTATACAATTGGCTTCCAATTTGGGCCAAGCCATGGGGCCACAATGTGGACAGCCTTTTGTGGGTCTCCATGACCACGGGAACAGTTCTCTTGGTGTGTTCCTCTTGTGTGTCCATCCATGTGTTCTATCATTTCTGTCTCTCTGAAGACCTCTGACTAAATACAAGGAGATTGTCATGGAGTATCTGGTTTGGCTTAGATAGAACCAAAAGTACCTTTCAAAGCGGAAGAGGGAGGCAGGGTGGTCAGCTTGACCCACCATGGTTGGCTTTGAAGAAGGAGGAAGGAGATAAGGACCGTGGAAGGCAGGTGACCTCTGGAAGCCATGAAGGTCACAGGAATAATCTCATGAGAGTAACATAGTCTTGTAGTCTCACTTGACCTTTAGCTCAGTGAGAGTCAGACTCCCAAATCATACATATGTTAGGTAAATTTGTGTTTTCTTTAAGCCACAGTGTTTGAGGTCATTTGCCATAACTGCTGGAAGTGAGAAGCTGAGAGTTCTGGGGGTGCTGGGGTGGAGGAGTTGTGCTCAGGAAAGGTACCCCAGAGCCAATTGTGGAAGAAAGTTGGGTGTGACCACGTGCAGTATATAACTGATGAAGGTCTCCAACCTTGGTATATAACCCCTGAAATCCTTGTAGTTTCCGAAGTTTGAAAAATTGGCATAATTGCAGGGTTGGGACATTTCATCCCCACATGACCACAAGGAGGGGGAGAAGGGCTGACTGTTAACTTGCTCATCGATGTCAATGATGTAATCCATCACGTGGACAGGACGAAGCCCCAGTGAAACCCCCCGGGGGCTGGGATGGTGGCTCAGTGGATAAGGTGTTCACCTCACAAGCATGAGGATCCGAGTTAGGGTCCCCAGAGCCTAGGGAAAAAGCTGGTCCAGCCCAACTGGTGATCTCCAGGCTAATAAGAGACCCTGTCTCAACAAGAGGTGGACTGTGCCTGAGGAGAATGACACCTGAAGTTGTCCCCTGGCCTCTACATGCATGTGCACACATGCACATGACCCTGCGCACACGTGCACACACATGCACATGCATAAAACGAAACTGAAAGGACTGGGCTGGATTTCTACATAGCTGAATGAACAAAGGGTTCTCAGAAAGTGGTGACGAGAGAGAGAGAGAGAGAGAGAGAGAGAGAGAGGAAATTCTGTACCCATTTGTCCCATGCCTCACCCAATGCCCCTTTCCATCTGTGTCCTTTGTAATAAGTGAGTTAGCGTGTTTCCCCGAAGCCTGTGAGCTACCATAGTAAATGCATGCGTTCCGTGGGTAGAATGTGGAAATCCCTAACCGTAGCTGGTAGGCCAAAGGCACAGGACAAGCCATCTTGGGCTTGCAACTGGGGTGGGAAGTGGGGGGTGAGGGGAGAGCAGTTTTGTGGACAGATCCCTCCCCCGCGTGGGATCTCACACTGACTGCAGATAGACAGATTTTGCACTAGGGACACACAGCTGGTGTCCCCTGCAGAGCTGCAGGTCTGGTGGTGGGAAGAGATCATGACATATTTCTTGCACGTCCCAGGTGTCCTAGAAGTGCTTGTGAGAATCGAAGAGAAGCTGAGTTCTTCCCCTTTCTCTTTTTTTTTTTTTTTGGTGTGTGCATGTGTATGTATGTGGTATATGTATGCTTGTTCACATGTGTGTGGGCATATATGTGTATGTGTATGTGCATGTGGAAACCCGAGGTTGACATTGGGTATTTTCCTCAGTTTCTTTCCACCTTATTCTTTCTTTTTTAAAAATTTTTTTTTGTTTTTTATTTATTTATTTGAGAGCGACAGACAGAGAGAGAAAGAGGCCGATAGAGAGATAGAGGATGGGCACGCCAGGGCCTCTAGCCACTGCAAAGGACCTCCAGACGCGTGCACCCCTTGTGCATCTGGCTAACGTGGGTCCTGGGGAATCAAGCCTCAAACCAGGGTCCTTAGGCTTGACAGACAAGTGCTTAACCGCTAAGCCATCTCTCCAGCCCCACCTTATTCTTTCTGAGGCAGGGTCTCCTGCTAAACCTAGAGCTCATCAATCCAGTGAGCCCAGCTAGCCCACGAGCCCCGGGGAGCCTCTACCTTTGCCTCCCCAGTGCCTGGGTTGCAAGTGTGCAACACCACACCTGGCATTTTACATGGGTTCTGGGGATTTGAACCCAGGTCCTCATGCTTGCATGGCAAGCACTTTATCCAATGAGCCTTATCCTCAGCTCTGAAACAGAGGTTTTTGTTGCTATACGTTCACAACTGGACTTGAAAAGTCAGCTTGTGGAAGAAAATCTTGGAGACGACACCGGGGGCAGCGGGGAGGGACGGGCCCGGGATCCTGGTGCACAGCCGGCAGAGCAGGGGGGGAAGGCTGGAGATGCAGCCTCAGAGAGACGCAGCCTTGTGGTTGTTTTTGGGGCTCAGCTGAGCTGCTGGGGATCTTACTGAGAGCCACTGGGAGCCTCCGAAGGTTTTGAGCTGGGGAGTGACATATTTTGATCCACCTGACCATGCAGAAGTAGAGTATGTTGAGGATGGAGCCAAGTGCATCTAAACAAAAGAGGCTTACTGGGGTCTTGTGCTCAGAGAAGTCAACCTGCTACAGAGACACAAGGGGAGAGCTGACGGGTGCCCGGCCTTTTCTTCCGAGGGCTCTTCCTCGGTTTTCCCTTTGCCTCCTCCTCCGAGGCTGGGTCCCCTGGGCACTGCTCCACCTGCTTCAGAGAGATTGTCAAAACCCATCAGACTGGCCCTGATGCCCTCAGCCCATACCCTCTCCTCTCCCCTAAGAGACAGGCACCAAGGAAATGGAAAATGAAGTCACGGTCACAGGTGGAGTGCTGGGCTCACCATCCTTTCATAAATTAAATGTAAACTGTAAAAATTGATTATTTAAGGGATAATTGCCATTATTTTCTAATGTGAGAAAGCAGGATGAATGCGTGATGGATTGCCGAGCCAGAGTGAAGAGAGGCGTTTAATTAATTTCACGAGCCTGCAGAAAAGCGATCACTATGAAATCGAAGGCTGCTTCTGGCCATGCCAGGCTGCAGCTGGCTGTCTGCAGCCTGGCTCCTCAGGCTGGGTTCCAACCTACACAGGCAGCCCTTACCTGGTTGGGTTGCCTGTGGGATGGTGGGGGTAGTGGTGGGGTTAGCAGGGTGGATGCGCTGGTCTTGGGAGCTTAGCCCAGGTCTCAGAACACTATGGCTTTGTGTATGGACTTCCCTTATGGAGTCTGGAAGATCAAGGTCAGGTTTAAACACTAAGGGACCCCCTTCCTCCCTCCTCCTGCCCCTGTCCTTTCGAGCAAGCTCCACCATTCTCTCTAGCTCTGTCTTGTTGCTTTGTTCCTTCTTTCTCAATTCTATCTGGGTTCCTGGGTGGTTGGGGATGATGGTGCTTTATCTAACACCCACCATGCTCCAAACTCTGAGACATGCTGTCATTGAATCCCCTCGACCATGCAACTTCCTGTTTCACAGATGTGACGCATCAGGCCCAAGGGGACCAAGCAATTTCCTATTCATTTGTGTGAATGATAAAGCCAAGATTCCAACCCAGGTCTGTTGAGTCCATCACTCCCCTCCACATTGATGGCCACCACCCTAGCTTTTGTGTCTGTAGCAGTTTCCTTCTTGTTGCTAGGATGTTTTCAACTTACAGTTTTGAGGGGAAGTTACATCATGGCAAGGGAAGCAGGGCAGGACCAGACAACTGATCATCACATCTTTATACCATCAGGGAAGAAGTAGAGAGAGTTCATTGGTTGTGGCAAGTGAGGCTGGTCTGTAGCACCCCCAAGGCTGCCCCCAGCAACATATCTCCTCCAGCAAGGCTTCACCTGCAAATGCTCTACCATTTGGGGAGTATTTATTTATTTATTAGAGAGAGGAAGGGAGGGGGGAGAGAATGGGTGCACCAGGGCCTCTAGCCACTGTAAACAAACTCCAGATGCCTATGCCACTTTGTGCATCTGGCTTTAACAACTGAGAAATCTCTTGAGCCCAACTTGGGGATTAAGTATGAAGCATATTCACAAATATGTAAGGCTGTGGGGGCCATGGTCCTCTTTTGATGTCTCTAGATGGGGTTTTACCAAGCAAGATGGGGTGTCTCTGGCTTGCTGTGCCCACTTTTCCAGGCTGTGTTTCCCATGGCCTTCAGATCAGCCTGGTTTCCAAGTAGACCTGCTTCACACATCTGTGAATGGCTATAAAACTGAATACAAAAATACAGACGAGGGCTAGAGAGAGACAGCTTAGTGGCTAAGGCATTTGCCTGCAAAGCCAAAGGACCCAGGTTTGATTCCCCAGGACCCACATAAGCCAGATGCACAAGGTGACACATGCATCTGGAGTTCATTTGCAATGGCTGAAGGCCCTGACATGCTCATTATCTCTTTCTCTCTGTCTCTCTCTTCCTGCCTCTTTCTCTCATAAATAAATAAATAAATAAATAAATGAAAGAAGGATACAGATGAAAGCACCTACTTGAAAACACAATTGCCTCATCACCAGAAGCTCCATGCCTAAGCCACTTACAGGAGTCTGAGCTAAATATCAGCATCCAAGGGCCCAGCTGCCTCTGAGCTCCAGGCAAAGGTGACAATTCTATATAACTTGTATATGGGCCAGGGGCCTCCAGAGAAGGGGCTCTTGGATCAATGGAAGGCGCATTTACACAAATACCAAGGATGATGAGAAATGCATAGGAGAACCTTCTGGGCCAGGTGCATCTATTGTGCAGCCACCTGCTTGAGGAAGGAGAAGGAAACATACAGGAACTTCAAATGAATCAGTGGATATAGGCTGGTGGGACATTCGAACAGAGGCAAGAGTTGCGTGGCAAGAGAGTGTCATCCTTTCTTGAAAGCCAGAGTGTACCATGGAAGATACTGAAAAGCAAGTAACCGGGCTGGGGATGCAGCACACACACAGTCTTGAGTTTAGTCCCTAGGGTGTGGCGGCACAGCTGTCAGCCCTGCACTCGGGAGGTGGAGGCAGTAAGATCAGGAGTTCAAGGTCATCCTTGGCTAAATAGAGAGTTTGAGGTGAGGATGGGCTACATGAGACCCCATCTCAAAAATAAATAAACAGGGGGCTGGAGAGATGGCTCAGTGGTTAAGGTGCTTGCCTGCAAAGCCTAAGCACCTGAGTTGGATTCTCCAGCACCCATGTAAAGCCAGATGCACAAGGTGGCTCAGGCGTCTGGAGTTTGTTTGCAGTGGTTAAAGGCCCTGGCACACTCATTCTCTCATTCTCTCATTCTCTCTTTCTTTCTCTCACTCTCTGTTGCTCTCTATCAGATAAACAAAATATTAAAAAATATTAAAAGTAAACAAAAATATGCCAGGTGTGGTGGCACACACCTTTGATCCCAATACTTGGGAGGCAGAGGTAGGAGGATCGCTGTGAGTTCAAGGTCAAGGTCACCTTGAGACTACATAGTGAATTCCAGGTCAGCCTGGACTGGTCAGCAAAACCCTACCTCAAAAAAAAAAAAAAAAAAAAAAGCAAGAGTCTGAGGGACATGTTTGGATCTCTTTTAAGAAAGAAACTTTGGGGGAACATAACAAAAGCTCTTGGATATTTGGCGAGGCTGAGACTGAGAGCAAGAGAAGGTGCCTCTGGGCTCTGGGCTCTGGGCTCTGGGCAGGGTCAGTGGGAAGAGGGAGTGAGGATACTGTAGAGGCAGTTTTGGGAGCTTTTCTAGGTTGGTGATGTCCATGAAAGCCAAACTAGAGAGGAGACAGAAGATGGTAACGGGTGCTCCCATCGCGTGGCCGACCCCGTGTGTGTCAGAGTTGGTGTGACCTCTCACGGTCACACGACTCAGAGCTGGGTGTGCCATGCCTTCCTGACACTGAGGGGACACTTGGCCTCTGTGTCTGGCACTCAGGAAGTCGGCATCTAATTCAGTGGACATATCAGCTAAGGAGCTACTCTTTCCAGAATCAAAGCTGAACTCGCAGGCATTCCCCAGCTGCAGCTCCAGCAGTCCTAAGGCAGGAACAAAAGCGATGCCCGGGCTCAGGCAGGGACAGGTACCGGAGTTGCTAAATGTACTTTTGACATACCTCTCCCCACCGGGAGTTGTAATGGAGGCCATTTTTTAAAATGTAAGACAAAGAGAGGTGCAGGGGTTGAGAGAGAGAGAATGGGTGCGCCAGGGCCTCCAGCCACTGCAAATAACTCCAGACACATGCACCACCTTGTACATCTGGCTTACATGGGTCCCAGGGAATCAAACCTGGGTCCTTTTGGCTTCGCAGGCAAGTGCCTTAACCGCTAAGCCATCTCTCCAGCCCGTAATGGAGGCTCTTTAAATAGGGTGACAAGGATCACTGGTAAGAAAACAGACTTCCCCTCCCCCACCCCGACCCTCACATGGGGGAGACAATAATGCATGCTATGTGAGTAGCTCTCTTTTGAAAGGAACTAATTGACTCCAATTTTTATTTTTACCGGGTCTCATAATTCTTTATTATGCCCTTGCTTTACGACCTGGGAGGCTTGGGCACTGAGCTGCTGTGTAATAGGCGGACTGTGTAATCTACGCGACAGTCGTTCATTCATCGGCCGGGCCAGTGTTACCTTGTGTTACCCTGTGTCATGACAAGGATGCTTGGCTCTCATTTTTCCCCACTCAAGACACATGTGTCAATCTCATCTCTAGAAGACACATGCAAACGGGCGACCTTAAAGGACTCTCAGAGATGAATCTGAAATCAAGGCCACCATCCCTCCCACATTCTAAAACAAATGAAACGCTATGGGAGGAAATCACCCTTTAAGTTGGTTCCCTGGTGGCCGGTGGCTCGAAACAAAATATATTTCAGGAGAAGGGACCTGGCTATGGCTTCATGTGGGCAGGGTACTCTCCTCCTTGAAGCTAGCTGGGCAGAGTGCCAGAAAGCCAGGGAGCTAGGCGGCTTTTCAAAGACCTGGGTCATAGCAGCTTTCTCCTCTATGCAAAAATACAGAAGCCGGCGCCTCCGGCAGATGCCTTCCAAGGTTCCTGAATGCATGGCCTCATTCATTCACTCATTCATTCACTTTTACTCCACACTTTTATCACATCCCCGCAGCGTGGCAGGCACTGGGGACATAGAGATGAATAACTCTGTTGTCAGGGAACTGACTTTCTGGGGAGGGAGGAAGCAAAATGCAAACCCGTGAGAGAGCACCAGGCTCGATGGCAGCCAGGACAGGAGCAGGTAGGGGGGAGGAGAGATGAGCAGGTCCTGGCAAGGCCTGGGGGTGGGGAGTGGCTCATGGGTGGGGGTGGGGAGTTCGAGAGGAGGAAAAGCTGAACCCTGGTGAATCAAATCACAAGGCTACACTGGCCTTACTAAGCAGTTTAGGTTTCTGGAGACATTGGGGAGCCAGGGCAAGTTTGTAAGCCAAAAAGAGACGCTTTTCAAGAGCGCTGTGGACATTTAAGAAAGACCCCCCCTCCCCGGGTTGCAATGGAGTGGGCCTTTGCAGGGGAAGATGGGTTCAGGATGCAGGGGCATCTGACCTAAGATGTGGGTGGAGATTATGGGGGCAGAGAGCAGACACCAAAGGGGCAAAATGGCCAGTACGCAGGGACGGACGGACTGACAGGACATGGAGGGTGACAGCGAAGGGGAAGGGAACTGTGCCCCTGGGATCCTGGCACGATAGGGGATGGCGCCCTGTCTGTTTTAAGATGCTTTCAGCTGTATGAGCTAGAAACTTAACAGTGACTTAAAATTTAATTATTTCCCTTATTGAAGAGTCTAGAGGCGAGCCTTCCAGCGCCTGCTTAAAATTTCAATAGTGTCATTAAAGACCTAAGATCTTCCTTCCTGCTCTGCTACCTTTAAGGAACTGGCTTTTTTTTTTAAAAAGACTGTCCTTTAAACAAAAGATTATTATTATTATTATTATTATTATTATTTATTTGAGAGAGAGAGAGAGAGAGAGGCAGAGAATGGGTGCACCAGGGCCTTTAGCCTCTGCAAACTCCAGATGCATGTGCCACCTTGTACATCTGGCTTACATGGGTCCTGGGGAATCAAACCTGGGTCCTTTGGCTTTGCAGGCAAGCACCTTAACCACTAAGCCACCTCTCCAACCCAAGGTACTGGCTTTTTACCTCAGGCTGCAAGATGGCTGCTGTGGCTGTGGTCATTTCATGGCATTCAGGACAAGAACAGGGGGAAGGAGATGGTCACAGCCATGTCTCTCTTCTCTAATCAAGAGAACAAACGAGGGCTGTATGTGCTGACCTCTGGGTGGCCTGGTCATTCCTTTACTGTGGACCAAGTCCCTGGATTAAATGCTTGCTGTTGGAAACACTTGAAAAGTTTCTGCCCTCCAGGTTGGACCCTCCATGATTCATTGTTTTTGTGGGGGCATAAAGAACTATAGGGGAATCTCTTTCCTGAATAAATCACCCCAGGAGGATCCCAAGAAACAGAGCCAGGGAGAAGGAACCCCAGATGGGTGCTGCGTTGGAGGAGAAGTCTGAAAAGAGGGCAGAAAAGGGAGGATGGCTCACTGGTGTCCCGAGGCTGGACAGATGGGAGGTCATCTGAGAGGACCCATAGCTGCAAGCTTCAGTGGAGGGCCGGGGGATGCTGGACAGAGGTCCAGATTCCTCTAGGCTCTGCTGGGACTCCAGTCATTTGATATGCAGTTACTATTCAGAGTGAAGTCATGATGGAGTGGCATTCATCTGGTGCCACAATGGACAGAACAAGTAGACAAGGCAGGCTTGCTATGGCTGTATTTTCTGTTGAGAGCCATACATTTCTGCTCCTGGTGGATCTACTAAGATGTAACATAAAGATTGGCCTATGACAGGGTCTGGTTAGCCTCAATGCTGAGGAGGTCAATATATTGTCAGGAGATGCTCGGCTATGCTACAGTAACAAGCATCCCCCACACCTTAGTGTATTAATGCTTCCTCCGTCATGGTGCATATCCACTGTCCATCCACAAGGGGGCTCTGCATGTACCACTCAGCCACTCAAGAACTATCTGGTCTTAGTACTGTAGTGGGGTGGGTATGCTAAGCTGTCCCCTGGCTCTGATAGTGTCCATCCAAGACCCATACCACATCTGCTGATGTTGCATTGGCCAAACAAGGTATGTGTTCACCCTTCACTCCACTGCCTAGGGAAAAGAGAAATGAAATTTTTGTGAATAAACGTCATGAGTATATCCCAACAGAAGTCTGGAACTGCGGGCTATCTGTGGTCCTGTGGTCACTGCTGCTTGTCGAGAAACTCACTCACGTTGTAGTAATAATTAGAGTATGGTACAGTCTACATTGTGGTAATAGCTCTGCCAACGTTGGCTCCAATGTAAGCTCCTTCAGGACACGTCTCTGTGTGCTATGATCACTGATGTAACTCCAGCACCTTGAACTTTGGGATGGATGAGGAATCCATACATACTCATGATCTTGAAGATGTAGGGCGTAATTGCCTCCACTTTAAATTTATTTATTTATTTACTAGCAAGCAGAGAGAATAATAGAGAGATAAATAGAAGAGAGACACAGAGAGAATGGGCATGCCAGGGCCTCCAGCCACTGCAAATAAACTCCCGATGCATGCACCACTTTGTGCAATTGGCTTTATGTGGATTCTGGGGAATTGAACTTGGGTTGTTAGGCATCACAGGCAAGCACCTTAACCGCCGGGTCACCTTTCCAGCCCAAATTGTCTCAGTTTTTGAAGATGAAGAACCCAATGTTCATAAACCAGAAGGAAATTGCTTCTTGCTGAGTGCCTTGGCTCAGGCACCAGAGCTGGGTGGACCCCATAGGCTAGTTCACAGCTTCTCTCCTGTGCTTTCGTCGTACTCCATCTCTCTTTGTGGCAAGACGGTGACCGTCGTCCGTGGAGGCAGGGACTTTCCTGGAGCCTGCTGGGCATTTCCCCCTCGCACAAAGTGAACACATTGTCTTGGGTGCTTACTGGTGGGCACCCCAGTGGTTTGAATCCTTGGATATGTTTGGAGCCCCAGGCAGGTCCACCTCCTACCTTGCAAAGTGTTAGAACACTGCCTAAGCGGAGCTGCTTGACCTTCCCGTTCAGTGGGCGTCTCTCAGAGGATTCAGTGGTGGACGCTGCCTGGAACTGGCTTCCTTCATGCTCCCCGAGCTCACAGCCAAGTGGAATTCATCGAGACAGTTCCTGGAGAGGAGGGAGAGTCCAGCACCATGGACAGTAGCACGCACCCCAAGCTTTGAGAGCCCAGCACCATGGACAGTAGCACGCACCCCAAGCTTCGAGAGCCCAGCACCATGGACAGCAGCACGCACCCCAAGCTTCGAGAGCCCAGCACCGTGGACAGTAGCACGCACCCCAAGCTTCGAGAGCCCAGCACCGTGGACAGTAGCACGCACCCCAAGCTTCGAGAGCCCAGCACCGTGGACAGTAGCACGCACCCCAGCGCTGTGAAAGGCAGCCCACGGCGTAGCTCTGGCTCGTTCATCCTAGCTGGTAGACGCAAAGTCAATGTCTCTGGACTCTGGTCATGTCACCCTGTGTGGTAAGTGATTCCTGTTGGTCTTGATCCTGTGCCATTTCCTCCCCTCTCTGTGTCATTGGTACCCATCCTGTCCCTAGGGGACCTGCTGTCCCTGGAGGATATGCCATTCCTGGGTGCAACTTGGTGGGCTGCCAATACGGATGCTCTCCCCTCTTTTGGCTAAGGGCGGGGCTCTGTAGGTTGATGTGGTGATATAGACCTCCTGCTGTGCTGGTTCCCTTGGGAAGGTGCCCAGCGGTCTGATCTCGGCTCCTTTTTACTCTGTCCACGCAGCTAGGCAAGTCTGCTACATGCAGCTTGAATAACGTAGCCAGTCAGTATAGGTAGGATTTTGATTCTGGAGCTGGGGGAGGGCAACACACGGACCACTGCTCAGCCTTTTCATCCTGCAGCTGAGCAGATTGGGGTCCATGAGTTTGTCAGAGGCTGGAGGAGGGATGTGATGGCGAGAAGCAACTGCGTGCTGAGTCGGCTGTTTCCTGATCATCCCTAGACTCTGAACCACGGAACAAGAGAGTCTGAATTTCTGGGGAGTGACAGGAAGCTAGAGTGCAGAAGAGTCCAGCAATTCCCAGGCTCGTGTAAGTCCCAGAGCTGTGCTGTCCCCAAGTATCCGTTCTTCCTCTTGTGGCTAGACTAGATGAGAAGATCAGAGCCCAAGACTTAGGGGTCCCGGGTCAGAGTCTGACTGAAACCCAAATCCATCTATGTGGCCACCAGACTCATTTCACACTCACCTCTGTTTCTTCTCTCCTGCCCTCTCTTCTTTCCTTTTCTCTGTCATGCCCTCGCTTTTCTGTTTTGGTTTTGTTCTAATTATTCATTGATTTATTTATTGTGGGGCATGAAGTGATGGATAAGTTCTGTTGTCACCTTTACCAGATTAAGAATCGAGTAAGGTGCAGGCCTCCTGGGCAGGTCTGTGAGGGTGTGCCTAGGAAGGGCTGATGGAGGAAGACTTTCCCTCCAGAGTGGGTGACTCCATGGGTGGCGGACTGTCAAATAAGGCCGTTCCCAGAGAACACAGGGGGTTTTTGCCTGGCTGCCCATGCTGCTTGCTGGCGCACATATGCACCCTGTTGTTGCTACCCTTTGTAGACATTGAACCCATATCCATCAACTTTACAAAGTGGACTGAAGACCAAGCAGCGCTCCAGACATTATCCAGGGCTTCAGAGCCAGATTGGAACTGTTGAGGCGTCCAGCCTTGTGGACTGAGAAACCACCAGGTTCTCAGACTCTCCAGCCTGTAGATAGTCACTGTTGGGCCTCCCAGTCCATATCCTGAAAGCTAATTTAAGTAATACATACTCATTCCTCTGGAGAACCTTGAGTAACAGCAGGATACCAGAGCTGGTGCCTAGGGCCTTACCTCATGGAGCCCCACCCTAGCCCTCTTCTTCTGTGTTTTGAAGACTGTTTCTATTAGGCAGTCAGGGACTTCAAGTGACTAGACCTGTCACATGGGTCTCCTTCGTGCCACAGTAATGGCGATGTCTTGAGGGGAAGCTTCATGATGGCAGGGCATGGCACGGCGTGAGCAGGGGCTGGACATCAACTTCTCGTCAACATTAGGTAGAAAGTGGCAGCAAGAGAGCGAGTCCGTCTCTGGCCAGGGGGAGCTGGGTGAACACCCTTAAGCCAGCCCACCACAGCTCGCTTCCTCCAGCAAGGTTCCACCTCTCAACTTGCCACCGCTGGGAACCAAGCAGTCACAGCTCTTAAGTTTACGGAGGACATCTGATTCAAACTATCATATTGGTCATCACCAGGGAGGCCCACACATAGGACCCCAAAAGACCATGTCTGAAAGGGTCCTTGCAAGATGGTTAAAGACTTGGCCAAAACCATGGCTATGACACTCCCCTTGGGGGCTTCCTTAGCTGACGTGCCCCAGCCTCTGTGGCACACACGTGGGAAGGTTCCAGGAAGGCATGAAGCCTTGTGGTGGTTTGATTCAGGTGTCCCCCATAAACTAAGGTGCTCTGAATGCTAGGTTCCCAGCTGATAGAGATTTGGGAATTAACGCTTCCTGGAGGGAGTGTATTGTTGGGGTGGGCTTATGAGTGTTATAGCCAGTTTCCCCAAGCCAGTGTTTGGCACACTCTCCTGTTGCTATGGTCCATCTTCTGTTGGCCAGGGGGTGATGTCCACCCTCTGTTCATATCATCGTTTTCCCTGCCATCGTGGAGCTTCCCCTCAAGCCTGCAAGCTAAAATTAAACCCCTTTTTCCCACAAGCTGCTCTTGGTTGGGTGATTCCTACCAGCAATGCGAACCTGACTACAACAAGCCTCAAAGGCTTACAGTGAAGCACTCTCGCCACTTAGCCCCCACACAGCCGGGCAGGGAGGTTCTCACTTGAGCCTGTGGGGACTCTGCCTGGCCTGGCACCCTCTCCCTCCTCCACGCCCTTTGCTTCCCGGGCAGTCCCTCTGTCAGACCCTCAGCGGCACCCTCACAGTTTCCTCTCTGCATCGCACTGCCCCTTTGTTACTGGACAGGCCTCTCGGGATGGCGAGAGAAGTCCTGAGCTCCTCGTCGTCATCTCCAGGAGCAAGGTGACGGCTTGTCCTCACGTGTGGCTGCCTTCATGCGCAGCCGCAGACCCTTCCTCCCGCCTGACTCGTGAAGTCTCCTGAGGTAGGCACTGTCTCTGGGCTCCAGCAGTGCAGTTCTTCACAGGAGGGTGTGCCCCGGAAGTAGGGCTCTTGTGTTGCCTGACCGAGAGATGAACATGGCTTATTAGCAGCCTATCACAGAGCAGGCATCTACCACGGAGCTAAATCTCCAATGCCTGTTTTGTTTTATTGAGACGGGGTCTCTATGTAGCCTGGGCTGGCCTCAACCTCCTAGGTGATCATCCTGCCCTTCCCTCCCACCCACTGAGATAACAGGTGTGTGCCATCACACCCAGCTCAAACCTGGCACTGGACATCAAGGGACAGGGCACCTTCCTCCTGAATGTCACTGCTAATTTGCATAAGGCTTATGAAGTGCTTTCCAAGGCCTGAGAAGCAGGTGGTTTGATTCAGGTGTCCCCCATAAACTCAGGTGTTCTGAATGCGAGGTTCCCAGCTGATGGAGATTTGGGAATTAACGCCCCCTGGAGGCAGTGTGTTGTTGGGGGCGGGCTTATGGGTATTATAGTCAGTTTCTCCATGCCAGTGTTTGGCACACTCTCCTATTACTATTGTCCTCCTTATGTTGGCCAGGGGGTGATGTCCACCCTCTGCTCATGCCATCGTTTTCCCTCCTATCATGGAGCTTCCCCTCGAGCCTGTAAGCCAAAATAAACCTCCCCCCGAAAAGCTGTTCTTGGATAGGTGATTTCTGATAGCAATGCGAACCTGACTGCAACAAGAGCCCAGCAGCCCATCCTCCAAACTTCCTCCTCTCCGAAGGGTAGGAGGCTTTCTGGTCCTTTCTTCCCACTGTCATCTGCTCACTGATACCGAGGGAGAGATGACAGGGTGTGTGGTGATGTGCAAGGCAGGGCTCACCTCTCTGGGCATCCAGCAGGGAGGGCAGACATTAAACACAGTGCCAGGCACGGGTGATGAGCAGCTGGGCCAGTCAGGGCCGGGGAAGTTTACCCTTAGCGGGGAGCACTCCCTTGGACATAGTTTGGTTTACAAGGTCAAGCCATGTAGGGTGAGAGAAAACCACCCAGGCAGGACACGGGTCACTTGATGAACACAGATCAGAGCTCAGGGAAAGAGGGAGAAGAACACTTACGTCCCCTTAGGGATTTGTTCCAGGACCAGCCGCAGATGCCAGAATCCAGGGATGCTCAAGTCCATTATATAAAATAATGTCACATTTGCGTGGAACCCACCCGCATCCTTCCATGCACTTTAAGTCACTCATAATAGCTACTGCTGTCTATGTAAATAGTTGTTACAGTGTATTGTTTAGGGAATAATGACAAAGAAAAAAAAACTGTATATGTTCAGTACAGATGGAAATTTTTTCCCCCAAATATTTTCCCTCTGCAGTTGGTTGAACCTACCTATACTGAACATGACTGCGATTCAGTAATTAGCTGACATCTACTGTGCTCTAGGTGCGGCGGGTGGGAGAGCTGGAGGCTGGCCAGGTTGAGGCAGGCTCGGGAGTCCGACTGAGGAGTTCCAACCTGATGCTGGAGCTGGTTGTGTGGTTTATGCAGAGTCATCCTGAACTTTGTGTGGAATTGGGGCTGATGGAAGTGAGGCTGGACGCAGGCAGGACGGACCAGGAAGCTGTTGTCATAACCAAGAGGAGACATGGAGGTGGTTTGGGCTAAAATAATGGTAAGAAAATGGAGAGAAATAGGGGCTGGAGCGATGGATTAGTGGTTAAGGTGATTGCCTGCAAAGCCTAAGGATCGAGGTACCCCATACCCACGTAAGCCAGATGCACATGGTGGCATATGTGTCTGGAGTTCATTTGCAGTGGCTAGAGGCCCTGGCATACCCATTCTCTCTCTGTGTGTTTCCCTCTCCCTTTCTGTCTATCTGCCTCTCTGTATCTCTCAAGTAAATAAGTGACTTCTTTTATAAGATGAAAATTGAAGAAATAGATGGATTCAGGAGACATTTAGATGCAAGAATGACTCCTCCCAGTAGTATGAAGGACTCAAGTGCTCAGTTATCTCTCTTGCTGTCCACAGAGCCCCTGCCTCAGGAGTGCCCCCACTCTGGCTCAAAGTGTCCCCTAGAGGCTGAGCCTCACAGGGACTGAGAGAACAAGTCTACAGCTGCGTCTGGTGCCTTCTTGGATACCCTGGTTGTCTTTGAGGACTACTCAGTGCTGCAACAGGAGTAAACTGTCCCTTGAAGAGCGCACAGAAGGGTCTGGGGAGATCGCTCAGCCAGCCAAATGCTTTCCATGCAAACACGAAGAAGCGAGTTTGATTCCTAGACCCTTCCCTAAAAATACCGGGCATGGTGGCACATACTTATAATCGCAGGGCTGAGGAGGCAGAGGCAGGAGGATGTCTGGGGCCTGCTTGCCAGCCAGCCTAGCCAACTTGGCAAGTTACAGGCCAATGAGAGGCTTTGTCTCCAAAAAGGTGGCTGGATGGAGAACATGACACTTGCTTGAAAAGCCTGATGGCCTGGGTTTGATCCCCTAAGTACCCACTTATAGCCAGATGAACAAAGTGGCACATGTATCTGGCAGGAGGCGTTGGGGTGCCTATTCTCTCTCTCTCATCTTGCAAGTCAATATTATATATATATATATATATATATATATATATATATATATATATATATATAGATAGATAGATAATGCTTGAGAATGACACCAGAATTTGTCTTCTGGTCCCCACATGCATGCTCACATACATGTCTGCGCACCTGCACACATATGTACACTCTCACACACAGGAACAAAGACACACACATGGACACATATAAACCCACATAAATTCACAATAAAACAGTGTCTCATATCCACTAGAATGGTTACTATGAAAAAAAAATAATGTTAGGGCTGGAGAGATGGCTTAGCAGTTAAGGCGCTTGCCTGCAAAGCCAAAGGACCTCAGTTTGATTTCCCAGGACCCACGTAAGCTAGGTGCACAAGGTGGTGCACGCATCTGGAGTTCGTTTGCAGTGGCTGGAAGCCCTGACATGCCCATTCTCTCTCTCTCTATCTCTTTCTCTCACTCTGCCTCTTTCTCTTGCTCACATAAATAAAAATAAAATTTAAAAATAAGTTAAAAAATAACGTTAACAAGGATGTGGAGAGAATGGGACTGTTGCACAGTACTGTGAGATATAGTATGGCAGCTCCCCAAGGGGTTAAGCACAGGGCTGCCATGTGATTCTTCAAGTCTGCCTCTGGGTACATGCCAAGACATTTAACACCCAGGGCTCAGCCAGTCTTGGTGCACCCATCTCATAGAAGCGTGAAGTCACCAGGTAGAAGCAATTCAAGTGCCCACTGGTGCGTGAATGGGTAAACAAACTGGCATATGTGTACAATGGACTCTTATTGTTTTACGAAGGCATGAAACTCAGACATCTATCACAGCCCAAATGGACATCAAGACCTAACACTAGGTGACAGAAGCCAAGCAGAAAGGGGTAATTGTTGGGCTGGGCGTAGTTCAACGGAAGTGTTCCTGAGGAACGCATACGAAGCCCCGAGTCTTACCGCCAGCCGTGACTTGGAAAAAGGTAAGTCTTGTATGATTCTGCTTACACGGGAGAGCTGGTTAGGTTCATAGGGACAGAAAGCAGACTAAGGCTTGCCAGGGGCTGGAGCGAGGCAGAGCAGTGACGTGCTAGTGGTTAAATAACACCTTCAGTTTTAGAAGACGAAGAAGAGGGTGTGGGAGTCGGGAGTGGCGATAGGAGAACAACAGTGAACGTACTCAAGGCCACAGACCCGGGGACCCGACGGCGAGTAGGGTGGTATATTTCATGGTATGAGTGATGGTTTAAGTGGACCGTCAGCTCGACAGGACCTTTGGGAGATTAGGTTGGCCTCTGGGCGTGTCTGTGAGAGTTTACATTGATGGGGTTAACTGAGGTGGGAGGACCCTTAGTAACTGCAGGTGACTAGGTGACACCACTCTGTGGGCTTCGAGGGGGGCTGGACGGTGTAAAGAGGAGCGGGCTGGCCGAGCAGCAGCTCATTGCCCTCTGCTTCCTCACTGTGCTGGATGTGACCAGCTGCCTCGAACTCCTGCCGCCACGCCGTCTTTCCTATGATGGATTAAACTTGTGACCACAAATTGAAATAAATCCTTCCTCCCTTAAGCTAATTTTTGTCAGTAACTGCTATATATACTTTTTTTATTTGTTTATTTGAGACAGAGAGAGAGAGACAGAGAGGGTGGGAGAGAGAGAGAATGGGCGTACCAGGGTCTCCAGCCACTGCAAATGAACCCCAGATGCATGTGCCACCTTGTGCTTCTGGCTTCTGTGGGTCCTGGGGAATCAACCCTGGGTCCTTTGGCTTTACAGGCAAGCACCTAAACCACTAAGCCATTCCTCCAGCCCACCATATATATATTTGTTTCTCGAGGTAGGGTCTCACTCTAGTCCAGGCTGACCTGGAATTCACTATGTAGTCTCAGGGTGGCCTTGAACTCATGGTGATCCTCCTACCTCTGCCTCTCAAGTGCTGGCATTCAGGGAGTGTGCCACCATGCCCAGCCTACAATATGTATATTTTAACATAATTTAAAACCCAAGTGCAAAAGAGTTTACAGGAAGAAAAGAAAACACGCAACCTCTTGGAATCTTTCCCTTCCCTTCCCTTCCCTTCCCTTCCCTTCCCTTCCTCTCTTCCCTCCTCACTTCCCTTCCCTTCCCTTCCCTTCCCTTCCAGTTCTCTCACTTCCCTTCCTTCCCCACCCTTCTCTTTCCCCTTCCCTTTTTTCCCCCTCCCTCCTTTACTTTTTCAGTGTTAGGGATGAAACCCAGGGTCTTATGTATGATAAGAAAGCACTCTACCAATGAGGTATACCCTCAATTCATATGCCTATTTATTTAATTATGAGAGAGAGAGAAAAAAAAATATGGGCACTGCAGGACCTCCAGCTTTCACAACGGAACTCCTTACACACGCCTCACCCTGTACATCTGGCTTTACGTGGGTACTCGGGAATTGATCCCAGCCCATCAGGCTTTGCAAACAAGTGCCTTTAACAGCTTAGCCATCTCTCCAGCCCAAATGCCTTATTTTTGAGAGAGGCATCTGCTGAAATTCAACCTCATTCTTTCTGACTCAAACCCTGGCCACCATCCCATCATCACAGGCCTTCCCACCAACACAATAATCCAGTCATCACATGAGCAGAGTCCACTTGGCTAGCAGGTGACCAGTCAGCCAGTGTCTGGAGAGAAGTCCCTGTGCCATGGGGCTTAGAAGTGCCATCTACCTCTGATGTTGCCAGCTCCAAATGGCGAGAGGCCCTCCCCAGGCCCAGAGAGGTACAACCGGCAAAACACATCAGCATCTTCCCATCTGCTAATTAGTTTTGTGAAAAATTATTTATTTATCTAGTTATTTCCACCAGAGAGCAATTGGGTTGTGGGAATGTGGTGACATATTTTATAGGAAGGAAAGAAAAGGAAGATGTGTCCTCCTCTAAGGGTCAGATCATGTCTCCTGGGAATAACCACGGGCAGGAATCTGGACGGCCAAGTCCAGGGAATGCCCGGGGAAACGTCTAGAGTCCCCGGCTATTATTAAACCCTTAGGGACAGTACCCCGGGCTCTGGTGTATGATCAGGGACACAACTGGGGACTAAGGAGGTGACAGCTTGCTTTGTAAATCCGGTGACCTGAGTTTGACCCCTAAAACTCACGTAAAAACAGCATGGTAGCATGTGCTTGTGGTTTCAGCACCGGGGAGGTGGAGACAGCGATCCCTGGGGCTTAATGGCCAGCCAGTGTAGCCTCCTTGAACACGTTCCAAGCCAGTGAAAGACCTTGTCTCAGAAAAAGTGGATGGCACCTGAGGAATGACATTTGTGGCTGTCCTCTGGTCTCACACACGGGGACACACAGAGACACAAAAGAACGCAACCAGGTTCTCACATTCCTGGGGGATGGGAAAAGATAGCCATAGCCCAGGACAGTGTCTGTTGAAGGCTCACATAGATGGTGGAAGAAAAGGCCACTCCTGCCCCCAAACCTTTGCTTCTGCTGTGGCCCATGTTTGGGGTGCTCTCTTCCTCCCTGTGTGTTTAGGAATCACACATCTGTCTCTCATACACTACCTCCAGCAGCGTACCCCCCACTCCTGGAAACGTTCTCAGGCTGTCACGGCTGGGGTGCAGCCCTCCCTTTGATGCATCTTTAGTCCCTTTATGAGTTGCCATTGAAGATGTAAATCCATTAAGCCTCTCCGTGGCTTCTAGGTTTGGCTCATGACTAAGCATCCTGGCGATCGGTAAACACTGGCTGGAAGAGAGATGACTCATGTAGGACAGGTGCTGCAGACTGAGCTCAAGAGGGATGGCTCCCTGGAAGAGGGTGCATTGGGCTGGGTGACAGTGAATACAGGTTATGACCAGGGGGCAGAGAGATGCTGCTTAGCACAGGGCACTGGCTGGCTCAAGTACCTGGGTTTTTCTCTATTGCATTGCTTTCCAAAAGCACGCATGAACTCTGTTGGACGGTGTGCTCCAGTCTCACCACTGTGTCTGATCTAGCTGTCACTGGAGGTGTGGAAGTCTCACTGAAAGAATGAACAAAGACGCTATAAAGAAACTAAAGAGAGTCACTGGCCTAGTAGTTGTCCAAGGTCAAGTTGTTGACTATGGCCTTCTCTTCTCTGGGTTTCAGTTCCTCGTCTGTTGACTATAAGTGTCAGGCTGATGGTTGTATCGAAGACTGCTCTTTTCAAGCTTGGAGAACTCTCATGTTGTGAGTTCCCCTCCGTCATCTCCAGGAAGGAAGCTGAACTCCCTTGCAGCTACAGTGCTGTTGTAGGACCCAGACTCCACCAATGAGAGGTGGGGCAGTATCTGCTTGCAGGTTATGCTGTACTGGAGAGACTCTTCAGGGGCAGCAATGGTGGAGTCCTGGTGGTGACGTGTGTGCCACCACATGCGTGTGTGGTACCAGGAGGATCTGCGGTGAGTGGGACATGCTGCCTCCTCTGACCTTCAGAACCTGTGATTTGCATAATAATCCTTTAAAGGAGTCTTAAAAAATTTAAAGATTTTTAATACTTTATTTATTTGAGAGTGAGAGAAATAAGGAGAGAGAGAGAGAGAGAGGCAGATGGAGAGAGAATGGGCACACCAGGGCCGTCAGCCACTGCAGAAGAACTCCAGATGCATATGCCACCTCGCACATCTGACTTACATGGGTCCTGAGTAACTGAACCTGGGTCCTTTGGCTTTGCAGGCAAGCACCTTAACCACTAAGCAATCTCTCCAGCCTCAACATTTAAAAAATATACTTAACATACGATTTATTTATTTGAGAGAGGGAGGGGGAGAGAAAGACAGAGACAAAGAGGTAGATAGAGAGAGAATGGGAACTCCAGGGACCTCTAACCACTGCAAATGAACTACAGATGCATGTGCCACCTTGTGCATCTGGCTTACATGGGTACTGGGAAGTTGAACCTGGGTCCTTAAGCTTTGCAGGCAAGTGCCTTAACCAATAAACTAGCTCTCCATCCCATGCTAAGCATTTCACTGTTGCTTCTTCTCAGTGCTTTGATGGGTGTGAGTATCCCCAGGAGTCATGGCAACCTGACTGCCCCTCTGCAGGCTCATATGCCAGGAGGTGAGGTTGCATGCTCATGACATACGTAAGCTGTCTTGGTCTTAGTTTCTGACCCTGCAAAGTTGGCACAACGATGCCTACTTGGATGGCTGACGCAACAATTAAATTCCATACGGCTTGTATGACACAGTAACATTTTTTATCTTCTCTCCTGTGGTTTTTGTTTTTTCCATCTCTATATTAACGTCACCCCAGCGCTTAGTTGTCCAAAATAGAAGTCACGTGTTTGCTCCTAATTCAGCAACTGGACAGGGCGTCACAGGGACAGCTCAGCCCCGCTCCACACGGGGAGGCTGGATCCAGGAGAGCCTCGCTCGCAGGTCTGCTCTTCTGTGGAGATGGTTTCCACAGCTGGGGGTGCTGGCTGGGCCTGCCCTCTCTTGCCGCTCTCTCCTTTTGGTCTTTTATCCTGTGGGGCCTGTCTTTCCTATGGACCTGGTTTAGACTTGACAAAAGAGCTGGGGGAAAGAGGAGAGTGGAAACAAGTTGTAAAGGCAGTACCCGGAACACGTGCCGACTCTGTGGGCCGCTTCTGCTGCCGTTCAGTTGCACTTAGCTTCTTGTTCCTGGAACAAACACCTGACCAGAAGCAGCTTATGGGACGAAAGTGTTTATTTCAGGCTTACAGATTCCAGGGGAAGCTGCATCGTGGTCCTTTCTGGACCAAGTTAACATATATATATTTTTTCTTTTACCTAAAACAACAGTATACTATAAATAGTCTGTATTTTACTATTTTAAAAGCTTATTGAGGGCTAGATACATGGCTTAGCGGTTAAGGTGCTTGCCTGTGAAGCCTAAGGACTCATATTCTACTCTAAAGATCCCATGTAAGCCAGACGCACAAAGGTGAAGCAAGCGCAAAGTCGCACATGTCCACTAGGTGGCACAAGCATCTGGCGTTCTATTTCAGTGGCTGAGGTCCTGGTGTGCCAATTCTCTCTCTCTCTCTCTCTGTCTCCAAAAATAAAGCTCATTGATGTATCTGGGAAGAAATCATTTCATTTCTGCCTGTAAGGCCTCTTCCGTGTCTACTTACTTTTTCTATGTATGTGCATCATAATTTAAGTGACTACTAATTGTTTTTCCTAATCTGTAGCTAACCAAAAATGCTGTGATAATAATCTCAGATATATGTAATTTCTCACATGCACAACTGTGGCATTGCTGGTAAAGAACGGATATCACCAGGTGTGGCAGTATACACCTGTAATCCCAGCATTTGGGAAGCTGAGGCAGGAGGCTTGCATGTTTGAGACTAGCCCGGGCTACAGAATGGAACCCTGTCTCCAACAACAACAATAACACATCCAATAAAACAAAGACAAAACAACAACAGCAACAAAAAAAGCAAAATGATTTGCAATTTTTCATGTGTACAGTATGTGTGGTTTGATGTGTGTAATGTATGTATGTATGTATGTATGTATGTACACGTGAATATGCAAGGCACCCATGTATTTCTTTGAGACAGACTCTCTCACTGAACCTTGTGTTGATTTTTTTTTTTTTTTGTCAGACTGGCTGACCAGAAAGCCTGAGTGACTCTCATCTCAGCTCTCCATGGGACTGGGCCACACTCAGCTATTGACATGGGTGTTAGGGAATTGAACTCGGATGGTTTCACAGCCTCATCCTTGTGCAGCAGGTGCTTTTACCTGTTGAGCCATTTCCCCAGTCCAAACTTAAAATTTTGACAGATGTTGTTCAATTGACCTGCAGGTTCTACCAGTTACAGGGGATGTAGGAGAGAACTGGTTTTCTCTCTCATTATTCACCCTAGGTATTATCAAGCTTGAACTTTTTTTGTCCATCATATAGGTAAAATATGACATTTCAAGGCAATTTTTATCATATCATGGGATAGGTTGGACATTTTTTTTCACTTATTTAAAAGGTATTAGTTTTCCAATTTCCAGTGAGCTCCCTGGTCATAGCCATTGTCTAGGTTTACACTGGTTTGCAAACAACATTCTAGATATGGAGACGTTTTGGACCTAGTGGGAATACATACTCCTGTCTTTTCATCCTCTCCCACTCCCTGCTACTGGGAGATCTAGACTCACCAGATCTAGAGACTGGCTCTCTGTATGCCTCTGTGCTTCATGCCAGCATGGTCCTCCTCATGGTAGGGCATCAAATTAACAAAGCAGACCAAATAGTCAGTGGAATGAAATCATGAATTCATCATACAGTTTCTAAAAATTCATAGAGGAAATGAATCAATCAATGTGTCACTACCCCCCCCCCCCAAAATGTAGAGCTGATACATCAACATCATTGATGGGCATAGACTGGGAACATTCTTGTGAGGGCTGGCATGGTGTGCAGTGGCATTTTCCTCCAGAGGCCGGCTGGAACACGTAGGTTCTTTCTCTCCACACAGAAAAGCTGTAATACCCTCACACTTTGTCTGCCTCTGCTAAGCCTGTTTTCCAGCCTGATCCACGTGGAGGTTGGTTGACTCTTGCAAGGAACAAAGATGAAGAAACCAAGGTTATGATGACCGGAATTAAATAGGGATATGCTGGTGTTACAGTTTTAATATGGAATGTCCTCCCACGCAGGCTCAAGTGTGGAATGCTTGGTCCTTGGATGGTAGCGCTAGTTTGGGAAATGATGGAAACTTTAGGGGGTGGAAGAATCAGGCCCCCAGGAATGGGTCCTTGGAGGTTGTTGTACCTTGCCTCAGCTTCTTTCTATTGCTGTTCCCCTCTGCCATGAAGTGAATAGCCACCTACTCCACATATTCCTGTTGCCATGATGTTCTGCCCAAGCTCATGGGGCCAAGTAACCATGGATGGAACCCTCTGGAACTATGAACAAAATAAACCTTTCCTCCCTTAAAATTATTTCTGCCAGGTATTCTGGTTCACGCTATGTAAAAACAACTAATACAGTGGGGACACTATTGTAAGTGTTTTGGATGTATTTAAACTTTCTTAGTAATCATAATCTGCCTGTTGTTTTTTTTAAGACAATGAAAATTGTGGAAAAGAGAGATTAAATATCGTGCACCGGGTCCTGCAGTTGGTGTGTGGAGAGATCAGGACCTGGCACAGTCCAGAGCTCATTCTTTTTTTTTTTTTTTCACTCTATGATTCATCTTACCTGGAACCAGCTGAGTGTTTCTGTCTGTTGTCCTCAGGAGAGACAATGACTGCTCAGCAGCGGCAGATCGCGTTCATCATGTATGCAAACTCTGATTGCTCTGTGGTGGCTGCCTGGAGCACTGGGCTGGAAAAGACCCAGATTTGGCAGGGGGTGGTTGATTAATGGTGTCTGCCATTCAGAACAAAGAAGTAGCAGCAGGATTTGCCTCATCTTTGCTGTCTCTAGACTATTCCGTTGAAATGTTTATATCTTGGTTTATCCAAGGTTCCTCACCGTTCCTCACAGTCTGGTCTCTCTCTCTCCCCACTGACATCAAGCCCCGTTTCTTCTCTCCAGCACCCACATCTACTTCCTCATGTCTGCCATTTCCTAGAACGTGGCCTCTCCTCTCACACCCTACCTGTACTGCTTCTACCTTCAAGGTGCAATTGCTTACAGTGCCCCGACCTCGCGGAGCTTGATTTTCTTGGAGTATCTGTGTGATTCAAGACTTAAAGATGGATCTCAAGGCCACCACCAGACCCTGAGCTTGGAATCAGGCAGGGGGAATCCATCCTACAGACCCGATGCCATGGATGCTGACTAACATGTTTATGAAATAACTCAACGAAAGGAGTTAAGTGGTGTATTTCAGTTGCTTCACATTTGTACATCTTTGAGAATCAGGATGGAGCCATCTAATTCTTTTGAGTTTTCTGTGGCACCACTGTCATGGACAATAATTCCTTAAAATCTCTGGGGACAGAAACTGAGCTAGTACAAATCTCCTTAGCAGAGAAGTCATTGAGCAATGTAAGCAAGACATAGAGTAATAAAGACTTGCAGTAGGAACTCAATGAATATTTGTCTCAGAAATAGTAATCATGTACTTGTGACATTTTTAGGGTTAGTCATCTTAACCATATGAATTTATTTATTTATGTATGTATGACAGGGGGTCACTATGTAGCCCAGGCTGGCCTCGAATTTGTGGTCCTTCTGCTTCAGCCAACCAAATGCTGAGATTATAGGCATGACCCACCACACCAAGTTAGAGCTTTTCTTTGATCTATCATTTCCATTTAAAAAATATTTTTCCTCAGGAAAAGATCAGAGGTACATTTCAAAAATATCTCTATAACTATATTCTCTATAATAATATTGAAAAAGCAAACTATGAAGATAATTTAATGTCCATTCACAGGGGGTGGTTTCAATGAATTCCAACAATGTAATAGAGTACATGTGGCTAATCCAAAATGATACTACAAAACAGTGTTTTATTGTAACAAGAATGTTCATAGTTCATTAAGTTAAAAAAATAGGACACAATGCAATAAAATAATGTGATCCTGGGCTGGAGAGATGGCTTAGTGGTTAAGGCACTTTCATGTGATGCCTAAGGACCCAGGTTAAACTCCCCAGAACCCATGTAAGCCAGATGCACAAAGTGATGCATACGCACAGGTTGCACAGGGGCATAAGGTGGTGCACACATCTTGAGTTTGTTTGCAGTGGCTAAGGCCCTGGTGTGCCAATTCTCTTTCTCTTTCTCTCATAAATTAAAAAAAATAAAAAGGAGTGTAGCTTTAAAAAAAGAATATGATCCTATTTTTGATCACATTTTTAACTGAATGGATGTGGGAGACTAGAATATGTTCTTTAAAGTATGATGGCTTTTTGAGCTACCAGCCATTAAGAACATACAGGCGAGCTCTCTGGCCTCTTTATGTCCCTCCTTCTCTCCCTTTCTGCCTAACTTCCCTCCTTCTTTCCTTCCTTCCCTCTCTTCCTCATTCCTTTCCTCCTTCACACCTTCACTCCCTCTAACTTTCTCTTTTCCTCCCTACCTCCTTCCCTCCCTTTCTCTTTTCCGCTTTCTCTCTTTCCCTCCCTCTTTTCCTCCTTTCCTGATTCCCTCCTTCCCTATATTTGCCTAAAGGCAGGACAGAGATTTACAAAGACAAAGATGTTCTATCCCACCTACTTTTCTGCTAGAGAGATCAAAGAGAAGCCACTGCAGACTGCTTGAGTCCCTCCTTGGCCTGGAGATAACAAGGAGGAAGTCATATTCGCAAACCTTACGAAGTAGCATCAATATGAAACACAGCTTTTACACTCAAAGGAACAAGAGATGACTGATTCTGAGCCCTGTGTGAGTGACCATGGCCCACATGGATTCAGGTGACCTTAGGTGGTATGTTCCACCATGGAGGTAGTTACATTAGATTTTATGGCCCTAGAGCAATGCTAGTCACAATTCAATGCTTTACCAAATACATTAGTGGGGTGAGGAGGTAGGTGGTTTTCAGCAGCCTACTGCTGGAGGTCTCAGATACGATCTGTTGAAATTCTTAGCTTTTGAGCTGATGGAAGCTAGTAGTCTAAAAACGTATGCATTCCACAGGTTTTGCTGAAGAGTCAAAAGGATGTTAGGTCGCAAAAGTGGACAGTAAGGGGCTGTTAAGGAGACTAAGTTTAGCAGGAGCTGCAACAGTCCAACTCTCCGTAGTCACGAAGTCTTAATCATTCTTGTAGAATCTTCGACATTGGCAAAGCTCTTTTCTTCTGAGAAGTTAAGGTCACACCAGTCTTTATCTACCTATTCCCCCACAAATTGCTGCCCACAAGCTCAGTCATTTCCTTTGTCTTGTCATTTCTCTAAGATCTACTGTCCTACTAGGCACCATGGCACACATCTGTAATCCTACGACTCAGGAGGGAAAATCAGGAGGTTCATGAGTTGGAGGTCAGTCTAGACTATATGTCAAGTTCCAGGTCAGTCTGGGCTCTATGAGACTGTCTCAAAAACAGAAAAGACAAGAGAAAAGAAAAACGTCCACTGCTCTTTGCTGAATATGCTACGTAGGCTGGACTTCAAAATACTTTTTGAGAAATACCCATTACCTGGTGTCTCCAATGTATATGTGAAATATGCATGCTAATAAATTTCTATTTTTCTCTTTAACTAATCTATTTTTGGTATTGTTGCAGTTAATTTCTTGTTTCTAGGACAAAACACTAGACCAGAAGCAGCTTATGGGAGGAAAAGGTTTAGTTCAGGCTTAAAGTTTTTTTTTTAATATTAAAAAATTTTTTTATGAGAGGGGCTGGAGAGATGGCTTAGTGGTGAAGGTGCTTGCCTGCAAAGCCAAAGGACCCAGGTTCAATTCTCCAGGACCCACATACGCCAGTTGCACAAGGGTGCACATGCATCTGGAGTTCGTTTGCAGTGGCTAGAGGCCCTTGCACACCCATTCTTTCTCTGTCTGCCTCTCTTCTCTCTCTTTCTCTCTATCTCTGCTCACAAATAAATGAATAAAATTAAATAAAATTAAAAGTTCATGAGAGAGAGAGAGAGAGAGAGAGAGAGAGAGAGAGAGGATTGACATGCCAGGGCCCCCAGCCACTGCAATCGAGCTCCAGACACATGCACCAGCTTGTGCATATGTTTCACCTTGTGCATCTGGCTTATGTGGGTTCTGGCAAGTTGAACCTGGGTCCCTTAGCCTTTGCAGTCAAGTACCTTGACCCCTAAGCCATCCCCCTAGCTCTCAGGCTTACAGCTTGGAGAAGTTTTCATCATGGTGGAGAAAGCATGGCAGAGCAGTCCACCAGCTCACATGCTCATATGCTCACAGCAGGGTAGTAGCAGCAATAGTGATCTATCTAGCAAACACCCAGTAGGACTGGACTAATACACCTCGAAATCCCTGTCTCCAGTGACACAGCTTCTCCAGCAAGGTTCCTCCACCCAATGGCTCCACAAGCCTCCTGAAATTGCCACCAGCTGAGGATCAGGTATTTAGAACACATGGTCCCATGAAGAACATTTCACTCAAACCACACTGTAAAGTACAATTAAGCAGCAGGTTTGAAGGTCATTGAGGGTGGACCCTTCCCTCAGAATCACCAGTTTATGAAAACAGGAACTGAAGTTGCAAGATTCCCAATGGGATCAGATCTGTCTCTGGTCCTGGGTGGAGACATGACATTTTAAACTTCCCAGAAGCTCAGGATGACTATGTAGCTGGAGGCTTTCCGGGTATAGCAAAAAGATATACCATTATCTCCTCCCATGAGTTAATCCAAATGGGCATGTCAGTAACCCAGGCAAGAAAAAAAAACCCATCAGGGGGCCTGGAGAGATGGCTTAGTGGTTAAGGCGTTTGCCTGCGAAGCCTAAGGACCCATGTTTGACTTTCCAGATCCTATGTAAACCAGACTCACAAAAGGTGAGGCAAGCTCAAGGTTTTACATGCCCACTAGGTGGTGCAAGCATGTGAAGTTCAACTGCAGTGGCTGAGGCCCTGATGCACCAACTTTCTCTCTCTGTCTGTCTCTCTAAAATTAAAAGCAAAAACACTCTTAGGGAAAGCTGTTTTCTGTAGAGGCTTTATAAAGCTGACCTAAAGTGTAGGTTGACACTTGGTCCCTATGCCTCTATTGTCCTCCCTCACTCCATGAGTGTGGGTCCCTGGATCCTCGGGGCTGTGGTTCCCTGAAGGCGTCCAGGCAACCGTGAAGAAAGCAGGGTCTTGAGCAGATGTGAATACGATGGGAGAAGGACATACCTGGGAGAGGACTTCAGAGAGTAGTTCTCATTTACTCAATAGGAAAATGGGTTTATAAGCAGTTGAGAGCGGGAAGAGGGTCCTAAGGGGACTGATGGGTTCAAAGGTTGCTAGCCGATGTCTAGAGAGGTTCAGTCCAGCACGTAGGGAGAAAGTCAGGTGATCTACATAGTGGTGGGAAAAGGGTGGATGGGGCAAGGGCTGTGTGAAGGCTGCTGGCTGATACCATATAAGGAGTTTCCTAGGCAATTGGCCAAAGGTCACAGGGCGATGGGCAAAGCCTAAGTTCAGGTGCGCTGGGCTTGGAGAGGGAGGGGCCTTCTGTAGCCTGAGGGCTCTTAGCCATGCCTGGCAGCTCAGGTCCGTATCCCGAAGGCTCCAGCCTGTGCCTGGCAGTGCCCGACACATGAGTGCTCTGCTCTGTACTGGTGCCATTGCCCATTGTCCACTCCCACCCCTTGAGGGCATGATTTACTTTGCTTTTCAATGTGGATCATTTCTACACTACACTCTGGGGGGGGGGTGATCTCATATGAATTTTTTGACAGAGATCACAAAGACTGGGGAGTCAAGAAAAGTCTAGAGTGAAATCCTAGAGACTCTTGTGACTCCACCTGGTAACCACTGGGCTGTCTTCAGCTTCATCGTGGCAAGGTGTGGACTCCCCTCCCTTGGGGTCCAGACCATGGAATTCCCTGTCTCTTCTCACTTACCACCAAGGGCCCCTCTCACCAAGTATGCACTTCTGTGCTTGGCTATGGAATCTCCCCTACTTTCCTGTTTTCAGGACTTGAGGGCCCAGGTCACTCAAGTTTACTCCAATAGTCCTTCTGTCTGCGTCTGCGTGCTAACCTAACGAAGGAGGAGTGACGACACTCGTGTCAGGTTTTACAGGTATCCCTATTGTCACGTGATATGTGCACGCATTTCCTATGTCGTGTTAAAGAAGTGACACCCGACCTTTTGAGGCACTTAGTCTGTGTCATTTACTGACTGGACCCTGAAGTGAGCTTAAAGATTCCTTTGTAGCCCTAAGTTTTCAATGCACTGTGGCCAGGATATACAGCTATGTGCCCCAAAAAGGTGAATCTTGGCCCCTGCCAGCCACGGAAACTTGGTTTTTGCTAGCCAGGAACATGACCCCTTACTGATCAAGACAACTCAGGAATCGGTCGAGGCAAGCTACACCCCACTCCAAGGCTTCCAAGCAAGAGAGTGGTACCCCTCATTGTTCACTGGCACTTTTCTTTTCTCTTCTAGATGGGCAATTCCCTTTTAATTCCTATTGATTTATCTCTTGGATGCATCATGTACGACTGGGACAAATTTGACCCTAAAACCTTAAAAGGTTTACTTAGCTCCATACAAATAATGTGACCAGATAATTTAAGTTAGATGTTGGAGAGAAGTGACCAGTCACTGAGAACTTTTGACCAGCGACCTCATGACAGTATGATTGCTCTTCTAAAAGTACCTTCTGGAGACCACACAAAGGTCTATTCTAACTGACCTCCTCTCCTTTGAAGGAAAAAAGCCTTTTCCAGGACAGATTCTTTACTTAATCTGCTTCTGACACCAGAAATTACAAACACGTCACTGGGACTTAAGATTCCCATTGATGGCTTGCTAAATATAGCAAATTCTGTTTTCTGAAAGTGGTATCTATAGGAGGAATAGAGAGGATGAAAGGAGGCCGAAGAAGGAGGGGGAGGAATGGAACTTCTTGCAGTCAGGCCATTTGAAGACCGATTACCCCAATATTAGGCATCTTCCTAAGACTCCTTGCCTTGGACGTGGCAAGACAGGACACAGAAGTGCTTACCATCCTGAGGACTGGAGGATGTCCCATATTGAAGACTCAGATTTTGTCCTTAGAATGAGAAAGCTCTCAGCTTCAGTTAGCCTCTGATCTGGCCAGACCATCACCAGCAATGGAATAGTCATAGGTAAATCTTAAAGCTACAGGTTGACTATAAGTTTTCTCCTTGACATAAGATCTTCTGCTTTATTCTTGCCTCATATTCCAGACAGTGGGCCTACAACTCGTGTCCCCAACAGTCTTTTATTTATTTTTCTTTGTGGTAGGGTCTCACTCTAGACCAGGCTGATCTGGAACTCATTCTGTAATCCCAGGCTGGCCTCGAACTCATGGCCATCCTCATACCACTGCCTTCCGAGTGCTGGGGTTAACGGCATGCTCTACCATACTCAGCCCAGCTCTTGAAAATGGACTCCTGTGGCCAAATATTTCACTCTGCCTTTATTGCTGTCTAATGCAGTTACCTTCTCATTGCTGGACAAGATACCCAGCCAGAAGCAGTTTATGGAAAGAAAGGTGTTATTTCACATTACAGTTTTGAGGGGGATGTTTCATCATGGCGAGCAAAGTGTGGCAAGAGCAAACCGGCAGGCAGGAGTCACATCTCCACAGCAGCGAGAAGAAAGCAGTCTGAATACTGGGCTTGGAGCTGAGCACTATGACCCCAAAGTCTGCCCCCAGTGACACACCTTCTCCAGCAAGGCTCCGCCTCCCCAAAGCCCCACAACTCTCCAAATTGCCACTATCTGTGGACCAAGAATTCAAAAAGTGTGAGCCTATGGGGGACATTTCATTAAAGCCAGCACTCTGTCTATGGAAAATGTACTCTTTATATATACTTTTGTAGTAATGTCTGAATGTCTTCTCCTTTTACTGGGAAGAGATCTATTGACAAAAAAAAAAAAAAAAAAAAAGAGGGTTGAAATTATCTCTGACCCTTTACAAATCCCACAATAACGGCCATGATCACCTCTTCTGAAGGGTGAGTCAGCACAGTGATTCAGCACTCACAGGCCTTCCCATTAACCCCCAAGTATGAATTACTGACACGCCAGGCAGGACAGCCGCAGCTGTCACAACTCCACCCAGATTAAAGGACGCTCGTGCTTTTCCTAACCATGAACAATATTTCCTCTGGCCAAAAGCCAGAGTGGGGCTTCAGCCCCTCATCAGTGAATTCTTTTGTGATAGACTTTTCAATCCCTGCCAGGCACCTTATAATATCCCACTGCTAGCCATTAAAATTATTTCTCACTTCAGCCTCCTGAGAGCTCTTCAAGGGGATAATGGGCTTTCCTTTATTTCCCACATCACACACTCTGTAACAAAATCTCTGGGAATTAGATATTATCTTCATTCCTCTCAAAGACCTCAGTCCTCTGGAGAGGTGGGACGTGCTAATCACACCCTAAAGTTATCCATTACGACGTTTTTGCCTGGAGACTCATTTTACCTGGACGCTGATATTACCAGTAGCCGTCCTTGGTCTCTATAGGCCTTCATTCAGCTCAGCAGCTTTGAGATGCTTTGCAGACATCCTTCTCTGTATTCAGATCCATTCCTAGATGATGAAACCTAATTGGCTAGACCACTTTGCCTCTAGATGCAAGAAATTCCACCAGTCTGTTAAGAAATGTGGGCTACAGACACTAACCAATCCACTAAGAAAACAGAAGAAACCATTTTTGCCAACTGGGAGAACAGATGTTAATTAAAACTTGCATTGGGGGCTGGAGAGATGACTCAGCAGTTAAGATGTTTGCCTGCAAAGCCAAGGATCCAGGTTCTATTCCTCAGGACCCATGTAAGCCAGACACATAAGATAGCACATGCATCGGGAGTGTGTTTGCAGTGGCTAGAGGCCCTAGTGCTTTCATTTGCTCTCTACCTGGCCCCCCTCAAATAAATAAATAAAAATGGCAAAAAAAAAAACTTACAGAGAGGGTGGGAGACGGTTCAGTGGTAAAATGCACTTCTATCAACCTGACAACTGATGTTCAGATCCCCAAGATCCACATGAAGTTGGACGCAGCAGTGTACATGTGTCTGTGATGCCTGTATGCCTATGGTAAGATGGGAAGGGAACCAGTCAGCCTGGCCATGCAGATTCTGCCTCAAACAAGGTGGGAGATGAGGACTGACCCCCGAGGTTGTCCTCTGGCCGTCACATTTGTGTTGTGACACTCATGCTCACCCACATAAACATAGGCATATACACACGACATACACATACACACATGGACTTAAAACACTGAATCCAACTAAAATGCTCAACTGGGATCCAGTGGAGAATGGCTTGATGTTTGGAAACAGCCCTGTATGGCTAGCGTCCCAAGTATGTGTTGATAGATTGAGAGTAGGAAAATCAGTTTGGTTTCTCCAATATCTCAAAGAAGAAAAGCAAACATTTTTCTTTTCTTAATTTTTATTAACATTTTCCATGATTGTAAAAAATATCCCATGGTGCTACCCTCCCTCCCCCCACTTTCCCCTTTGAAGTTCCATTCTCCATCATATCCCCTCCCCATCTCAATCAGTCTCTCTTTCATTTTGATGTCATGATCTTTTCCTCCTCTTATGATGGTCTTGTGTAGGTAGTGTCAGGCACTATGAAGTCATAGATATCCAGGCCATTTTATGTCTGGAGGGAGGACGTTGTAAGGAGTCCTACCCTTCCTTTGGCTCTTACATTCTTTCCGCCACCTCTTCCGCATTAGATACTGAGCCTTGGAAGGTGTGATCGAGATGTTACTCAGTTCTCCAGTCACTTCTTTCCAGCATTATGATACCTTCTGAGTCATCCCAAGGTCACTGCCATCTGAAAAGATAAGATTCTCTACCCAAAGTGAGAGTAGCATTAATATAAGGGTATGAACATTAAGAGAAGTGCTTACTGGGCAGTTTGATAAGCATAGTATATACATTTAGCCAGACAGCAGCAGATGTTACACCCCTAGGGCTCATGACTACCCCTGTTTTAAGTTTTCAGTATCAGGGATGTATTCCCTCCCATGGAGCGGGCCTCCAGTCCAATTAGAGGGCAGTTGGTTTCCACCATGACAGACATGCCACTATTGAAGCAAACATTTTTTTAACTCTTTGTGTGTGTGTGTGTGTGTGTGTGTGTGTGTGTGTGTGGTATATGCAAGTCACAGGTACGTGCCCCATGTGCACACGTGTGGAGGTCAGAGGAGGGTGTTGGGTGTTCTCCTCTACTGCTCTTCCACCTTATTTCCTTGAGACCGAATCTCTCTCTGAACCTGGAGCTCTGAACTGGTTTTCAGTAAGACTAACTCACCAACAAGCCCCAGAAATCCTCCCACCTCTGTCAGACACATGTGACCGTGCCCTGCTTTGTACATGGGTGCTGGAGATGGAACTTAGGTGTTCATGCTTGTACGGCATACACCCTTACCCACTGAGCCATCTCCCTAGCCCCTGCTGTTTTGTTCCTATCGTAGCACGTGTATGAAATAAAGAAGGCAGATGGGTAGCAGCAGTATTATGTATTTTCAAAGTATCTTATAAAAATAGGCATTATTTTATTAATTGAAAAACCGGGCAACAGTGTTATTGAAGACGGAAGAACTACGATTTCTTTTTTAAAAAATATTTTATTTATTTATTTGAGAGAAAGAGACAGAAAGAGAGAGCGAGTGAGCATGGGAGCACCAGGGCCTTCAGCCACTGCAAACGAACTCCAGACGTCTGTGCCCCTTGTGCATCTGGCTTACGTGGTCCTGGAGCGTCGGACTGGGATCCTTTGGCTTTGCAGGCAAATGCCTTAACCGCTAAGCCATCTCTCCAGGCTGGGGACAACGATTTCTTTAGCACGCAGTTTTGTGGGCTGGCCTTTTGGATGGGACACATCTGATTGGTTCTAGGGGGAGTCTGCCCCTCCCATCCTGATGGGGCTCATGTCTGTCCTCAGCAGCCCATTAGCCAGGGTGTGCTACCTCCTGAAGTCTCTGGTTGTGGTGATGGGGTCACACACGTCTGTCACGATGGCACATGCTCACTCAGGCCTCCCAGGGCAGCAAGAATGGGAGATGCAAGGCCTCTGGAGGCTTCAGCTCGGGAACCGCAGGCTTCAGCTCGGGAACCAATAGCAAGGCCAGGGCAGCGCAGATTCAAGGGAGCGGAGGACTGAAGCCCATGATTCCAGCTCTTGATGGGCAGAGCTGCAAAGGTCAGAATTTATTCTTTTGGTGCTTTGAGACAGAGCCTCATGCCTTCAACTTGAAATGTCGTCCAATCCGTCCTTGAACTCCCGATTCACCTGCCTCCACCTCTCAAGTGCTGGGGTTACGCGCATGCAGCACCACACCAGGCTCATCACAGCGTTTGCCAAATTCTGCCAAATTTATTCTACCCATCTATTTGACAGATATTTACTTTGCCGTGCACTGTGCTAGATTCATGGCCTTTGCTCTTCGCGGAGCAGAGACACTCACGTCTCACTGGAGTACAAGCCCACGCGTCCAGGTGCTCATCGCATGGTGGAGGTAAGGGGCATGTCTGCGGAGGGCGGAGGGAGCTGGCATGGTAGCCCTTCTGCTCCACTCTACTGCCTCAATTACACTAATAAGCTCGGCTGCTCTTCCCCCTGGCATGATATGCCACCACATGGCAGCACAGCAAAGCTCTCGGATGCAAGCTCACGTGAGAGCGGAGGAGGGTGTCTTCTAGAATGAACAGCATGCTGGGATGTCATGGGGCTCGGGCTGATCACAAGTGAACTGTTAACCGCTCCACTGCGCGCACACGTGAGAGGGCAAAAGTGAAGCCGATTCATTTGTGAGAACAACCATTATTCTGGGTTAAGACACGAGCAGACAGGCATATGAAAAGAACACGTTTCTTTGATGTTGTCGCTGATACAGGGACTGGCCGCTCCAGAAGACAGGTTTGCCAAGCTGAGCTTCCAAAACCAACTACAGAGCAAGGAGGCTGGGGAAGGTGTGGGGGCATGGTGTGTGTGTGTGTGTGTGTGTGTGAGAGAGAGAGAGAGAGAGAATAATCTTTTCCTGCCTTGGTTCACTTTAGATTTTACATTGATTAAATCAAAGACTTCGTCCCTTGAGTCCCCCTCCTCTAGGGAGGATGCGCTTGCAGCAGCTTAGAGGCGAATGTGCCGTCTGCATCTGTCTCCCCGGCAGCCCTGTGTCCTCGCAAGCAGCAGCTCGTTGAGGCAGAAAGCCTGGACACAGTCTGTCTCACCCAAACAGCAGATACCCACTCTCTCTGAGTAGTGCATGGTATCTCACCAACTGCAGGGAGAGAGAGAGGGGGGAGAAGGAAGGAGAGAGAGAGACAGAGAAAGAGAGAGAGCAAGAGAGAGAGGCCCAGGCATGGACCCAGACTTCTCCGGGTCCTCCAGTAAACATTGAACTTCTCATAAGGCCAAGAAGGGGAATGTAAGGCTGGTGAGGAGGAATGTAGGGGCTTGATCGGCCTCATCTCTGAGCCTATGCAGTGTGCTCAATATATAGTAGCCACAGAGCCGCAGGGCATCACCAGGTGTTGGGGTATAGCAAAGAACCTCAATGATCAGGCACCCAAGAATTATTTTCGAGGTTGGGGAGAAGAGGGCTCAGTGGGCCAAGCGCTTGCTGCGTAAGCATGAGGACGTGAGTTCAGATCCCAGCACCCATGCAAAAAGTGGGCCCTGCAGCACATGCTGGTAACCCCAGTGCTAGGGAGGCGGAGACAGGAGGATTGTCAGAGCTTGCTAGCTAGCTAGTCTAGCTGAACTAGTAAGCTCTAGGTAGGTTCAGTGTGGGAATCTGAGACACACACACACATGTTGGAAAGTGACTGAGGAAGATAGCCAACATTAACCTCTGACCTCTACACGTGTGTGCTCACACATGTGCTCACACACACACCACATACACATATACATGGAGACAAAAAGAGCTACTGTAGTTACAGGGTTCCAACTCCAAGGGCAGAGTGAGATTGGAAAAGGTGTGCATTGTATACTTCCACTGAGCATGCAGAATTCTCTAGGTCAGAAAATACTCCCTTGTGTGGTTCCAAGTGTCTTGTTTCCCATGGAGTTCAAGTCGAGGTTGAGTGACTAGTTGGCAAGGTTGTGCGGAGGGGATTTGAGATGGTAGGGGGGTAGCTGCCAGCATTGAGGTTCTGTAGGTTCAGTGTTCAGGCAACGGTCTCATATCTGATTCAAATATTTGACTTCTCCTTCCTGTCCTATCTTCATTTGAATTTTTATTATTTTTAAATTTTTTGAGAACAGGCAAGTGAGTGAGTGAGTGAACGAGCGAGCGAGAGAGAGAGAGAGACAGAAAGAGAGAAGAGAAAATGGGCACACCAGGACCGTCAGCCTGCTGCAAACAAACGTCAGATGCATGCACCTCCTTGTGCACATGCGCAACATTGCATTACTGTGCATCTGGCTACGTGGCACCTGTAGATTTGAACATGAGTTCTTAGGCTTTGCAGGCAGTTTTTAGGCTTTGCAGGCAAGCACCTTAACTGCTAAGCCATCTCTCCAGCCCTTCATTTGAATTTTTGCTACTGTCGAGTTTCCCATATCTGCCCCTCCCATTTCAACTAACAACCAGGGCTGGAAGCATCCACCTTGATAATGGGCTCGAAGAAGCTAGGTTCCCTGTTTGTTTTATTTAGTTCTTAGTTTTGGCATGTCTGTATACTGTGTGTGTGAGAGTGTGGGTGCAGGCACACCATGGCACATGTGTGGAAGTCAGAGGACCACTTTGGGTGTTGATCTTCACCTTGTTTGGAGGCAGGGTCTGTTGTTGTTTCCCACTGCGCTTGCCAGGCTAACTGGCCTGTGCGTCTCTAGGTGATTCTCCTGGCTCTACCTCTCTTCTTTCCTAGGTGCACTAGGACTACAGATGAAAGCGTTACAGTGACGGGTGTTATGTGGGTTCTGGGGAGATGAACTCAGGTGGTCATGCTTGTGTAGCTAGCAAGTGCTTTAGCCATTGAGCCACCCCCCCAGCTCTGTATTATTTATTTTAAAATATTTTATTTTTATTTATTTATTAGAGAGAGAAAGAGAGACAGAATGAGAATAGGTGCATCAGGGCCACTAGCCACTGCAAATGAACTCCAGACACATGTACCACCATGTGCATCTGGCTTAGTTGGGTTCTGGGGAATTGAACTTGGGTCCTTAGGCTTCACAGGCAAACACCTTAACTACTAAGCCATCTCTTCAACCCACGTTTTATTTTTTTAATATTTTATTTACTTATTTATTTGACAGAGAAAGAAGGAGAGAGAGAGACAGAGAGAGAGAGACAGAGAGAGAGAGACAGAGAGAGACAGAGACAGAGAATGGGTGCGTCAGAGCCTCCAGCCATTACAAACGAACTCCAGACATGTGCGCCCCCCTAATGTGGGTCCTAGGGAATTGAACCAGGGTCCTTCAGCTTTGCAGGTGAACGCTTTAACTGCTAAGCCATCTCTCCAGTCCCCATAATTTATTTTTAAGTTATAACAAATACTACATTTCCTTTACAGAAAGAGTTTTTTTTTTTTTTTTTTCCTTTGAAGTAGGGTTTTAGTCTATCCAAGGCTGACCTGGAATTCACTATGTAGTCTCAGGGTAGCTTCGAACTCACAGTGAGTCTCCTACCTCCCTGCATCCCAAGTGCTGGGACTAAAGACATGTACCACTACACCTGGCAGAAAAAGTATTTTAATGGTTGGGATCTATAGTGCTATTAGGTCCATGGCTTAAACAAATTAAATGTTCACCCTAGTCCTGTGGGCTGGATAGGTAACCTAAGAATATTCCACCAGGCTATTTCAACTAGAGGGGGGCTTTGAAAGCTCTGAGCTTGCCAGCAAGTCTTCAGATCATAGTATGCCAGAAAGCAGGGGCTATCTGTACACAGAGTTAGGTGAATATTCCAAATCAAGGTCATGGACTCAAGTGCTTGAATGACTCAGTTAATTTCTTATCTTCCTCAAGTAGATAGGAAGCTCCTCTAATACAGAGTTCCATCTTCCCAAATTTACATGTTTAGGTGGCTGAGTCCAAGTGGCGTAGCCCATTTCCTGCATACCCAGCGAGTCCCGGCCTAGCCTGACTCACCCCAGCTCACCTCCACCTACATCTGCAGTAATAATTTTGAGCATCTGCTCTCCTAAGGCCATCTGGCCCATTGATGACCTGACATCATTACCCTTCCCCTGCAAACCGAGATGGGATCTTCTTGAATCTCCATCCCACCTCCCCAAGCCTGTGGTCAGGTTCTTTACTCTTGGCCTCCATTTGTTAGTGGTCTTCCTTGTAGTTCTCCTCTCGTGTTGTGGGATATTTCCCTTCTACCTGTAATCCTTCACCAAGTACCATGCAAAGAGGCCACCTTGTGATGGACTGTTGCTGTATTTTGAGGGTATGGGAGGATGAACTTTTATAAGTATTCACTAACTTAAAAAAATGACTTTGTCATAGTAAATGATCCCTTGGTCATTTCCCTTCACTTGGACCCCATCTCGCTGCCATCTTCTCATCCCATGGTCACCCTGTCCCTCTTTCTGCTTACATCCATCCCCAGACAGTCTCTCTCCTTTGGTATCCTCATCTAATCTATCCTGGGTGTCTCTCTCCACCTAAAGTGGTGGATCCTGGGGTTTATGAATGGAAGCCAGTTAATTCCTCCTCCTGCCCTAGGAATAGCTGTGGGTATAGGTTGAGGAAATCTTCCTCCTCATACACCACAATCTTTGCTTATGGAGAACAGCACATGAAAAGCAGCATTTATTGGCTTCTTCCTGGCTTTTGGTACAGTAAATAAAATTGAATCTCTTTGCAGAGAAATTGGCTGAGTCCCCTTTGGAAACAGTTATACACTCCATGACAGCAACCACCAAGAAACTGAAGCTGGCAGGAGTACACATGAGGTAAGCTCAGATCAGCAGCCCAGTGAGGGAATAAAACACAAAATCCATTCCTTTGAGATTGTGGATGCCATTTTCCAAGCGTGCACACCAGAGAATCTGTTACAGTGTCGTGATTGAAGGATGTGAGAACCAAATGGGTTATGTGATTCACGTGATTTTCCTTTCCTCGAGGAACCACTATTTCTTGAAACCCAACTATGGAGGTCTCACTCTATTCTTCAGAGATCGGCTGTGGAGGCCTCATTCAATTCCTCAGTGACTGTAGAGTCCTCACTGGCTTCCTCAGAGACTGGCTGTGGAGGCCTCACTCATTCCTCAGGGATTGTGGAGGCCTCACTGGGCTCCTCAGCGATGTCTGTGGAGGCCTCACTCTGTTCCTCAGAGACTGACGGTGGAGGCAGTCGCCTGGTTCCTCAGTGACTGGCCAGGCTCCCTGTCCTCTGTTATCATTTAGGACCAGGGCTCCAGGGCCACCCCTGTGGTTTGCTTCCCTCAGTCCAGTGAGGGGCTTACTTGAGGGTCCTTCACTCCCTGGGCTCTCTGCCAGGGCTCGCTCTGTCTTTGCCGGTATCTCACGTGACCCGGCAGGGCAGCAGGCACAGTGGAAGAATCACACACTGTTTTCCTCCAAGCCAAGGCCGTGGGTGATCAGCTCCTTCAGTTTCTTAGGTGAACCATGCTGGGCTCTGGGGAACCTCCTTTCCTGCAAAGTTTTCAGCGAGGAAGTCTGGCCACCGTAGTTCCCCATGTAGCCCGCTGCTAAGACACATGGCCCCCAGGTCAGTCCCCGGAACAAGGCGGGATTGTTCAGGCGGTCTTGCTATCAGTCACGGCACTCAGGCAAGCTGCTTGCGCCAGTCTCGCTTTCCCGGCCTGTGACCCACAAGGCCAGCCAGTGCTGGCTGTTAGCGCTCACGCGGGCTGCAGAGGGTTTTTAGGTTTATCCCTGCGCAGCATCGCACTCGGTTTCCGTTGGCATATCCCAAAGTGCTTCCTTCGGAGAGAAGGCGCAGTGCCGCGTGTGACCTGGGGACGCCCAGGGGAGCGTGTCACTCAGGTGAGTGGACTCGAGTCAGATTTCTTCAGGTTACAAGTGACAGATGCCATCCAGCCTAAGCCGACGGGATTTATTCGCTTCGTTGGCGTTGAAGGGCACACCGTGGGAAGAGGAGGGAGGCGGCTGGAACCGCAGGGGCAGTGGATCTGGAGACCTCAGTGCCGCCAGGGTGGTCCAGCCACGGCCATTGCTGTTCTTTACTGAAAGCTTTCCCCCTTATCATCAGCCAGTCAGGGCACGGCGACATGCTTTTATGCCAACTGGCTGGCTGTTGAGAGGAAGTTCAGGCACTGCCTTGGGAGCGGTGTGCTGTGACTTCTCCATTCAGGTGCCTCTAGGCTCTGGGGCACACTGCTTTGTGCCCACCCTGTGAACACTCCACAGGTCCCTTCTAGCTATGTCCATCCTGACCCAGAGCCCCAGCCCCCTTTGTGCTGTTCCCCTTCCCACCATACACATCCACCTGGGCCTACGTATAGCAAGAACGTGCAAAGGTTGATGGCTTCCTGGGGTAGATGTTTGGAAATGTAATGCAAGAGCCATGTGCTCCCCGAGGGTGTGGTTCACACTTTAGGACCAGTTGCCCTAATGCAGTAGTCTGGTCCTCTCTCTGTGACTTGGGGCGTCTTAGCTTCCTGGCCTGTCTGGCCATGTGCCTGTTCATTTTTTAAAATTATTTTTAATTATTTAGTTTTCATTTTTAAATTATTTAATTGACTTAGATTTCTTTAAAAAATTTTTTTATTTATTTGAGAGGGACAGACAGAGAGAGAATGAGGCCGATATATATATATATATATATATATATATGGAGAGAGAGAGAGAGAGAGAGAGAGAGAGAGAGAGAGAGAATGGGCATACCAGGGCCTCCAGCCACTGCAAACGAACTCCATATGCATGTGCCACCTTGTGCATCTGGCTAACGTGGGTCCTGGGGAATTGAGCATTGAACTGGGGTCCTTAGGCTTCACAGGCAAGCGCTTAACCGCTAAGCCATCTCTCCAGCCCGACTTAGATTTCTTGAGGCAGAGTTTCACTCTAGCCCAAGCTGACCTGGAACTCACTCTGTAGCCCAGGCTGGCCTTGATCCCATGGCAATCCTTCTACCTCAGCGTCCGAGTCTCGAGACTGTGACATGAGTCACTAGACCTGGCTAATTTATTGATTTATTTTTGGCATATGTGTGTAAAGGTGTGTGCATGCCACAACATTCACATGGAGGTCAGGGCACAACCTCAAGGTGTCCACCCTCTCTTTCCATCTTCTTTTGAGGCAGGATCTCACTTATTATTGAACTGTTGCATGTGACAGATTAGCCGGCCCAGAAGATTCCGGATTCTCCAGACTCCACCTCCCATTGCTATAGGCGCATTGAAATCAGAGACATGCACCGTTTTGCATTCCAGCTTTATGTGGGTGCTCAGAGGATCAGACTCAGGCTGGCAGCCTTGCAAATAAAAGCCTTTAGCCTCTGAGCTATCACCCCTGGCCCTGCCCCTTGCTCACCTGGTAAGGCTCAAGAACCCCTCCTCTGTGGCCTTTCCAAATAGATACAGCCAGCTTCTAGGTCCCCAGGATCCCTGTCACTGTTTTGGAGCACCCAATGCCTGGAGCCGGCCTCAACCCTCTGCTGCTGGATCAGGACTGAATGCAGGCGGGGCTTACATCTTAACTTCGCATTGCTCAGGTCTGAGGCAGCGCTGGGCATGAAAACTGCATGGAATGGGTCGTGAAGTTCACATGGTCCCAGGAGCTGCTGCTGAGACATGGTATAAGGCAGGGCATGATGACCCTCAGGAAGAGGCTGGCGAAGCCATTAGGAGATAGACCATGGTTTGCCATGGAGACTCGAAGATGTTTTGGTTATAGCAGGACTGTGCAGTAGCGGCTACCATGGAGTGCTGTTGGATTGGGATGAAGTTTTCCCTGGCCATTCAACCCAGCTGGAGGGGTGGAATTGCAAAAACCCAGAGACTGTCAATCACTGGTTATAATATCGGACTTGAACTGCAGATGTTTGATGTTTGCTTGATGGTTATTGAGTTTGCATGGGTCCAGTCTCTCCTTGTTATGCCTCATAGCAGTTGGAAATGTTTACCCTGTGCCTTTACATGTTGAAAGTATATAACTAGTTTTGATTTTACAGAACTCACAACTAAGACACAATTTTTAAATCTTCGATGAGACTTGGGACTTTGGAACCACTTTAAGTTGGTAATGACTATGGGACCTTTGAAGCTGTACTTAAAAACAATATAAAATTTACAATGTGAGATGTTTATGAATCTACTGGGGGTCAGGAGCAGAATGTGGTAGTTTGAATGGATGTCCCCCAAAAGGTTCAGGAGTTTATTAAGGCTTGTAATTTAGATTCCAGCCATGTGGCTGGAGGAGGTGTCACTGCAGGAGGATCCTGGGGTCCATCACTAAGGTGTGGGGGTGGATCTGGAATTCCAGTCTAATGATGTGCAGAGTGCTTGAGCTCCGCCTGGGGTTTCTGGAGTGGTGCTTGCTTGTGGTGTTGGTGGTGGGTTTTCTTTTCTTTTCTTTTCTTTTTTTTTTTTTGTTATTATGGAACTTCCCCTGGGTCTGCAAGATTCAAATAAATTCCTTTCCTCCTATACACTGTGTCTGGTCTGGTGGTTCATCCCAGCAATGTGAAGCTGACTATGATATCATCCAGAGATCGCTTCATCTTGCAAAGCTGAAAGTAGGAACCCATGAAATACCAACTTTCTATTCCCTTAGCCTTGGGCACTCACCATTCTCCTATCTTTGGAAGCTGAACCACTCATGTAAGTGGAATCAGAGCATTCGTCCCTTTACATCTGGCTTATTTCTTGCAGCATTGATTAGTCCATGTTGTAGCATGGGTCAGGATTTTTCTTTTATGACTGAGCAAGAGTCCAGTGTGCAAAGGGGATGTGTCTTGTTATCCACCTGTGTTAGTTTCTATCTTTGTTGTGGTGATCAAATTAGCTGACAAGAAGGGAGGAGGGGCATACTTTGGCTTATAGTGTAAAATGAGCAAAATGTTATATTTCTCTATATTTCTTTATACCTAGCTTAGAGAAAAATAGAAGTCACTTCCTTGTAGGAGCTCATAAAAGAATGGAATGAAACACTTGTTTAAGCAGATGGGGATGGTAGGTAAACAGGAGGCTCTGCTGGTCTGACTAGTGTTACCCCAGGCCTGCACTGTTGAGCAAACTCCTTAAGGGCAGATAAGTGGGAGACCCCTGGTTGCAGGCCTACCTCACACCCCCAGTGCTTCCTGTAAGTGACCAACAGACCTGTTTACAAGTTCCTATTTTTTTCCTTCTTTATTGTACCAAATTCCCCACTATGTTTAAAATTACTTTTATGGCTATAACTGTGACAAGTGAATTGTGATTTATAGTTTAACCCCCATACTGTTTTTTTTCTATAAACATCACATGGTTATTTTCAATAAAAGCTGACACTCCAAACAGTTAGGGGCAGAACCCTGAGATTCTGACCTCTGGGGTGCAGACCAGATATTCCAGATATTTTTCTTTTCTTTCTTTTTACTTTTTCTTTTTGTCTCACATTCCATGAGTTGATGGTCTTACTGCGCGACACCGGATCCCATAACAATAGTTCAAGGGGATTCAGTCCATCATGGTGGGGAAGGCACGGTAGCAGAGATGTAGGCAGTTGGCATGATGCATGTGTATATATGTATACATGAGAGAGAGAGAGAGAGAGAGAGAGAGAGAGAGAGATATGAATGCTTGTGTTCAGCTTACTTTGTCCTTTTTATTCAGGCTGGGTTGTCCATGGGATGGTGCACCCAGTCAGCGTGGGTGTTCTCACTTCAATTACCCTGATCTAGGATCTCCCTCACAGGCATGCCAAGGATTTGTTCCCTAGGTGATTCTAGATCTTGTCAAGTTGACAATATTAACCATCACACCATCTATCACTGGGTATGGATTTTGGATGTATGTCCAAGTCAGAACAAAGGATTTTCATACTGCCATGGAAGGATACCTGTGCAGGTTAAAGTGCTTCAGAATCATGTAGCTGCTGTTAGGATCCACTTCGTGTCCATTCTTCAGTGCTGTGTGGATCACAGTAAACAGATGCAGGTGACATGTGTGCATAGTGCTATACCTGGAGCCCTCCTCCTTACCCCTCTCTCAGAGCTGTTAGTCAGGATCTAAAAGCCAACAACTCAGAAGAAAAGGCAGCTTAATAAGATTTACCCTTGGAAATAATGAAACGTGTCTAATAAGTGCAAAATTCCTGTTTTGCATGTGTAAACCTCTGCCCTGATATGCATGTTTAACACACTCTGTAATGCAATTAAACATTATTATGCAAAATAGGACTCACAGTAGTTTTGATATAATAAGAGCACAAAGAGTTGAAATCCCCTCAATTTTCTAACCAGACAGTTCCTTGTGTTTTCACAGGCTTCTTTCTTCCATGGCCAGACACTCATTATTCCTCTGTCTGTGCTGGATCTGAGGCCCATGTGCTCAGCAGGAGCAGAAGTGGTGGAGGGGAGGTGTCCATCTGATTCCAGGTCACTTCAGGGATGCTCCCTTAGGTCCCACCAAGCCCGAGGGCTGCTTGAGCTAAAGCTCCGGAGTTCAAAAGAGTCTCCTTATCTAGCCAACCAAATAAACAAACAGCTGCTCCAGGGAGCGTGGAGCCCAGTTCCCAGCTTCCTCTGAAACACAGGTGCTATGTTCTGATTGGCCTAAAGCTGGGGCTCCCGGGGAGATGCACGAACACACTGTCGGGATCTCAGAGTCCATACGGAAAAGCATTTCTGATCACAGAGTGAAGGCCAGTGCCGACACGTGCCTTTCTCTCTCTGGCTCCTTGCACTCCATGTCCACAGATAGAAAATACTTGGAAAACGTGGAGTGCCTGTAATCCCAGAACTCAGGAGACCAAGTCAGGAGGATTGCAAATTTGAGCTCAGGTTGGGTTACATAACAAGTTGAAGGCCAGCTTGTGGTTTCTCAGAAAACCAAGGAAGAAGGAGGAAGAGGAGGAGGAGGAGAGGAAGGGCAGCAGGAGGAAATGCTCTATATTAAATATGTACAGATTTTTTTCTCTCAGTCATTCTCTAAGCAACACAGCAGCTGTCCATCTGTGTGCACTGTATTAGGTACTACGGGTCATCTAGAGATGGTTTACAGTATAGAGAAGGACTGTGTGGACGCTATGCAAATGCTCTGCCATTTCATCTAAGGAACTCCAGCATCTTCGGATCTGGGTATCCGAGGGGCTCTGAAACTAACCCCCAGGGGGCAGAGAAACGGTCATTTATGTTACTGTGTACATACTGTTGTGAGTGAAGCCCGAATGGACCTGGGCACTCTGAAGTTCACAGCACCTTTCTGTGGGCTCTGTGGTTCTTAAGTCAGCACCCACTAAACCCACAGCCCTTAGCATGGGTGCGTTAGAAGCACGAGGTCTGTGTCCTTTAAGGCTGAGTCCAGAAGCTGCTGAGCTACGGTTTGTCACCTGCCTTGGCCTGCACTCACTCCGCCAAGGCAAGAAGTCAAGGCCGCTGTCCCTTCTGAGTCACTGTTTTCAGGAGAGAGCTTTAGCAGGCAGGAGAGCAGATGGGGTCAGGAGGCTGTGGAAATCTCGTTATCCAGGTTGTCAACACCGCTGAGTTCCAGTGTCTCTCTCTGGGAAGGCCCAGGAAGGCAGGAAGGAGCCACTCCAGTCCACACTGATTCCCCATGTTCAGAAGTGTGCTGTAGGAGGCTGTGCCACCCAGCTTCCGTTCTGGGAACCTCAGCATGAGCTGTCTGTTCTTCAGCTTCTTCTCAATCAGATTGTATTTTCTTTTTGTAAAAGTTTCATTTATTTACTTATTTATTTGAGAGAGTGAGGAAGAAGGAGAGAAAGAGAGAGAGAGAGAGAGAGACAGAGAGGACACGCCAGGGCCTCCAGCCACTGCAAATGAACTCCAGGTGCATGTGCCACCTTGTGCAGCTGGCTTACATGGGTCCTGGGGAATCGAACCGAGGTCCTTTGGCTTTACTGGAAAATGCCTTAACTGCTAAAGTCATCTCTCCAGTTTCCCCCAATCAGATTTTGTAAGCAGATTCCAGTGCGTTGTCTCAGCCAGGAATGGCAATGTGCGAAGGACGGCCTGGGGACCCCTGGCTCTGCGAGCATGTGGGTAAATCACAGCTGCCTGCTATGAAGCGCCGCCCCTCTCCAGGCTTCTGTGTGGGCAGTGTCCCCTAGGAATCCTGTCATACATGCCCCCACGAACCAGGCTAATACCTGTTTCCACAGATTAATCTAATCAGGACTAAGTTTGGGAAATGTAGTGTGGAGAACAAGGGCACACATGGCAACTTTCTGAAAATTCTACTGTGAAAAATTAAATTGGGATAACAATTTCTACTGTAGTTTTGACAACTCAGTGCACAGACTTAAGAAAAGTGTTTAGAGAGTCATACATACACTTTAGATTTCAACATCTCTCCATGGATTAGACAGAGGTGCATTAAAGGAGGACCTTTGTGGCACTTAGTGGATGACCCCAACCTTCCTGGGTTCAGAGAATCAACACTGGGGTGGACCTCAGGAGTCCCAGCTTTTGTTTATGTTTGCCATGCCTAATGTGATCTTTCTTTTTTCTTAAACAAAAGTTTATTTATTTATTTACAAGGGTGGGGCGGGGAAAGAGAATGAATGAGTGTGCCTGGGTCTGTAGCCACTGCAAATGAACTCCAGATGCATGTACCACTTTGTGCATCTGGCTTTACATGGGCATTAGGGAATTGGACCCGGGTTGTTAGCTTTGCAGACAAGCACCGTAACTGCTGAGCCATCTCTCTAGCCCCTAATGTGACCTTTCAATTGTCCATGAGCATCTCTGGGCCTGAGTGCTGGGGTTCGGGTTATAGTCCCCAAGGCCATTTCCAGTGTTCCTTATGGATCCCATGTCTGGACAACCAAACAAGCACAGGTCTTTGGTTTTAGTCTCCAGGGCATTGCATTCCAGAATTCAAGGGGAGCAGGGGCATGACCTTAAATACTATCCCATCTCCCAATGACAAAATATTGTCTCCTCAATGGTTTTCATTCCTTTTATATATTTTAATTTTTTAACTTTTTTTGAGGTAGGGTGTTTAGCTTAGGCTGACCTGGGAATTACTATGTAGTCTCAGGGTGGCCCTGAACTCTCAGCGATCTTCCTACCTCTGCCTCCCAAGTGCTAGGATTAAACCTGTGAGCCACGACACTCAGCTTCCTTTTAATTTTTTAGAATATTTTATTCATTTATTTGATATATATATATATATATATATATATATATATATATATATATAGAGAGAGAGAGAGAGAGAGAGAGAGAGAGGGAGAGAGGCAGATATATATAGAGAGAATGGCTATGCCAGGGTCTCTAGCCATTGTAAACAAACTCCAGATGCACGCACCATCTTGTGCATCTGGCTTATGTGGGTATTGGGGAATTGAACCAGAGTCCTTAGGCTTTTCAGGCAAGCGACTTCACCACTAAGCCATCTCTCCAGCCCTTAAATTTTTTAAATAAGAAATTTTACTAAGACTTTACATAATCTGGGCTGGGGAGATCGCTCAGCTGTTACAGACATTTGCTTGCCAAGCCTGCTGGCCTGGAATTGATTCCCCAGTGTCCACGTAAAGCCAGGTGCACAACGGGGCACAGGCACCTGACATTCATTTGCAGTGGCTAGAGGCTTTGGTGCACCTCTTATTGCTTTCTCTCTCTCTCTGTCTGCTCATAAATGATTTCTTTTTTTTTTTTTTGAGATAGGGTCTTGCTTTAGCCCAGGCTGACCTGAAATAATCTCAGACTGGCCTCAAAATCACAGTGATCCTCCAAGTGCTGGGATTGAAGGCACCATGCCTGGCGAAATAATGTTTTCTTTTAAAGAAATTATGCAATCCCCTCCCACTACCTTCTTTTGTCCCCCCTCCCCACCCCTTCTACAGAACCCCCTCTTCTTTCCTACGATCCCGTCTTCTATACTGATGTTCTTTTTTGCCCTCCTCCATCATCCGTGACAACCTGTTGATGGGCCCAACGTTCTGCAGGTCACCACAGCCAGTGCGAGGTCATGCAGGCGGTGGCCGCTGTGTGTCTGGGAGGCAGCATTCTAAAGCACTTCTCCCCATCCGCCGGCTCTTACATTCTTTCTGTCACCTCTACTGTCCTAGTCCCCGAGCCATTGGAGGGTGTGAGAGACACACGTCTCATCAAGCGCTGAACACCCAGCGGTCACTTGTCTCAGTGTTTTGACGAGTTTTGAGTCTCCCCAGCAATCAGCACCCTCTGAAAAGACAAATGTCTCTAGCCCAAACTGAGAGGCATTAAACTTAAGGATTAGAGGGCATTTTTGATCTTGCCCCCCCCCCTTTTTTTTGTATCTAGCATGCCAGTCTTACTTGCTAATTTCCACCCTGGAACAAAGAGAGAGCAATGCCTGGGCTCCAAAGAGAGCCAAACCATGTGATTTGGTGACAAAAAGGTTTTCCTTTGGATAAAATTTATTTAAGTAATAAATTGATTTATAGAAAAAATGTTAGTTTCGGAGGCTGGAGAGATTACTCAGTGGTTAAGGTGCTTGCCTGCAAAGTCTAAAGACCTGGTTTCCATTCCCTAGTACCCATGTAAAGTCAGATGAGTAGTGGCACATGCAGCGGGAGTTCATTTGCA